>OZ024914.1:25333345-25845845 GCA_964017125.1 Flabesymbios commensalis
CATGCATGCAACGGATCGTGCAAATTACTTTACTTTTAATTGTGCAAGTCTTTACTTTTAATATTTATACTGTCGCAACATTTTGAAAAACCTACATCGTTCTTCCGTGGTGTCTAATTTGATTCCGATGTGGACGATTAGGCCTACCCAGCTTGAATCTCTGCTTGGCATATTATATTGTTACCATCGTGAATGCTCCAAACTGCGACTTATAGTCTACTCATGCATATATAGGCCTTATATACACAATAAATTGATGATACGGACGCCGGCTTAGCAATTCTGACTATCGGACCTAATTCAGACCAGAGGTGGGCAAGTGGTCGCCACATCGCCACATGTGGCGACAGAAGCAAAATCTCTGTAATGTAAATATTAAAAAATGACCATTAAGAGCACCTAAAAATAGCAATTTGTGGCGACAGGACTCATTTCACCTGCCCACTCCTGCAGACTATCAAATATAGGCCTATATACGGAATACGGCGTTCGCTCAACGGTTTGTGATACGGAATACGGCGTTCGCTCAACGGTTTGTGCTCGATCACTGAAGTTAAGCAACGTCGCGCCCGGTTCATAATTGGATGGGTGACCGCCTGGGACTGCCAAGTGCTGTATACACTCGTGGGGCTCAGAGAAACACGTAAATCAGATGGCTCGTCTGACTGACTTTGAGTTGGACGTAAAAGAACCTCAATGGACGTAGGCGCAGTTTCCATCCGGCGAGACCCCAAGAAATCCACAACATGGAGTACTTGGCACATATATATAAGGCCATGAATGATATCATGAATGATAACAGGCCTTGCTAAGCTACTCCCGTGGCGCGATAGCACAATAGTGCGTACTGCCACGTAATATACAGATACAGATACAGAACCTTTGGACTAGTGAACCTTTGGACCATCGAGCCTTCGGACTCCAGTGCACCTTCGGACAATCGAGCCTTTGGAATATAGACATTGATATAAGCAAAACCCATCCAACCCCTCTCCCGTGGCGCGATTACACTCATGTGTGTATAGGGCCTAATGCCACGTAGGCCTACAGATACAGATATCTTGCCATCGTGATGCTTCAGAAATAGGATTTGTAGCCTATGATTTAAGTGCGCATACATGTGTGTCACATTGGCAGATTGCGCTCGTATTGCGCTCTCTTAGGCCCCTATTTGAAAAATAATTATGTCATGTGTGACGTGATCGTGTGAGAAAATACAAACGTTTGCATATATTACATTCATATAAATGCCATGAATACGGAGGGTGAATGGTTAGCGCGCAAATTGTGGAATAGGCCCTAATAGTCATAATATTACTGTGCGGTAGGCCCTACCTTAAAAATAGCAGAAAAACGACTTAACCACTTCTGGTAAGTCCATTTTGGTTAAGCTAACGACGGCGTTAGCCAATCAAGTTTCGCCCCGGTGAGAATTCACATAGTTTTATGGTAGGCCTATTCATCAGCCTGGTGGCGTATAAGCCTAATTATGAGGCTCACGCTTTTTGATCCTGATGATCAGGATCAAAAAGCGTAAGCCTTATGGTCTCACCACACAAATTCATTCGCGCATATCATTATAAAGTTTAGGAATAAGAAAGTTAGTTTCTTTTTAAAAAATGCGGCTCTTTGCAGCAGCTTCAGTGGCAAATATTACAGATATATATCACGATCATATTGCTACCAATTTAAATCGATTCTGTGATGATTTGTTGTAGCAAAAGCATCGAAATGATGAAAGATAGATCCAACAGGAAGTCTTTGCGCTGGCTGTAACAAGGCTCTTCTAAAAAACTAGGTAAATTTTTATCTTGGTTGACCAGAGGAGAGTGGGGCACGAGATTATCATAGGTTGAAATAAATTTTTTATTACAATTAAACATGCCTTTTTTATTATTTAGATTGAAAGAGACCAGAGTGGTGGTTAAAATGATATAGAGGTTTATTTACATTTCTCCACTTAAAGAGTGCTGGGAGGCCTGAGTGTATGGGTCATATTACATGTAAGTCTATGGGACGGGTATTTGGTGTGGTGAGACGTTAACATTGAAATTGAAATGAAGTGAGACGAAATCACCAAAAATAGTTAGAGAGGTTCCTTCTTTTTTTCGTTTTTCATTGCCGCTTATATCATGTATATCACAATAATATTAGTCTATTATTCTTAATAATTATTTGTGACTACTTCTATTGTTGTGAGGCCTACTTTCTAAAATTAGCATAATTATGCCTATCATCTATTAGACATAGCATATAAAATAAAGATTAAAATCTGACATAATAATTAGGCTAATTATTGATATAAGCGGCCTCTCTGATTTCGCGGGAGACTTCTGCAAAAATCAACACCGGCTCAAGTCTGCTTATTCCAGCTTCGCTAATCACAATGGCTGAAGAATTAGAGCAAACTCTTTCACAACTTATGGTTCCTGATAGTAATGTTATACAGCAGGTTAAAATTTATACACTTTTACTTTGCTTGTGATCACATTTAACTGATCTCATTGCCACATTGGCATTGCATACTGATCAGCATGTGGGCGATAAAAGGGTAGATTGGTCATGACTGATGACACATGCCAGACATGGTCTCACCTGGGTCGTGCTTTATATCGAAACCGACCGAAAACCGCCGAAACCGAGCTACTACAGTAGAACCTGCTATAAGCAGCCACCCTTGTGACACAGGAAAAGTAGCCTTTTACCGCAGGTGGCTGTTCATAGGAGGTTAATTTGTATAAAAAATGTCATTTGTCATTTTGTGGGATGAGCAAGTGGCCTCCCATTGGAGGTTGGCTGCTCATAAGAATGTTTACTCATAGCAGGTTCTACTGTATGTCAAAACCAGATAAAATGTACAACTTAATGTACAGGTATGACGTTCACATTTGGTACAATAATATTAAAATACGTTGTATTATGTTCGTTAATCTTAAGTTTATGTGTAAAAAATTTGGAAGTGTAGTCTGTAGAGTCTACCGTTATTATTTTTTATGCAGTGGCCTTATATATTTTTTAATTTGGTAGGTAGCAATCAGGCCTAATTATTACCGTCCAAATTATTTACGTATCGATAATTTAACCTTTATTTTACTTTGGCCCATATCATTAGATCTTAGACTCAGTTTGCGGTTCCAGCATTAATCCAATGAATTATAGGATATATGAAAGCATAAATAGGCATATATTATATAAAAAACATGAATTAATTTTTTATTAGGCCTCTAACAGGGTATTACCATCATTAGCGCATTATATACATATAACGATTTATCATTGGAAGTAGTAGGCCTACTGGTACGCATATTGTGAATATGAAGGTTATAAATCTATCCATATTTTAGATATAATCATTGTTTTTTTCAGCCAGAACGCTTGAATTCAAAGGGTTTTTGAATGAGCGAGAACGAATGTACCAAACCTAAGCGACGGAGGTCATCACAGAGATAATAATAACGGATAATATATCAGTGCATGATAATCATTTGATTCTGTATAATATGCATGATAATCATTTTATTCTGTATAATATTGTTGTGTGTACTGAACAGTTGAATACAGGGGTTGACAAATCCTCATTGTGTTTGGTAGCACGGATGACTTTCCGCGCTACTAGACTAGGCCTAGTTAGTATAGAGACAACTTCTGGTAGCCCGAAGCAGGGTTTTCCATTTGGGCCGGTGGCCGGCGATATCGCCGCCTGTGACGAGTCGCATCGCCTGCAACTTCAGCAGTCGGGGAGCGTAGTTGTACAACTAACAAAAAATGTTAGTTAAATAACTGACAAATCTTGATGTTAGTGCAAGAACTAACATGATCAATTTACCAGGAAATTGATATTACGGGAATTCCGTGCGTTTTGTTTTAACGACGTGAACGGCTAGCGCATGCGTATACAAAACCAATATGGCTAACATCGAGTAAGAACCAGAAATTTTCAGGTGGGTATCAATTTAAGCTATTTTATGTGTAAAATATCGAAAATAGTGCCACATTAGTAATTCATTTTAAAAATAGTAGCCTTAGGATAATTTGCGTCGCTTTTTGGCTGCATATTTGTAAGATATTGATCTTTATATAATGCAAACCACCCAAGGCGTATAGGCCGTATTTTAGTTTGCGACGCAGTTTGAAGTTGCTGCAATTTGATGTTTCGATCGGCGATGTCAGTTGCTGAACTGACACCTACTTATGACTCAATTTTTTTCCTGCCTGTTTCATTCACCAGAGGGCTCTTCGAAATTGTTAGTTGATCAGCTAACAACAGGGGCGGAAAAACACGCTCGCCCCTGGAGAGTAAAACTAACGGCAGGCAATGTGAACTGACCAGCGAATCGCTCTGCTGACGACCTGAGTAAATCTATGGGATTTAGTTTCAAATCACAGATCGCCTAGCTGAATTAGGTGACTTAGGTCTAACTGCTAGGCCTAATTCATTTACAGTCTTTTTAGATTTCAAGTCCCGTTCTAATATCTTTTTTGAAGTCGCAAAAATATCACACTAAAAGATTAAACATATCAGCCACTATATATGGTGTATTGAAATTGGTCCGCCCTCCGCGTGTATTAAGGCTTAAACATGCAGTTGACGTGTAGTGCCGCCAATAGGTGCCATTGAGGCCCACATGATAAAAATGTGAGCTGTGCATCTCAGTATTCAGCATTGTCGGTAAAAAGAAGAGTGAGAACGATGCAAAACATAGGCTTACCAACAACATTTCAATGCAGTGGGCCTATAACAGAAAACGAGCTGCTAGTGATATATATATGTACATAAGAATATACCAAGATTTAGTTAAATGTATATTATTATAGTCGACATATTGCTGCTTCTGATAGGGCCTAAACCAAAATATTGTACCGATAAATCTTCGCAGAATTTTATATTTAGTACCATTGCAAAATCTAGCGATTTTGTTAGGGTGACGATAGCGTTAAAACCCCTTCCATCACAGGCTACCATGGGTTGGCCTATATGCGCCGCGTGATGTGCGCGTGAACATGCGCACGCACTCTGTTTACATTAAACATGGGACGCCGCTGCCAGTCGGCCATAGTCTACAACGCTGGCAGAGACACCCCTTATAAAGGTACTAATATATATACCGGTACTGCGGTATTATAACATAGATCCAGTGTAGGTCTCTATATATACAGCATGCTACAGACATAGTCATCAGCTGTTACTGCCTTTAGGCCTTGTGAGACGTTATACCACTATTGGGTCAGTATCGTTTTCGCAGCAGAGTAAGCTGATCTACTGGCGGGAAAGACAATCAACAAAGGAGTTGAAATATATATGAAAACCAAACTCAAATATAAAAACATATATTTGTTTTAATTGAGTGTTGAATTATAACGATTGAAACTGATTTTCGACGGCACGGTTGTAATATCTGCCGATATTGTGATCCCCTGTAGGACTGAGAGTGTCAGCCTCAACAGTCTAATCAGCGTTAGGGAAGAACAAAGCGACCAGCGGCGATTGTGTTATAACACATCAGACCAACAAACACGTGTCATGTCGCCAATACTGGCTCAATGCTGATCCACCATCTACGACGCTGGACCAACGTCAAAATTAAGTAGACGTCTCGTGTATTGCTGGGAAGTCTAATCTATTTATAATCTCTCCTTTCGGTAACCAACAGACGCTATGCATGTTTCTCAATGCTGGTAGGCCTACACCGTCCGCAACGCTGCCCCGGCATTGAGTCTCCCGTGTGCTGCCATAAAGATAAAATACGGCTAGAGTACAACAACCCAGCAAACACGAGGCTTTGAGCCAACGTTGTTTTAATGCTGGCCCGCCGTCTACGACGTCGGGCCAACATTAAGACAACATTGGTTTATTGTCATGTGTTTGCTATGAACACGAATCTATAATAACTAATACCGGAGTTACCGGGACGAATTACTGCTGCCCGTTGTACTCGTTGAGATGCGGTTTGTAACAGAGTTTTTTTTTAAATCAAAACCATCGATAAATACGCTAGGTAAGTTAGGGGTGCGGTTTCTGACCGAGGATGTGGTTAGTACGGTAATTAAAATTTCACTTTTGTTTTTTACCATGCTTACAACTCCTTGATAGCTTGGACAAGCTCAAATAGGAGCTGCTTCATACTAAATTAATCAGGGGTTTTGCATATATTTCTTGTAAACACGATACACTCGTCAATATTTACGCGATTGTTTTAATATTTTTACCATGGGTTCAACTTTCCCATTGATCAGATAATTTCGAAGATGAGGTCTGTTCTAATATAATTGAAGTCACCACAGCCATTAAAAAACAACTTAAAGCACATTTCTTGTAAGTAGGATACACACCTTAAGCCTTACAGCGTGGGGATCGACTTCAAACGTAATAATCTGACGTCTGTAGACATCAATATTCTGATTGCTAAAGTCAATCCCCACACTGAAAGAGTAAAAATGTTTATAATGTTTGTAGACCCATAACATAGGTATTCAAATGAAGCGGCAAGAGCTAACAAAGATAATAATGATAATTTCAAATTGAAAAAACCCTGTGTCCCCATGATTTATAAAAAACTATTTCAGCGCTTTAACAGTTTAAGGGTTAATATTAAACAGTCTCCCCCTATTTTCTTACTGTAAACACTGATGCATAACTCCTGATAGACAGACAACTTCGAATAAAATGGCCGTTCCATAATAATTGGGGTCATCAAAGCCAAGTGCGGTTATTGGAATAAAAATGGTATATGTTGTTCCGATTTCAAAATGAGATGAAATTGTATAACACATTTGTATTGCAAGCATTAAATGTTATTTTCATCCTTTTTTACAGTTGGGACTGAGATGAAAAATAATCATTGACATGATGTGGACATGGCTGATACAGATTATACCTTGATAAAGTTTTATTAAATAAAACCGGTCGGCACCATCTACATCAGCCGTTTTTATGCTGCAGATGAAAACGTTCAGCAGTTCAATGGGACCACTCTTTTTCATAGTATATATATAGATGTTTATAGCTCGATATATATCTATATTATTTTTATCTATACCTATTATCATGAATATAATTATCTTATATATTAAGATACTATTTTTGTTTTACTAAAGCTCAACTTGATATCTATAATTATATCTATTCATATATCTATACATTATAATATATATATATATATATATATATATATATATATATTTATGTCATTGTATTTGTTTATGTGAGTACATGTATGTCTGTTCATTTGTGTGAAATAAATAGTATTATATTTAATATACTAGTTATGTTGAGCTGAGGTGTGTATAACCCATCTCTATTAATCGGTCAATTGATATATGGATATACATTATACAGGATTCTGTTATCTAGAAAAATACATTGGGCTTGGACTTCTCACACCACTGTAGTAATTATTTATCCAATGCAGCAAAGTTAAACTTTGTAGACAAGATATCACAGTCACCAACATTAGAGGTCCTTATCAACAAGGAAAACCTTTTGAATAGTAGATTTCACACTGGACATCACATCCACTGGTAGATATATTTTCTAACACAAAATATTTAATGTAGTAAAAATGATTCAAATAAATTGTTAGTTGAAAACGTAATCCTTCATTATTAGTTCATCAGCTAACAATAATCGATAAAGAACTTTAATTATATCAAAGGTAAATGATTCTGTACAATTATTTCAAGTGTCAATAAAATCACCTAGCTATGATCAACGGCTGCTCTTATCAAGGATATTTAAGGGTGTGTTTTGCCCCATAGCTGTGACCAATATACAGTTACAGGTGTATTAAGTATTTGACTAAGGTGTGAGCTATATATACTTGCTTACCAACAACAACTGTGCTGAGAAAAAAAGAAAACGTTTGGTGCTATAATAGTTGATGCGCTTGTTAACTTCTCAACTAACACATAAGTTCAGGAGTATAAAAACTGGATTCTATATTGGACACATCATGTCAATGATATGATACCTCGATATATTGTTGAGGTTTCATCCAAAGTTGATGCTTGGTTCAATAAATAATCCATTTCTTTTATTTTTAAAAATCATGTGTTAGTTGATAAGCTAACAGTTTAAATGACGTTTTCTTAGACAATTGCTCTCAACTTGTATTATGCTGGATGACTTTCACACCATATGAGATGAATGGAGGAAATTCCAAAATATGTAGTCCCATGTGACCAAATTTACTAAATTTAAACAGTATTTGACTTGGGTATGAGCTATATATACTTTATTACCCAACAAAAACTGTACTGCGATAAGAAGGGAACGCCGAGATATATAATTGATGAGCGTGCTAGCTCGTCATAACACATACTTTAGAATACAAAAACTGGGTTCTCTATTGGACAAAGCAAGTCTATGATGTGAGACATCGATATATTATCAGGGTTTCATTCAAAGTTTGTGCATGATTGAATAGAGAATACAATTTTTTTTTTTAGTTCTAAAAATCATATGTTAGTTGATAAGCTGACAGTTTAATTGGCGTCTTGCAGGCTATTGCTCACATCTTGCATTATGCTGGATGACTTTCACATCATATGAGATGAATGATGGAGATCTCAGAAACGTATAACGGATAGTCCTATGCTCCAATACATATGGGACCAAATATGCTAAAGTTAAAAAGTAATTGACTAAGGTATGAGCTATATACTTTATCACCAACAGCAATTTTGCTGAGGAAGAAAGGAAACGTTTGTGATATATTAGTTGACGCGCGTGTTACCTCCTCAACTGACATATAATTTTTTAAATAGCAAATCAGGGTTCTCTATCACGCAAAGCATGTCAATGATATGATACCTCGATGTATTGTCGGGGTTTCACCCAATGTTTATGTCTGGTTCATTAGAGAATCCTTCTTTTTTTATTAATTCTAAAAATCATGTGTTAGTTAATAAGCTAACAGTTTAATTGTCGTTTTTCAGTCAAATGCTGGATGATTTTTGCACCATATAAGATTGTCCTAAGTGAACAAATACACTAGACTGAAAATGGATTTGACTAAGGGATTTTGTCTAAGTTAAAAAAATCCAAAAATCCGAGAAAAACACGGAAGTGGGTGGGTGCGTGAAGCCCCAACTCGGATTTCTTTTTTTTTGGGGGGGGGGGGGAGTTTTTTTTTTGTACGTGTTTCCAAAAAAGTTGCAAAAAATAGATTTGGGGGTGGGTGGGTGTCTGGGGTGTGGCCAATCCTAGTTTTTTTTTAACTTGACAAGACCCCTAAATGCACAAGCTATACATACTTTATTACAAAAAAGCATGCCAAAGAAAAATCTATACTATTGGAAATGTAAAAGTTAATGCGCCCGTTAGCTGCTCCACTGACACCATGATTTTTACAGTAAAAAAAATGGCTTCACTATCAGACAAGCCATGTGAATGATGTGAGATTTGATAGTGTCGAAGTTTCATCCAATTTGTATGCTTGGTTAAAAAAAGCAACAGATTTTTAAAATTCTTAAGGTCCCGTGTTAGTTTCTAAGCTAACATTTTGATTGACGTTTTTTAAGACAATTTCTCTAGCAGCTGAGAGAGATAGTCCTAAGTGAAAGAATATATACTACTATACTGACAAGGTGACTAAATGCATCAAATATATATCATTACCGAACAAATTGTCAAGAAAATAAACAAACGTTTGAAAATAATAGTCAATGTGCGAGTTAGCTCCTCAATCAACACAGCTTCACAATCTCTATTGGACAAAGCATGGCAATATTATGAGACCTTGATGATGTCGAGGTTTCATCCATAGTGTTTGCTTGGTTCATTAGAGAATCCAGTTTTTTTTAATCATGAAAATCACGTGTAAGTTGATAAGCTAACAGTCTAAACGACGTTTTAAGATAATTTCTCCTTGCAGCTGAGGTAGTCTTATTAAGTATATATTCGTTCACTTAAGTTAAGTGAACGAATATATACTAGACTGACAAGGCGACTAAATGCATGAACTAGATATATCATTAGAAAGATAATTCTCAAGGAAAAATAACTTAGAAATATAATAGTCAATGTGCACGTTAGCTGCTCAACCAACACAAGGTTCTACCGCATACATGTATAGTATATAAAAACAGGTTTCTTTATTGGATAAAGCATGGCAATGATCGGAGACCTAGATGTTGTCGAGGTTTCATCCATAATTCGGAATATCACGTGTTAGTTGATAAGCTAACAGTCTAAATTACGTTCTTAAGTGAAATGATATATACTAGACTGACTAGGTGACTAAATGCTCTATATCACTAGTTTACAAAACAAATCGTCAAGTAGAAAAGCAAACTTTTGAAATATAATGGTCAATGTGCGCGTTAGCTGCTCAACTAACACACAACTTTATTAAAAACTATAGAAAAGAGTTCGCGAACTCCGAAGACCAGCTTTAGTCTGTTTGAGTGCTTTAGACAACAAATTGGCCTAAGATTTTGTAAACATAGCTGTATTGGTTTCCTCATGGGCCAGCATCCTAAATGTCCAGGATATAATTATTATTAGAACCAAGGAGACAAACTTGTATATCATCAAAGTACAGGCCTATTCCTTCCACCACCATTGCTGATAAGTCAGTGTACGCGTCTAACAATGTACCTGGTACACACAATGTAGGCCTACCTACCCAATACCTGTTCAATGTTGGGCCAGTGTCGCAGCCCATGCTGGTTCAATGTCGGTCTATGGTATTCGACGCTGGCCCAACATTGAAACAGCCACTACCCGGATAACACGATGCATCAATTGGCCCAATTGTGAAATAATGCTGGGCCATCGTCTGCAACGCTGGGCCAACAGTATTCCCACCAAAACCCTTTAATCTCCTAACCACGAATATAATCGTGAATATATTTTTTTTGTGAAGACTTTTTAAACACAAAAGTAATCAACCGATGGGACATGTTCATAAGGACTGGTGTACAGAAATGTCAACCGTTTCCCACACACAGCACCCCTCTTTCTCCCAAATAGGACACAAACTCAGGCAAAATAAACTTAATATGATGGTTCTGAAAACTGGATTCTCTATTGGACAAAGCAGGGCAATATTGTGAAACCTCGATGTTATCGGGGTTTCATCCATAGTGTTTGCTTGGTTCATTAGAGAATCAAGTTTTTTTTCAATTCTGAAAATCACGTGTCAGTTGATAAGCTAACAGTCTAAAATATATTTTTAATGATAATTTCTCCCAGCAGCTGAGATAGTCTTAAATTAACGAATATATACTAAGTACTAGACTTACAAGGTGACTAAAAGCATGAACTATATCATTACAAAACAAATTGTCAAGTAGAAAAGCAAATTTTTGAAATATGATGGTCAATGTGAGAGTTAGTTACTCAACTAACACAGTTTTTAAATTAAAAAAGAGTATTCTACATTGCACCAATCATGCCAATGATATGAGACCTTTAGATTATCGATGTTTCATGCAAAGTGTATGCTTGGTTCAATAGACAATTTTTTTTCAATTCTGAAAAACAGGGTTTAAAAATTTAAAGTTTGTGATATTAATAGATAATTTGCGCGTTAGACGCTCAACTAACACATGATTTTTAGAATTAAAAAATTATGTGCTCCCTATTGCACCAAGCATGCCAATGATATGAGACCTCTATATTATCGTGGCTTTATCCATAGGGTATGCTTGGTTCAATAGAAAATCCTTTTTTTTTAATTCTGAAAATCTTTTGTTAGTTTATAGGCTGACAGTTAAATTGGCGTTTTTCACACAATTTGCCCCCCCCCCCGCACTCCTATGCTGCATGGCTTTCGCACTCTATTAAATTGTTCTAGTTGAATAAATTGATATACCGGATTAAAAAGGAAATTGACTATGCATAAGCTGTATGCTTCTTTACAAAAAAGATTGTCATCTTAAAAAATAAACGTTTCTGATAATATTTGATAATGTGCGCGTTAGCTGCTCAACTAACAAAGATTTTTAGAATTAAAAATAAATTGGGTTCGCTATTGCATGAAGCATGCCAATGATATGTGACCTCTATGTTGGCGGGGTTTCATCCATTGTGCATGCTTGGTTCAATGGAGAATTCATGGAGAATCCAGGTTTTTATTAATTCTGAAAATCATGTGACGTTTTTCATAAAATTTGCTTCGCATGAGCTCTATGCTTAATTACAAAAAAGATTGCCACCCTCAAAATTAAACGTTTGTGATATTAATTAATAATGTGCGCGTAAGCTGCTCAACTAACAGGTTATTTTCAGAATTTAAAATAAGTGGATTATCTAGTGAACCGACAACATCGAGGTCTAATAATATTGCCATGCTTTGTCCAATAGAGAATCCAATTTGTTTTCTAAGTATAAACTGTGTTAGTTGATCAGCTAACGAGCACATTGACCATCATATTTCAAAAAAGTTTGCTTTTTTACTTGACAATTTGTTTATATATAGTTCCTGCATTTAGTCACCTTGTCAGTCTAGTAGTAAAATTATATTCTTTCGCTGTCATCTGCTGGGGGAAGTTATCTTAAAAACGCCATTCAGACTGTTAGCTTATCAACTAACACGTGATTTGCAGGATTTAGGGTCATGAAGCGACAAATGTGTTAACTAATATCACATAATTATTCTCATAAAATAGAATGGAGCATACAAGATGTGAATTTAAACCACTTATGTGCTAATTATATTCTCATGTAATTAATGTTCATGACACCTTTTACAGACCAGGGCCCCTGCATAACACGGCGGAAGTCTGCACATTTATTCTTAAGCAGTGCTGAGTGACTAATCAAACGTAATTCTTTACAATGTAACTCTATGGACAGCACCGTTTATGGAATGACGTGCTCCTATTGACCGCCATTATAACTCTGCCATATGAATAGCCACTCCGTTTATTAGCTCCCGCCGTCACCGTAGGTGAGCGAAGGGAGCTATGGATTCTACCTCCGTTTTTTTTTGGCCTCTTCTTTTGCCTATAACTTTGTGAGAAAATAAGCTAGGATAACAATTTTTGGTATGTGGGTTACTTCCAGGTGGCTAATGGACGGGTTAAAATATTTTTAATCTGAATTCAATACGCAAGGTTGCAGAGAAGAAAATGATGATGTCACGGCGTTGGGCCGTTGGGCCGTTGGGCCGTTGGGCCGTTGGGCCGTTGGGCCGTCCGTAAACAATTCGTTTCCGGAGCATATCTCTGAAAGTACTTGTCCGATTGTCTTCAAATTTCACACACAACACCCCTAGGGGGTCTAGTTGTGCCTTTTGGGGTATTTGAACTTTGACCTACTTCTGGTTCAGAACTATGACCTATTTAGACGTTTTGACGCGTACTTCGTTTCCGGAGCAGATCTCGAAAAGTACTGCGCCGATGACAGTCATATTGCACATACATGTTCTCTAAGGTCCCTAGTTGTGCCTTTTCAGGTTTTTGGACCTTGACCTTGAAGTTGACCCAGCACTTTGACCTAATTTATAACATCGGTAAATCCGACTGAAAGATTTTGCGGAATATCATGAAAACCGCTCAAGATAGCTACACCATTACTATAAAACAAATTGTGAGGTTTCAGGAGAGGATGCATCTTGAAAAATTTCAAGTCGATAAAATAAAAAATGGCCGCCTATCGGCCATTATTCACCCCGACAGGCCTGATATTGCGGAATATCATGAAAACCGCTCAAGATAGCTACACCATTAATATCAAATAAATTGTAAGGTTTCAGGAGAGGATGCATCCTGAAAAATTTGAAGTTGATAAAATTCAAAATGGCCGCCTATCAGCCATTATTCACCTCGACAGGCCTGATATTGTGGAATATCATGAAAACCGCTCAAGATATCTACACCATTACTATAAAACAAATTGTAAGGCTTCAGGAGAGGATGTATTTTGAAAAAATTCATTTTGTAAAAGTTCAAAATGGCCGCCAATCGGCCATTATTCACTTTCACATGGCCGTTATTTGGTAAACCGTGCTAGATGGCTAGACCATTACTATAAAACAAAATGTGTGATTTCAGGAGAGGATGCATCTTGAAAAAATTCGACTCGATAAAATTCAAAATGGCCGCTTATCGGCCATTATTCACTTTCACATGGCCGTTATTTGGTAAACCGTGCTAGATGGCTAGACCATTACTATAAAACAAAATGTGTGATTTCAGGAGAGGATGCATCTTGAAAAAATTCGACTCGATAAAATTCAAAATGGCCGCTTATCGGCCATTATTCACTTTCACATGGCCGTTATTTGGTAAACCGTGCTAGATGGCTAGACCATTACTATAAAACAAAATGTGTGATTTCAGGAGAGGATGTATCTTGAAAAAATTAGACTCGATAAAATTCAAAATGGCCGCTTATCGGCCATTATTCACTTTCACATGGCCGTTATTTGGTCAACCGTGCTAGATGGCTAGACCATTACTGTAAAACAAAATGTGAGATTTCAGATGAGGATGCATCTTGAAAAAAATTGACTTGATCAAATTTAAAATGGCCGCCTTTTCGGCCATTATTCATTTTCACATGGCTGATATTTGGTAAACCGTGCTAGATGGCTAGACCATTACCTGATTACTATAAAACAAAGTGTGAGTTTTCGGGGGAGGATGCACCCTGAAAATTTTTAACTTACGAATTCAAAATGGCCGACAATCAGCATTATTTACCTCGATAGGCCTGATATCAGGTAAACCGTGCTAGATAGCTAGACCATTACTATAAAACAAAATGTGACGTTTAGAGAGAGGATGCCTTTTAAAAACTTTCGACTCAATCGAATTCAAAATGGCCGCCTATCGGCCACTATTTACTTTCACATTGCTGATATTTGTTAAACCGTGCTAGATAGCTGGACCATTACTATAAAACAAAATGTGAGATTACAAGAGAGGATGCATCTTGAAAAAAATTGACTCGATCAAATTCAAAATGGCCGCCTATCGGCCATTATTTACTTTCACATAGCCGGTTTTTAGTAACCGTACTAGATGGCTAGACCATTAGTATAAAACAAAATGTGAGATTTCAGGAGAGGATGCATCTTGAAAAATTTTGACTTGATCAAATTCAAAATGGCCTCCTATCGGCCATTATTCACTTTCACATGGGCGATATTTGGTAAACCGTGCTAGATGGCTAGACCATTACTATAGAATGAAATGTGAGATTTCAGCTGAGGATGCATCTTGGAAAATTTTGACTTGATCAAATTCGAAATGGTCCTCTATCGGCCATTATTTACTTTCACATGCCCAATATTTTGCAAACTGTGTTAGATGTTAGTCCACTACTATAAAACAAAATTTGAGGTTCGGGGGAGGATGCACCCTAAGTTTTTAACTAATTTATAATGGATTCAAAATGACCGTAAATCAGCTATTAGTTAACTCGATTGGCCTGATATCGGGTAAACCATGCCAGATAGGTAGACCATTACTGGGATACTGATTAGGATCATTAATTTCAATGGAGGTTTGCAATCTCTGACAGACTGTCTAGTTCTTATCTTACTCTTAGACTGGGCTTCTTAGACCTAGTTGTCTTGCGTCTTGATTTTTGACCTAGACTAGGACTACATTAATAACCCTATACAAAATTGCTTAAATCAAATTCTAATTCGGAGCGGGAGCTCCTGGACTTATGTAGTCTTGTTTTTATTTGGTTTATATCACATAGCCGCGTAATTACTACTAGGCGTAAGTCATATTTAGTGAGAGTTACCTTTGTCATATAATAATGATAATACCGCTATTACATATGTTGTGGTTATAGTTACAGGCTATATTTAAGTTGCGAAGTAAAAGAAAAATAATAATATTGACAATAAATTATGAGATTGTGGAGTTAACTAAGCAGACTAATTAAGGAAAGAACAAAGCTGGAGCCGTGATTACAAAACAGGTGGTGACATCAAGTTGAGTTAGTGTGATTTGATTTGTGCCCCCAAAAAACACAAAGCGCTCACTGTATAGTAGTCCTATAGAAACTATTTAATATTGTCCCTCAGTCTGTCACGCTGGCCCAAGATTTTACCAACATTGGCTCAACGACTCTTGTCGTTGTATAGCATCGTTTACTCGTCTACTGACTTCAGTCAACAGTATTTCATTCCAGCAGAAAATGCTGTCACTTTTCGGCAAATAAATATTAATTTTGGATAAAACTCAGATTTGCTCTGTTTCGATAGCTTCTTTATCAGTTATGCTTTATGCAACGTTCTCTGGTTTTTAAAGGGTGTGTTTATGTTTCTTGCCTATTGGAATTGTTTTTTGTGGCAGTTTGAAACTGAAATCTGCTACCAAATATTTCTGTGCAACTATCGGAAATATATAGGCCTAGGGCCTAACAGATTGATCAAATAATAACATTATTTATTTATTTTTCAGCAGCCCTATTCCCATAAAATAAGATCTTTATGCTGGCATTGATTATGTCAGTGGTGTGCGGTGATGACTGTGACAGAGGAAAATAAAATAGATTCTATTTTCCTTGCTGTGACGAAATACTAGACGCTAAACCGCGGTAGTTGCTTTAACGTTGGTTTGGTTTATACAGTAGGCCTACAGCAAGAACACTGCCACTGAATCTGAGGTTCACGAACGATCTTCGCTGCTTTTTCAGTCAATGCCATGGCTTGAATGGCAATTGTCTTGAAATTTTACCCCATTTTCTAGTGCTGCGACGACTACACCTGTAGACAGAGTGGTGAAATTAATCCTTAGAATGTGTCTATGTTTCAATGGACATTGATTTAGGCCTACTATTTGTCTCTATAATAGGCCTATCACTCTCACCTGCTGCAAGTGTTTCCCCATTGCGGCCCAGCGCTGGATTGACATTGGTACAACAGCTAGCAGCCGATTTGTGACAGCACTGACCACTGCTACAGCTCTCACCCCTACTGCCAGCGTTGCCCCGATGCCGGCCTAGCGCTGTCTGCGATGAACCGACATTGGTACATTACAGAAATTTTGTTCATAGTGCTACTGCTACTAAGGTCACGAGCCGGGGTCACGCGTGACGTCACCGAACCTTGCAAACACTGATCACGTGGAGTCCAGCGAGTTAATTGTTCACAGTGCTAGGTACTGCCAAGGTGTACTGCTGAGCTTGGTGCTATCACTGAGCACCTAATCGGCCAATTACCCTTGAGTACTGAGTGAATCACCTGCACACACTGATCAAGTGAACTGTAGACACAGCCAAGCAGTGATGGCTGCCATTGCATTAGGCCTTCAATAGGTGAAATGAGACGAACTTTAACAGTGTTTATCTCAAAATCTAAGCAGAAATCTCAAAATATGAGAACGTGTTGCAATGAAACAAGTTATTTTTAACAGACACATGACGTTAGATATGTTCTCAGCTCAACGAATATAACGTCATTGTCGTGAAATAAATCGACACTAAAATACATCACAACTGCAACAGTATAATAAATGGATTATCCATTGAAACAAGCAAACACTTTGGATGAAACCCTGATAATATAAAGGTCTCATATCATTGGCATGCTTGGTTCTAAAAATCATGTGTTAGTTGAGCAGCTAACGCGCACCTTTTCAATTATTATCACAAACATTTATTTTTTAAGGTGGCAATCTTTTTTGTAATAAAGCATACAGCTCATGCCTACTCAATTTCCTTTTCAATCCAGTATAAAAATTTATTATGGTGCAAAAGCCATGCGGCATAAGAATGCGGGGAGCAGATTGTCTGATAAACGCCAATTAAACTGTCAGCCTATCAACTAACACAAGATTTTCAGAATTAAAAAAAAATTGATTCTCTATTGAACCAAGCATACACTTCGGATGAAACCCCGATAATATAAGGGTCTCATATCATGGCATGCTTGGTGCAATAGGGAAACCCATTTTTATTTTATTTCTAACAATCATGTGTTAGTTGAGCAGCTAACACACACATTATCAATCAATATCACAAACTTTTATTTTTTAAAGTGGCACTCTTTTTTGTAATGAAGCATACAGCTCATGCCTACTCAATTTCCTTTTCAATCCAGTATATTTATTCAACTAGAACAATTAATTATGGTGCAAAAGCCATGCAGCATAAAAAATGCAGGGAGCTAATTGTCTGAAAAACGCAAATTAAACTGTCAGCCTATCAACTAACACAAGATTTTGAGAATTAAAAAAAAAATGGATTCCCTATTGAACCAAGCATACACTTTGGATGAAACCCCGATAATATAGGGGTATCATTACATTGGTATGCTTGGTGCAATAGGGGAACCCATTTTTTTTTTTAATTCTAACAATCATGTGTTAGTTGAGCAGCTAACGCACACATTATCAATTAATATCACAAACTTTTATTTTTTAAAGTGGCAATCTTTTTTGTAATGAAGCATACAGCTTCTGCCTAGTCAATTTCCTTTTCAATACAGTATATTTATTCAACTAGAAGGGTGTGAAAGCCATGCAGCATAAGAATGCGTGGAGCAAATTGTCTGAAAATGCCAATTAAACTGTCAGTCTATCAACTAACACAAGATTTTAAGAATTAAAAAAAATGGATTCTCTATTGAACCAAGCATACACTTTGGATGAAACCCCGATAATATAGGGGTATCATATCATTGGTATGCTTGGTGCAATAGGGGAACCCATTTTTTTTACTTCTAAAAATCACTTGTTAGTTGAGCAGCTAACACACACATTATAAATTAATATCACAAACGTTTATTTTTTTAAGTGGCAATCTTTTTTGTAATGAAGCATACAGCTCATGCCTACTCAATTTCCTTTTCAATCCAGTATATCTATTCAACTAGAACAATTTATTATGGTGCAAAAGCCATGCAGCATAAGAATGAGGGGAGCAAATTGTCTGAAAAACGCAAATTAAACTGATCAACTAACACAAGATTTTCAGAATTAAAAAAAAAATGGATTCCCTATTGAACCAAGCATACACTTTGGATGAAACCCCGATAAAATAGGGGTATCATATCATTGGTATGCTTGGTGCAATAGGGGAACCCATTTTTTTTTTAAATCTAAAAATCACGTGTTAGTTGAGCAGCTAACGCACACATTATCAATTAATATCACAAACGTTTATTTTTTAAAGTGGCAAACTTTTTTGTAATGAAGCATACAGCTCATGCCTAATCAATTTCCTTTTCAATCCACAGAATATTTATTCAACTAGAACAATTTATTATGGTGCAAAAGCCATGCAGCATAAGAATGCGGGGAGCAAATTGTCTGAAAAACGCAAATTAAACTGTCAGCCTATCAACTAACACAAGATTTTCAGAATTAAAAAAAAAATGGATTCCCTATTGAACCAAGCATACACTTTGGATGAAACCCCGATAATATAGGGGTATCATATCATTGGTATGCTTGGTGCAATTGGGGAACCCATTTTTTTTTAAATTCTAACAATCATGTGTTAGTTGAGCAGCTAACACACACATTATCAATTAATATCACAAACGTTTATTTTTTAAAGTGGCAAACTTTTTTGTAATGAAGCATACAGCTCATGCCTAATCAATTTCCTTTTCAATCCAGAATATTTATTCAACTAGAACAATTTATTATGGTGCAAAAGCCATGCAGCATAAGAATGCGGGGAGCAAATTGTCTGAAAAACGCAAATTAAACTGTCAGCCTATCAACTAACACAAGATTTTCAGAATTAAAAAAAAAAAGGATTCTTTATTGAACCAAGCATACACTTTGGATGAAACCCCGATAATATAAGGGTCTCATATCATGGCATGCTTGGTGCAATAGGGGAACACATTATTTCTAAAAATAACATGTTAGTTGAGCAGCTTACGCACACGTTATCAATTAATATCACAAAAGTTTATTTTTCAAAGTGGCAATCTTTTTTGTAATGAAGCATACAGCTCGTGCCTAATCAATTTCCTTTTCAATCCTGTACATTTATTCAACTAGAACAATTTATTATGGTGCAAAAGCCCTGCAGCATAAGAATGCGTGGAGCAAATTGTCTGAAAAACGCCAATTAAACTGTCAGCCTATCAACTGAAAAATAAACAATTGTTTCTTGTATGTCATTGTTAGTTGATAAACTAACAAATACGTTAGCTCTTCAACTAACACGTGATTTCAAGTACCGGTACCAAAAAATTGGATACTCAATTAAACTGAGCAAATCACATCTGTGTACACCTCATCACAGATGATGCTTAGTTCAATTGAAAGATCGTTTTCTTTTGCTAACAAAGTAAATATTGGTTTAACTCTGAATGATTTAATCCACTAGATAAAAACAAGTTATCTCATTTTCCTGGAGTCAATGTGCAGACGATACAATAATCAATTGAATATCGTTGGGAAATGTGAGTCGTTTGAAAGACAGCTTCATTCAGACCAATAATGTCCTAGATTTAACCATATACCTTTTTAAAGTTCACAATGCTCACTAGTCCGTGTTGATGATCAGAAAAGTGGTTTGTTTCCGCATGATCTGAGAGGTATAGAATGACAAGCCTCAAGTCATCAAATTATGTCGTACGGAACTATAAGCTTTTCTCTGTTCGAGCTAATGATAAAATATTGCCTGTTTTTTTTATGAAAACATGTCTTATAAATCTGACTGAAAAATAAATCATTGTTTATCAGGTATGTCATTGCTAGTTGATAAACTAACAAATACGTTAGCTCTTCAACTAACACGTGATTTCAAGAACAAAAAAAAATTAGATCCTCAATTAAACTGAGCAAATCACATTTGTGTACACCTCATCACAGATGATGCTTAGTTCAACTGAAGGACCGTATGGTTTTGCTAACAAAGTAAATATTATCAACTCTGAATGATTCAATCAACTAGATGAAAACAAGTTATCTCATTTTCCTGGAGTCAATGTGCAGACGATACAATAATCAATTGAATATCTGGTTTTGCTGTTCGGGCATGAGGAAATGCAAGTTTCCTTCAGACCAATAATGTCCTAGATTTAACCATATACTTTTTTCAGGTTCACAATGCTCAGTGTTGTTGATTAGATAAGTGGTTTGTCTCCGCATTATCTGAAAAGTATAGAATGACAAGCGACACGTTGTCAAATTATGTTGTACTAAAAGTTTTTCACTGATAAAGCTAATAGTAAAAATTGCCTGTTTTTGCTGAAAACATGTCCTCAGAATCTGACTGAAAAATAAACCATTGTTTATCATGTATGTCATTGTTAGCTGATAATCTAACAAATACGTTAGCTCTTCAACTAACACATGATTTCGGGAACAAACAAAAAATTGATTCTAAATTAAACTGAGCAAATCACATCTCAGATTCTGTGTACACCTCATCACAGATGATGCTTAGTTCGATTGAAGGACTGTATTATTTTGCTAACAAAGTAAATATTGGTTCACCTCTGAATGATTCAATCAACTAGATAACAACAAGTTATCTCATCCAACATAGATTTCACCCTAAGGCATTTTTAAGTTCACAATGCTCAATGTTGGTGATCAGAAAAGTGGTTTGTTTCTGAAATCTGACAAAGTATAGAATGACAAGTTGTCAAATTAGGTCGTACTATACGTTTTTACTAATTGAGCTACTGATAAAATATTGTCTGTTTTTGCTGTAGACATATCTCACGAATGAGACTGAACTAAAAACAAATGTTGTCTATTATCTGTGCATTTTTTAGTTAATAATCTAGCACATAGCTGTTTAACTGACACATAATTTTAAAAACCAAAAAACGAATCCTCAATCAAACTTAGCTTTTCACATCTGTTTCACACATGGGCACAGATAAGGCTTGGTTGAACAGTTGAGGTACGATATTGTTTTGCGAACTAAGCAGATGTTAGCTCAATAGGGAATGATTTTCCCGCCTGAATGAAAGCAAAGTATCTGACTTAAACATAAACTGCTCTATATTTTATATGCGATGATTAGTTGATAAACTAACAGATACTGTTAGTTCATCAACTAACAATTACGTTAGCTCATCAACTAATACGTTATTTCAGGAACAAAAAAAAAAGATTATATCACCTAGAGATAAGAACAAAGTATCTGACTTAAACATGAACTGCTCTATATTTTATATGTGATGATTAGTTGATAAACTAACAAATACTGTTAATTAATAAACTAACAATTACATTAGCTCTTCAACTTATACTTGATTTCAGGAACAAAAAAAATGGTTATATTACCTAGATGAAAACAAAGTATCTGACTTAAACATGAGCTGCTCTATATTTTATATGTGATGATTAGTTGAAAAACTAACAAATACTGTTAGTTGTACTAACAAACTAACAATAATGTTAGCTCTTCAACTAATATGTGATTTCAGGAACAAAAAAAAAGATTCTATCAACCAGATGAAAACAATGTATCTGATTATCAGTTGAGGTGCAGACTATACATGAAATCAATTGAGTACATGGAGTATCTAAACTGATTTATATTGTCTATGTGATTGTCAGTTGGTCAACTAACAGATCCGTTAGCTATTCAACTAACACACAAATTCAAGAACCTAAAAATATTGGATCCTTAATTAAAATATTAATAAACTATTGCGAAACATAATTCCCCACACATATACATTCATGACACAGTTGAACATGTAAAATGAGTCATTGAGCATTTTAAATATTGTCAGTTGACAAACTAATTTATCCACATTCTGTACAATGGATATCTATATTGGAACGGAGTGCCACCTAGTGAATGATTTTTGTTAGTTATATGACTAACACTTTTGTTAGTTGGACAACTACGCTCCCCGACTGTTCAGATCACCCCATACCAGCGTTAGAAATAGCGCTGAAGGCTGAATAGAGCGCTGATGAATCCGTCAATCTCAATGATCACTGAGCCAATGCAATGAACAGTCATTACTTTTGTTGTAAGCAAAACTGACACGCTGTGGTCATTCTGACACAACTCAACGCACAGCCTACTTAATCTAGGTGCTGATATCAGGTGTGAAAAATAGCTGTGACACTTTAAGGCTGACACTGTGCGCGCTATGGCTGTGTTAATGTGTCATACACATTACACTCTAACTCAACGCGAAACACCTGGATTGATCGTTGATACATTACCAAATAAGAATTTAAAAACATGTGATGGATGTATTATTATTGAAATTCTCAATGTCCGGCGTCTTCGTTGTTGACCCAGCATTTAAGTTAACAGACGCACGGGAACAGACACGTGTCTTCACTTGTATGGCTGTGAATGTGGTCGGCGCGAGACAGCTGTGCACTCTTGTTCTAATGCTTGGCCGTCGTCATCAGTAATGGCCTACATTAGACCGGCATCGGTTTTGCGTCTCTTGGTGGCATGTGTAGAACCCGTGTGTTGTGCTATTCATTCACTCTAATCTCTCAGTTTTTCCAGGGGAAGTAGTCTAATGGAAAAACATGGCGTTTTTTGCGAAGCTATAAACAGACTAATTTTCTATGAAATGAGCCTGACCACAATGAGCGAACCTGTATGCAAAATTGGCCGCGGTTTTAGCAAACGAACTGGTTTGTCTATTAGGGACAAGAGAAAACAGGGGGGGTATTTGGGGGGGGGGGTGCGTTTATTAGGGATAATACCATAACGGTAATTAAATAATTAGACTATCAACATGATTGAAGATCAGACAAGTAGGCATGCTCCCAGTCCCAATATAGCACTAGCAGTAGTTCAGTAGGCCCTCCAATATAGCAATAGCAAAACTTGGTGGGTTGAGTAGGCCCTGTAGCCGTAGACTGTAGGGCCAGTGGCCCATGGCTATGCATGATCGGACGTAGCCCCAGGTTGGTCCCCAAACAAGCACATGCCAGAGGCTGTTTTCTGTCATGTCTCATTGTCTGTGGGAGCTAGATTGGACAAGAAACCAGTCTGGCATTGGTTCAATATATGCCTCGATTTAGTTCTATTAAATTTGCAGACATTCTATTTCAGTCTACTTTCAGATCTTATTTCTAACGCTGCATACCCAGCCTTGATAATGATACTTGACAGATAAAAAGAATTGTTCTGCTCATAAGTTAGTTGAATCTTGATGCTCTTAATCCAGTTTCATGGTTATCAAGGACCTAAAATGCTACTTTAATTTGCACCTAAATGTGCCAGGAAATGGCCTAGATTGCATCTCAGAGCATGTAATACCCTCTGGCTTCTGCCGGATCGCAGGCCACGCTTCGCGGCTATTTGAGCCTTGGTGGCTCCTGCTATTTTACTTTTTCCTCCAACTTCATTTCAAATGGAAAACCCTGCCGAAGTGAAAAGATGGTAGCTCCGGGGATTGGATTTGGCAAGCCCTGGAATATAGTTGAATGTGCAGTGGAACATGGCATCTTTATATACATTATCAGGGCTGAACACTAACTGATTGGTTTTGGCAAGAAATTTTTAGGGGTCGATATATCACTGGTATTCAATAGTCAAGTCAGATTTGTAGGCTTACTAGGCCAACAAAAAGATATGTTTGTTTCTGATTTGTTGTCATTTTAACCAGTGGGTTGGTAGGAAATTTATTTTATTTTTTATTTTATTTTTTGTCACTTCAACCAATCAGTAGGTAAGAATTTTTTTTTATTTTACTTGGCGCCAAATTTACTTCCATGCATGTCTTATCTGTACATAAGTTAACAATTTTTTTTTTTTGGTTGCTGTTCGACTCATTTTTTTTTTTTTTTTTTTGAAAATCTATAAAATAAATTTTGGTCGCACATGTTTTGATAGGGTCGGTCGAAAAATCGGAAACAAACAATATTTTTTATGTCCTATTATTGTAGGCTTACTATTATGTATGCAATTTATCACAACATATTTTATACAATATATTTATATTGTCACGCCAGTACTTGTCACAAGTATATAACATCTTGTGAAAAGTTGCACAGTTTAAACATGCAAAACAGTAAGAACACTAGTCATATTCTTACTGGTACTCAGGGTTCTAGCTAGCTCTAAATGGCAGCATAGGGGTAAAAGCGCGCGGTGCAGCCAAAGACCGAGCCGCAGGCCAAGAATGCTAAGCAGCAGGGGGTTAGGGGGTCGCAAGCCCCCAAACTTTTAGGGTATCTTTTTTCTCTTATCAGTTTTACTGCATTTTGTTTGTGCAGAATATTTTTTTGTTTTTTTGATTGTTTTGTTGAAGACCAAAAGTTTAAGTACAGTACCAAATCATGGAGTGGTTTATTATTCTGATCGACAATTTTAATTTCACTCAAACCCCTCAAAATTTAAATTATTGTTTTATTAGTAGTCATTCAAGTGATCTGGCTTATTGTCCATATTGCTATTGGTGATATTTTCTTTTGAAAAAAGAATATTGTATTTGATTTAATAACGAAAATATACTAGCAAGACATTTCTTCAATTAATGATAAAAACAGCTAGTTAATAATCGTGAGTTTAAAACATAATGTTATATTTATGCAGCAAATAATTAAATACTTGGTAGGTGACTGGTCTGGTCTGTCTAAATATGCAGAATGGCATATTACACACATGTTGAGAGTCAAAACAGGGGAATCTACATATGTAGATGCAAGACATGCCTTGATTGGTTTAAGATGAAGACTCCTACCAATCAGCGTTGCCTTAACATTTTGAATCACGGCCCGGCGTCATCCCAGCAAAAAAAACAGTACACCTGCTAATGTTGAATCAGCATCACAGTGGTCGGACGTTAGACCTTTCTATTGTCATTGGCAAGGTATTAGCGATCGATATTTACGAGAAGGTCCGGGCAGCCTGCTTCCAGGACTAGCTATCCTAAAGAAACTTATTGCATGGTGGCTGTGCTATTAAAATACGAAGGACTGTTTTCCTTAGTGCGGAATAGGCCTACTACTAGCCTTTGAGAATCGATATGTTATTCAGAAGTAGCTCTCCCAAACAAATTGGTGAGGTTCTGAGACGAAGCGAAATTTCGCTAGTCACAAAACGGGCGCCGGCTACTGAAACAGTGAAAGCCTAGTGGGGAAAATGGCAGCATGCACGATACGGCCACAAAAAAATAAGACCAACTTCTTAATCCCCCTTCCAAAAGAATGGACCCGTAGTTATGTCAGCGTATATCGGCTGGAGAGCTCAGCGTATCGGCCCGATACGCTGGAAAGGCCTGGCTAGAACCCTGGTACTCATGTACTTGAGTTATGTGTGCTTTCAAAGTGTGTCACTTAATTAGCTCACATGGTCATAAATAGTCAGAGTCGCACTGATCATTATCAGATGGAACAGTTTAAACATACCGGTACAATGTAATACAGAGTCGCGCGAAATGCAATATATATTTATTGTATGTAGACAACTTGTTACAACAAATAACAAATGGATTTAAGGAATATTAGCAATTTATTTGCTCCATGCACTAAGGCTTTATGTTATGGGAAACTTTTGTATTGGATTTTTTGTATCCAGTAGGCCACACCAAACTAATTTTATGGATGACGGATTCTCAGCAGAAAAAAATAAAGCGAGCCAGCAAATTATTTTTCCCCAAAAATGGAGCGAGCAAAGAAGCGACAATTTTTTTTTTCAAATTGTTTTTTAGGGAGGGGATTAGTGTCGCCAAACAAAAGTGGAGCAGAGAAATAAAGAGAAAGGAGCGGCGAAATGAAAATTTTTTTAATAAAAAATTGCAATCAAATTCAGGGTTTGACACAAACTTTTATGAGCAGTGGTCCACAGGACCACCAGCTCAGAGGATCTGGTGGTCCTACAATTTTTTTAGTGGTCCTGACAACAACTAACGTTATAACCTTGGAAATCTTGAACCAATTTTTTTCATTTTTGCGATCATGTGTTTCCACATCGTTAGTTTTGTAAAACCACAAAAGGCATGACAGTAGACAATTCAAGGATGATGATCGATCTCAATGTAAAAAAAATTCTGACCCTCATGATTACGAACACGTGTTTTGTTCCTTTAAAAAGATGAGAAAGGATACAGTGTTTCTAGTATTATCACCAGCGAGTTTCGAGGATTGTTTATATCTTCGGGGCATGTTACGATTCTGATTATACGGTACTCGACGCAGATTAACGTGTATCGCATGTTTTTCGCCGATTGCGCAAGGACTCTGTTCGAGTCATCCGCCGAATACAATGAGATTATTTCCATGAAAAAATATTCTATAGTTCAAAAGTTAGACCATCTGGCATGTACAGATGTAGGCCTAATGCAATTTTTAAACTTCTATCTAACCAGCTTAATGGGTTTATAGAGGGAAATGAAAATTGCGCAGTATTTGGTGGGTGACCCGACAATGGGCCTTTCAAAATTTCATAAAAATCAGTTGAGAATTGACTGAGAAATCGGGAAAAAACATGCGATACAAGTTGATCTGACGGCGAGTAGTCTGTCTATAGGCTAGGGCTAGAAATTTTGGTGGTCCACAGGACCACTGGATAGAATGTTCTGGTGGTCCGACATAATTTCTGGTGGTCTCGGACCACCGTCAGTCGTGAACGCTGACAGTAAAATCGAAGCGGCAAATCCGTCATCCATAAAATTTATTTGATGTGGCCTTATGTATAACACCTCGCTGTTTTTTTTTGGTGACAAAGAGATCGCTTTATGATGTCATCAAGTCCCCCCACATGTTCAATGAGTGGGGAGCTGCTGCACATCAGCCGCTGACATGTTGTCGCGAAACCTACAATTGTAGCTTCACGCGAGATGACAAAGTAACACTTGTTCAAAGTAACACTTTTTCAAAGTCAATGATATTGATGTGATCACAAAGTAACAATTGTTCAACGTTCAAGTAAACAGTATTGGTGGAATCAAATGGGCGTATATGTGACTCTGAATCTACACACAATTGGGCCACTGTTTTTTTCTCTGTTTTAGATGAGCGCGCACATTAGATTTAGGCCGCGCATTACCATAAAAAAAACATGTGTTTTTTTTCTGCACAGCGCACGCATTGAATTGTTTTCGCTTTTCGAAAAAAAACCATTTAATTTTGGTAGATAAAAAACATTTCGAAAAAAAACAACTTAATTTCAGGAAACAAAAAAACTTTTTTCCAGCTATGTTTTTTTAGCTCCCGCCGTCACCGTAGGTGAGCGAAGGGAGCTATGGATTCTACCTCCGTTTTTTTTTGGCCTCTTCTTTTGCCTATAACTTTGTGAGAAAATAAGCTAGGATAACAATTTTTGGTATGTGGGTTACTTCCAGGTGGCTAATGGACGGGTTAAAATATTTTTAATCTGAATTCAATACGCAAGGTTGCAGAGGAGAAAATGATGATGTGACGGCGTTGGGCCGTTGGGCCGTCCGTAAACAATTCGTTTCCGGAGCATATCTCTGAAAGTACTTGTCCGATTGTCTTCAAATTTTACACACAACACCCCTAGGGGGTCTAGTTGTGCCTTTTGGGGTATTTGAACTTTGACCTACTTCTGGTTCAGAACTATGACCTATTTAGACGTTTTGACGCGCACTTCGTTTCCGGAGCAGATCTCGAAAAGTACTGGGCCGATGACAGTCATATTGCACATACATGTTCTCTAAGGTCCCTAGTTGTGCCTTTTCAGGTTTTTGGACCTTGACCTAGAAGTTGACCCAGCACTTTGACCTAATTTATAACATCGGTAAATCCGACTGAAAGATTTTGCGGAATATCATGAAAACCGCTCAAGATAGCTACACCATTACTATAAAACAAATTGTGAGGTTTCAGGAGAGGATGCATCTTGAAAAATTTCAAGTCAATAAAATTAAAAATGGCCGCCTATCGGCCATTATTCACCTCGACAGGCCTGATATTGCGGAATATCATGAAAACCGCTCAAGATAGCTACACCATTAATATCAAATAAATTGTAAGGTTTCAGGAGAAGATGCATCCTGAAAAATTTGAAGTTGATAAAATTCAAAATGGCCGCCTATCAGCCATTATTCACCTCGACAGGCCTGATATTGTGGAATATCATGAAAACCGCTCAAGATATCTACACCATTACTATGAAACAAATTGTAAGGCTTCAGGAGAGGATGTATTTTGAAAATAATCATTTTGTCAAAGTTCAAAATGGCCGCCAATCAGCCATTATTCACTTTCACATGGCCGTTATTTGGTAAACCGTGCTAGATGGCTAGACCATTACTATAAAACAAAATGTGTGATTTCAGGAGAGGATGCATCTTGAAAAAAATTGACTCGATAAAATTCAAAATGGCCGCTTATCGGCCATTATTCAGTTTCACATGGCCGTTATTTGGTCAACCGTGCTAGATGGCTAGACCATTACTGTAAAACGAAATGTGAGATTTCAGATGAGGATGCATCTTGAAAAAAATTGACTTGATCAAATTTAAAATGGCCGCCTTTTCGGCCATTATTCATTTTCACATGGCTGATATTTGGTAAACCGTGCTAGATGGCTAGACCATCACCTGATTACTATAAAACAAAGTGTGAGTTTTCGGGGGAGGATGCACCCTGAAAATTTTTAACTTACGAATTCAAAATGGCCGACAATCAGCATTATTTACCTCGATAGGCCTGATATCAGGTAAACCGTGCTAGATAGCTAGACCATTACTATAAAACAAAATGTGACGTTTCGAGAGAGGATGCCTTTTAAAAACTTTCGACTCAATCGAATTCAAAATGGCCGCCTATCGGCCACTATTTACTTGCACATTGCTGATATTTGATAAACCGTGTTAGATAGCTGGACCATTACTATAAAACAAAATGTGAGATTACAAGAGAGGATGCATCTTGAAAAAAATTGACTCGATCAAATTCAAAATGGACGCCTATCGGCCATTATTCACTTTCACATAGCCGTTTTTTAGTAACCGTACTAGATGGCTAGACCATTACTATAAAACAAAATGTGAGATTTCAGGAGAGGATGCATCTTTAAAAATTTTGACTTGATCAAATTCAAAATGGCCTCCTATCGGCCATTATTCACTTTCACATGGGCGATATTTAGTAAACCGGGCTAGATGGCTAGACCATTACTATAGAATGAAATGTGATATTTCAGCTGAGGATGCATCTTGGAAAATTTTGACTTGATCAAATTCAAAATGGCCGCCTTCAGGCCATTATTCACTTTCACATGGCCGATATTTGGTAAACCGTGCTAGATAGCTAGACGATTACTATAGAATGAAATGTGAGATTTCAGCTGAGGATGCATCTTGAAAAATTCTGACTCGATCAAATTCAAAATAGCCCCCTATCGGCCATTATTTACTTTCACATGCCCAATATTTTGCAAACTGTGTTAGATGTTAGTCCATTACTATAAAACAAAATTTGAGGTTTCGGGGGAGGATGCACCCTAAGTTTTTAACTAGTTTATATCGAATTCAAAATGACCGTAAATCAGCTATTAGTTACCTCGATTGGCCTGATATCGGGTAAACCGTGCCAGATAGGTAGACCATTACTGGGATACTGATTAGGATCATTAATTTCAATGGAGGTTTGCAATCTCTGACAGACTGTCTAGTTCTTATCTTACTCTTAGACTGAGCTTCTTAGACCTAGTTGTCTTGCGTCTTGATTTTTGACCTTGCCTAGGACTACATTAAAAACCCTACACAAAATTGCTTAAATCAAATTCTAATTCGTCGCGGGAGCTCCTGGACTTATGTAGTCTTGTTTCGCTTGTTTTTTCGTTGCCTTCAATAACTTTATTTAAAATAGGTCAAAATTGTTTTTATTTTGTCGCCCTCATTAACTTTTCCAGAAATTTGTCCAATGTTTTTTTTATTTGGTCTCCCTCATTAACTTTTCCGAAAATAGGTGGAATGTTTTCTTTCCCAAATGTTTTTACCGCCTTCCCTTATTAGATTTTCGATTTTTTCGGATCTAAAACAGCGAAAAAAAAACCAGTGGCCTTAACTTTAGAATGGTATATCACACAACTCTCTAGCACAGTTAGCTTTGGAAATATGATACCGCCAACTCACAGAAATATAAAGTATGAAATTGCGTCATTTTGAGAAAATGGCCTTCGAAGTTCAAAAAGGCAATAATTTATAAACTTTTTGAATAGAACACAATTTTTACAATGTATCAATATTTCTTACTTAATAGCGACTGTTTCAATGGGAACATGTAAATAGAAACAAATATCACTGAATGATGTGTAGGCCCTAATTGGGACTAAAATTAAAATAACAGATATTCTTCATTTTTTTCCTAACATACATGTACATCTATTTATACAGTAGAACCTCTTTTGAGCGGCCACCACTACTGCAAGCCGAAAGTGGCCGTTCAAGACAAGTGGCCGCTCATAGGAGGCCACGTTTTTTTTCAAAAATAAAAAGTTTTAGAGATTTGACAGTGGTGGCCGGATAAGGCATAAGGAGTGTCAATTTTTATACCACAGAAATGTTTTTGTACTCAAAATGATCAGCTGGTCATGTTGTGTTTAACTGTACTAGTAGTATAGTAAGCGGCGTGTCACAGACGAGGCTGTAAAGTATAATGATTGTAATTATTATTATTGACATTAAGCTGTTTTTTTCGTTACAAATATACATCCTTTTTTAATACAGCATGAGTTTTATCTTTTTGTACAGTTTGTTGGCTCTGAAAAGAGCCGTTTTTAAGCCTGACTCAAGGGACTTTCAGAGTTTGAAGAATCCCTTGAAATATGTACTTATCAGTCATTTTAGCCACCTATTTTTTCTAAATTCTGTTGAAATAGAGAGCTGGACAAAAGTGCCACACCGGTTTTCCTCTTCCGATAATTTGTATGTGGGCCCAGTAAGAGAATGTTGAAAGAAGACCTGGAACCTTTACTATTTTCATTATTCAACTCAATATTATAAAAACTTATTTGGTTTAAGAGTTTGAAGATTTTTTGAAGAATCACTTGATGCCGACTTGCTTCAGCTTTGAAGCCGAAAGGCAGTATCTGCTTACTTGTCTGGTAAGCAGATACTGTCTTTAGGCTCTACGTGGCAGTCTGAGTGTGTCCCAGTGACCGGTCATAGGCACCCTTCAAATACTAGGTGTATATAGAATATATATTTAATCTTTTTTTTAATCTAATGGTACATTACAAGGCAGTATACATATTAAGAGATTAAATTGCCAACAATTATTATATTGCTTTCCAAGAATGTGTAGTAATTTCCTGAGTAAAAAATATATGTTTCAAGCGAAAAATAGATTTGACTAGACTCGAGCCAGGCAGTAAAAGGTGTGCTCGCCGTTCCAAGATGACACAGGATAGACAAAAAAACGCTGTGTTAAGGCTGGGCCGGCATCATGAGCTGTTTACCAGGCATTGGCACAGCGATGATCAACTGCCTCTTCATTGAACGGTGACCCACTCTTGGTTTGCTGCTGTTTCGACGCCGCAGACGGCGGGCCACTATTGACTCAGCATTGTGTTGGAGTTTCCTGTTTACTGCAGTAATAGAGTAACTTCCCGTCAGACTGGGCTAATTGACACTTTAAACGCTACTAGGTTTTAAGTCTCACTCCGTTTTCTATGGTTTTTTTCATGTTTTCAGGAATCATTGCTTACAGTTACAATTTTACTAACATCTGTTTCATCTTTTCTTGATATGTGTTTTGTTAATAATGATATTAAATAAAAATGATATTTAATATTGATGTGTTGGAAAAATCATGTTCAATTACATTATTAAAATATATCTCCAATAATATATGGCTGTATACATGGTATATATGGATTTAGTACTTTGGCCAGTTGATGCGATTTGCTAATCATGATATTAACTACTGATGTATTTATAAATTATGTTTAATTACATTAATACAATATATTATTTTAAATAATATGTATTATATATGGATTTAGTACTTCCGCCAGTTGATGCGATTTGCTGATCATTGTATTAAATTCTGATGTATTTATAAATTATTTTTAATTACATTAATACAATATAATTATTTTAAATAATATGTATTTGGCTATATGTGGATTTAGTACTTCGGCCAGTAGATGCAAGGTGCTAATCACCACCCGTAATAATAGTCCTTTATCAATAATATATACGTGGGCCTCATAGCTTGATGCCGGTAAAGGGTGTTTGTTGGTGACACACACAGCTTGACTGTTTAGCGCCAAAAAGCGAGAAAATACAATAAAACCCAACGACTGTCTTGTCGAACGTCTGATCATATACATGCTGTCACTGCTGGTTGAGCTGCCAATCATTTGAAGGCTTACTGTGATTGGTCGAGAACACCTGCCCACAGGTCATCGTCAAGTCTCGTCGTTTACCGCACATGTAACGATATGTTGCGAGATTTACGTGTGCAGGCATTCCCGTCAATCACGGGACATCGCTGCATTGTTGTATTATTGTCGGTCCGCCGTCTACACCGCTGAGCCGGCATTTATTCATCATTGGGATAATATCACGTGTTTGCCTATGCATGCATGCATAATATTTACCATCTAATTTATCACCTTACTCACACTATCATATCAGCGCTCCGACGTCAGGCATAAATATAGTCAAATAAAATATTTTTTCCACATGGAGCACAGCAGTGGATTTAGATGCCGCAGCGTTTATAGGGTTAGTCCAGACCTGTTGCAATCGTCTTTAACACCTACATCGCGAGCATTAGTGACATTACATGTATTATTATAATTTTATTACACTTACAACAGCAGAGTGACTATCCATACGGATGGCCAATGGATGTCCACAGTGGCTGGTAATTGAAGTTCAGAAAAAGGCGTAAAAATGTTTAGCCGTGATTTCCGCGATTCATGCTGAACATTGTTTTATTTTGGTCGGTATTATTTCGTTCAGAAAAGTGAAAAATTAATTATAATTACGCCAGCATTTGAACTGTTTTGCTGTGATGTTTGGCATTCACGATGACGATTTTATTATATTGAATTTTATTATATTGACCGAGATATTGTTAGCACTTATAGTACTGACATGTACTATAAGTACTATATATTATCATAATTATAGTGGCGGCCGATATAGTGGCCGGTAATTGAAAGTCAAAAGGTGACTTGTTGACCGATATATAGTGGCCGATAATATTATGTTCAGAATTTTATTATTATTGGCCGTGGCCGTTTAACAATCTGTATAAAATCAACACCAGTGGCTGCTGCTGATCATATAATAATCAACTTAGTTACCGGTTTTTGGAGGTCAAATATTGACTTGGTCCTGGAAAATCACTGGCAGTGTCCTAATATTACAACAACCAATGCGAAAATTACGCCAGCACTTATCATTTTTTCGCCGCAATGTCTGTTATTTATACGGACGATTTTATTAAATTGGCCGACAAAAAGTGGCCGCCGATATGTAGTGGCTGGAAATTAGAGGTCAAAAATGACTGTTGCTAAAAAATCACTGGCCGTGGCCGAGTTATGGAGGTGGCCGGTCATTAGAGGTCATTTATACAGAAAATGCATTTGGAACTCCAAATGGTGACCGTTGAGTGGAGGTGGCCGTTCAAACTGGTGACCGGCCAAGACAAGTTATACTGTACGCCACAAAATTTAGGATTCGAAAGAAACCATATCAAAATAAAAACTTATGTAATACTTGAAAATATGCCAGATCGGGTCACATATAACAGTTAAATTTGTCAATGCGTTAATCTAACATAACATTTTGAATTATTATATGGCTGGAAGGTGTTACTTGGTGTAACTAACTATTTCTACAACTAAGATGTAGGTTATATCGAGCTAATTATTTGTTTAAGTCCCAATTAAACTTGTACATTGCAACTACCGTATATCTGTTACCGGGTACCTATCAATATAATTATAATTAACATAACACTAGCACGCCCAAACAAACATAACCCTATAATAAAGCCGACCACATTTATAGCCCGCCTTTTAAGTTTTTTTCAAAAGGGTGGGATATTGCAATAAAAGTTCAGCATTATCAGTTTTTTGTGGGCACGATAACACACCAAGTTTTTCATGTATCATTATCAAATTTGCTCTTAACCCTTTCAAGCTTTCATTTACCCTTTACTGCGAATTGCTGCCGCAATTCTCGACTTGTAGTGAATGAAGATGACTTGATGTGGTTTAAAAATTGAAGAAAATTACCACGTATTGGTAAACCAGTTTCATAGAAATTTTGGTTCAAAAACTCTTAGTTTTAGGAAAATTAAGTCTGTTTTCAGGGTTGTAAAATAATGCTTTAATGCATCGTGAGGGCTTAACCCTTTCACCACTGAAGCCCGTTTTTATGTGCTGAATGCCATAGCATTCAGCACATAAAAACGGGCTTCAGTGGTGAAAGGGTTAAAGGGTTAATGTTGCTAATATCACCGGCTCTTGGACAAGTTCAATAAAGGCTGAAAAAATCAAAATGGCTGATTTATCTCATTTGTGTCGAGTGTGATCATGTTGTATATATAAATATATCGCTTCATCACAGATTACCAGATAATTTTATATTTGATTGTTATAAAATGTCATCTTACACGCCATGAAGACATTTTTGTAACAAATAGCTTGCCTGCGACCCGCAAGATTTTGCAATTTTGATTTAAGAAATTGGACAAAGTCAATAGATTGTAGTGTACACTCCTGTGTATAATACGCACTGAGTCAAAAATAGTCCCAAAAATGTGTGTGATATACACCGCTGAATACGCTTCCAGCAGCACATGGGATAGAGATATAGCAATTTCCTAGACCCCAGACAATCACGCCTTTATTGAAGAATTGATGACCCTATCGACATAGACTTTTTTGTGTTATTAAATTTTATGATGGAATTCTGAATTCAATTTTAAATAGATTTCAAAAGGGTATTTTTAATGCTTTTGTAATTTATCTTTTTCAGGCAACTCAGCAATTGAAGAATCTAGTGAAGGACCCTAACATTGTGCCAGCATTATGTCTAGTAATAGCAGCCTCACAGAATGCTCAGGTATGCTCAGCTTTGATAAGTTTATCATTATAAATGATGCATTGTATTTCTCTAAATAAAGTAGATAACATTATTCTGAATAATTATGTAGCAAATTATGTCTTATTCATGCTGGTTTATCAATCGTGCTTTTCAAGGTACGCCAGTATGCAGCTGTGCTTTTAAGAAGACGCATTATGAAGGCACGACAGTGGAGGGCCTTACCAGAAGATTTCAGAAACAGGTGATTATGATTAAATATTGTTGTAAAGGTCTGGATACTAACTGCCTTGTCTAAGTCAGACAACTATTTTGTTGACAGTTATTTTTTCCTGGTTTGAGTACTTACTCATTTTTAATGAATCAGAAAAAGAAATTTTTAAATTTTTTTAGGGTGCAAAAACTTAAAATAATTCGAGTGTAATTTAAAGTTCAACAATCTAATATATTTTTCAGTCTTCGAACAGAAATACTACAGGTGCTGCTGAATGAAAAAGAGTAAGTGATATCTATGTTCTCCTTTAACCTTTTTTTATCATCTAGAATTATAAATACTTAAATGTTATTGTCTTGTTTAGTTATATAAAATACCCAATGATAATATATATCTATTAAAAGCTTGAAAAATCATTTTTCGTGTGGATTTTTTCAGTACAGTAGCTCCCCTCTGATACAACTTTCATACTGCCAGAGAACCAAAGTCGCATTAAAGGGGTAGTCGTATCTGGAAGGGGTAAAAAAAACTCTAGAAAAAATGTAAAATGAGCCAAAATTGATGTTTAAGACAGCACCCTTTAAACACCCCCATTTTCGTTGTGACAGGATCAGCGCAGTTGACAGCATGTTAGTTGCCTGTTTTGACGGTAGCACGTAATTTAAAAGTACTGGAAGTGGCTTGTGTTATTAAAAACAATTGTTGTGGATGGACACTGTATTCTCATTGAAATATTCAATGGCAAACAGGCCAGGCAGGCGTCTTCTATGTTGACCAAGATTGAAGTTAAACAGACAATACCGACAACACTAGCACAGATATTATCTTCACGTGTATACACTCTGAGGCACTGTAATGCACGTGGCTGTGAACATGGTCGGCGCGAGACGATAGTGCAGTGTTGTAATAATGCTGAGCCACCGTCGTCAATGGCGGCATCGGTTTGGCGTCTCGTGGCTGCGTACCCCTTTTAAGTCTATTCCCCATGATGATTGATAGACTGTTATACCCTGCCTCATTTTCCAAATCAATAACTTTGCGAGTTTAGGAGCTATCATTACCTAATTTATATCATTATTTTCAGCATTGAGTAAGGTTTCTGGCGATATTTATTAAATGTCGCGACCATAATTGAAAAAGTTAGCTATTTGAAGTGGGATGTTTATCACAACTAACCGACACACTGACACCGTTGACGTCCCCTGCTAATTAGTGGTGTGATGCACCTTGTATAGCCAAAGGTGCGCTGGATGCTAACTGCACCGCATGTAAATAAATATTTACCAGTGTTTACAATGAAATCCCATTTAAACATGGTCTTAAATTAATAACAGGAAAAGTATTTAAGATACAGTAAAAATAGTTATATCACCGGATAGCAGCCACTGTAATGTGAAATGCGTCCCAAACGATGTGACTAGAATAATAAAGTCGTTATACATTTAGTCAGCTGGAAACTTTAAAAAGTTGTCTCTTGTCAGCGCAGGGTCGACAGACATCTGCAAACGTGACACAGTCTGTGAACAGCTAATTTCAAAAAGTTGTATCTTTAGAAGGATATCGCTACCAGGATACGGTGATTTGAAGCTACCAGTACACATCTGCACAGTGTATTGACTAAGATTTTGTCAACGCTGGCTCATTCATACGATGCTGTACCAGCCTTAAGCCGTCAGTGGCTCAGCATACGTATCTACTGGGCTGTATTTGATGGTATGTACACACAATATCTTCAGACCGGCAGCTCATGCTAGGCTGACAGTGCCACTGCGCAGCTAATTTCAAAAAGTCGTATCTTTAGAGGGAGGTCGCTAGCTAGGTAGTGCCATGATTTGAAGGTAGCATGTCGTGGGAGGGGTGCTTAACAGTGTAAAGCACGTCGGTGCTCAGAAAAAAAGTCGCATAATAGGAGAAGTCGGATCTGAAGGGGGTCGCATCTGGAGGGACTACTGTACCTAAATTTATGTGACTAATAGGCCTGGTTGATTTACTAATTCAGCTGAAATTATTTTTTCCAAATTAAATCTGCTTTCACTATAAAACTTAATATGTTGGATTTTCTCGTCGTTGTTCACTCAACCATGATTATTATCCACATTGGATCATTTTAACCCTTTAACCGCCAAATTATTCAATTTGAATTTTCACCCACTTGAAGTTTTGTCTCACTGACGTGATCCACAACTTGAAGTGAGTAAAAATCATTCAGATTTGACGAAATGGAGGTCAACTCTTTTCAAATCTTGCTGGTTGATGTCACATTTTATCTTTAACATATTTAAAATGTGGTACTTAATGTGCTAATAAGAATGAAAACCCGAATATATGCGGCACCGGCGGTTAAAGGGTTAAGCAACCCTTTTTAATGTACAGTAGTCCCCCTCTGATACGACTTCCATACTGCCAGAGAACCAAAGTCACATCAGAGGGGTAGTCGTATCTCAGAGGGGTGAAAAAAAATCTAGAAAAAACGTAAAATGGGCCGAATTTGATGTTTAAGCCCCTTTAGACACCTCCATTCTCGTTGTGACACGATCAGCGCAGTTGACAGCCTGTGTTAATTGCCTGTTCTAACGGTAACACATAATTTAGAAGTACTGGAAGTTGCTTGTGTTTTCATAAGCATTGAGGCAGTGTTTTTTTCACATTTCAATATAGCCATAGATGCTTTACACTACAAAACATGTGACACTGACTCCATTCTGGCCCAGCATTAAAACAATGTACCGTATAGTGCCCCTAATAAACCGTAAACGTGCCAGGTAGCGACGCAGTTGTGGCTCGTTTATTATATATGTTCGCTGACGATACCACGCTATTTTTTTTATTTTAAAGCGCTTGGGTGATATTTAACAGCGCCGCGATATTTATGGCTAAAACACTAATCAATCTGGCTGAGTCAATGATCACTGAGTCGGGGCAATGACCATGCAGTCATTGCTTTTGTTGTAAGCTAAACTGACACTCCGCGGCCTGACATAACTCATTGTACAGCCTAGTAGAGCCAACCTAATCAAGGTGCCGACATCAGGTGTGAAAAATAGCTATGATAGATGAAGGCTGACACTGTGCACGCTATGGCTTGATCTGTTAATACGTCACACACATCATACTCTAACTCAACCCGAAACACTAGGATTGATCGATAATACATTGGATTGCCAAATAAAAATTTAAAAACAAATCTTATGGATGTACACTCTATTCTCATTGAAATATTCAATGGCAAACAGGCGAGGTCGGCGTCTTCTATGTTGACCAGGATTAAAGACAATACCGACTACGCACGCACTAGCACAGATATTATCTTCACGTGTATACTCGGAGCCACTGTAATGCACGTGACTGTGAATATGGACGGTGCGAGACGTTGTTGCAGTGTTGTTTTGATGCTGGGCCATCGTCGTCAATGGCGGCATCGGCTTGGCGTCTCGTGTAGCTTACCCTTTTTACGTTTATTCCCCGTGATGATAGACTGCTAAACCCTGCCTTATTTTCAAAATCAATAACTTTGCGAGTTTAGGAGCTATCATTATCTAATTTATATCATTATTTTCGGCATTAAATAAGCTTTCCGGTGATATTTATAACATGTCCGTACGATCATAATTGAAAAAGTTAGGTATTTTAAGTGGGATGATTATCACGCCCCGCTGACACACTGACACCGTTGACGTCGGCTGCTAATTAGGGGTGTAATGCACCTTGTAACGCCAAGGGCGAGTTGGATGTTAACTGCACCCATATCAATAAATAGATACATTGAAAACCCCATTTAAACATGATTATAAATCAATAACAGAAAACGTATTTAAGATATAGTTAACATAGTTATATCACCGGAAAACATTTTTCAGCCACGATAATGTGATATGCGTCTCAACGCTGTGACTAAAATACTAAAGCATTTCTACATTTAGTCGGCTAGAGACATTAAAAAGTCGTACCTTGTCAGTGCAGGGCCGGCAGACACCTGCAGACGTGACACAGTCTGTGAGCAGCTAATTTCAAAAAGTCGTATCTTTGGAAGGATATTTCTATCTGGTACGGTGATTTGAAGCTACCAGTACACATCAGTACACAGTGTGTTGACCAAGGTTGTGTCAATGCTGGCCCACTTCATACCACGCTGTACCAGCCTTAGTCCGACAGTGGCCTAACATACGTATCTGCTGTGCTGTATTTGACGGTATGTACACACAAGCAGTATCTTTAGACGGGCAGTTCATGCCAGGCTGACAGTACCGCTTAGCAGCTAATTTCAAAAAGTCGTATCTTTAGGGGGAGGTCGCTAGGTAGTGCCATGATTTGAAGGTCGCATGTCATGGGAGAGGGGAAGTCGCATTTAAGGGGTGCTTAACAGTGTAAAGCATGTCGGTGCTACGAAAAAAAGTCGCATAATAGGAGAAGTCGCATCTGAAGGGGGTCGCATTTGGAGGGACTACTGTATTCTGTTCAGACTGTCACCACAGCCTAACAGGTGTCTAAAAAGCAACAAATCTTTGAAATTTTTTTGCTCATACTTCACATCTAAATAACACTGCAGAATTGATTTGGTAAATGCAAGCTATATGCACGAGGTGTTTTTTTTCTAGTACGGCCTCATTTGCCTGTATCTCTGTGGCGTCATTACTAGGAATGTAGTGGCTCTTCTCTGCCACATTCGTGAGTGAACTCACTGATAATGCGGCATTGCAAATTTCAAAATGGATGGCTTGAGCGTGACGAGTTCTGCTAGAAAATAACAAATCAAAAACATTGTAAGTTGTATCATAACATCTTCAGCCTTGGGATGATTGGTGAAGCTGCATTAAAGAGCCACGGGGTTGGAATGAAACGCGCAAAATGTCAAACATAAGCCTAATAGAGCAGCAATGACTGCTTTCTTAGTGCAAACTGACAACAGTAGGCTTACCTCTTTAACTTCAACAACTACTGATACACTATCGTCCCATATTGCAAGGCATACCTTAAGAAATGTCATGTTTTTTATAGCCTTGAATTTGGACCTGGAAAATCATTGAAAATTAAAAAAAAAAATTACTTACTTGGACTTGGAGACAGTGTTTCATCTAGGATTCATAAGGGGCATGGCGCCACCTATCATTGAGGGCACCTCATCATGTAAGGGGCACCCAGTTGACCCGGTTGGGCACTTCCAGCACTCACCCTCCCACACACAATCCAATTAACTATTAAGTATGTAAACATCGCCAGTTATTACCACTTTGTACACAATCCGTTATCAGGTATCCCGTCATAGCCTATTAGGTTTGAGCGCGCGACATCAGTGACTGGGGTGTGTTCCACTGTCACAATGGCCTGGTTGGGTTGAATATGACGTAACAATTAAGTTCAAAGAGGCATTTCACTGTCTGAAAATTAGAAGGGCGACATGGCGCACATGAAGGGCAACATGGTGCTTACAAAAAACAACACAGCGCAGCGCCATGTTAGAAATAGCTAGATGAAACACTGCTTGGAGAGGTGTATGAACCCTGTATTTAGTGAACGCTTACCTTGAGAACCGCTAGCTCGAATCATTTGTGATTTTATGTATAGGCATTCACCTGCAAAGATGAAAAGATTTTAGTTGTGTTTTTGTGATTTTTATGAAAATGGTGGCCATTTTTTGTTCTTGTAAACAAGTTATCTTGAAAACCCTTACTCTGCATGCATTCGTTTTTATAGCGAAAACACATTTCTAGTTTTAATTATTGAAACTTTGTAATATAATAATAAAACTGGTGGAATTGCCATCCCCAACTTATTACAATAATGTGAGGTTCAATTATGTCCAAATATCAGGGAACAAGCTATTTTTAGCGAGCTTCTTATTTCTATTTTTTGAAGTTTTTTTTTAAAGTACGATTGAGTCTCAGACTGTTGATATTGACTCCCAGATTAATCAGATTCAAAATGGCCACCACCCAGATATAAACAGGTTTTTCCTTGTGAGCCAAATGTTCCAGGTTTTTTAGTGGTTCCATTTACAAATCATAACGTGCTGCTCTAATGCCATCTTCACTTTGTGATGCGAAAACTTATCTGCAAGTATTTCTGTGTATGCATGAAATCAGTGTGTATTATAATTAAGAAGCTGTTAAATGATAATACAAAATACACACTCATTTAAAACACAAATCGATAATAAATTTTACATGATTATATCAGCCTTTGAATCAAGTTCAGTTGTTGGAGCATGTATAAGATGCTCATTTTACAGTGGGTGGGTGAGTTGACATTTACTGATAGCAGGGAATATTTTGTTCAGTATCGCGTAGCGAAAAGCTATGCAATTTTGGCCATTAGCAAATCAAATTTGATGTTAATTAGCGAAATATTTATACATGATACATGAATGATATTGATGAGGATGAAGTGAGTCAGAGCATGAAGAATAAAATCACTAATCAATAATTTTTTAACAAAATTGTCCCAGGAGAGATAGGTATATATTATCTTAGGTATTTGACACAATCTGTATTAACCATTAAAGTGCTGAAATATTATTGTATAAACCATGGGCACCCAAAGAGTTTTTATTAATTTGAAATCATCATAAATGTCTTGATTTGAGGTCTAATACCTATGGCCATTATAAATATTTTACGGGTCAACAGGAAGGTGATTCTTTGTTTTTGCCGAATTGCTTGATACATTATCTGAATTGCTTTTTTTTGCTGAATTGCTTGATACATTATATGAATTTTTGATACATTATCTCAACCATCGATTTAAAGTTAATAATTTAAAATATAGCAATATGAATTAATTGCAGATTTTAAATATTACCTGCTATATTAAATTTACTATTGTAATGGTTTCACAGCTGGTGGTTATTTGATGTTGAAGTATGGTGGGTATTTTCAGAATATGTTTATGCATTGGTAATAAAGAATGGAGTAAATAGAAATGAAGTGATATTACATATTACTATTATCATAAATAAACGACTGCTCATTAGAAAAGTAAGATTTCATAGCAATTTGTTAATTTTATTTTGCACTTCAGCATAGCCCATGTAGGCCTACATGTATAAGGTTTCTATTAAAAGCTCACAAATTGAGCACATGACATAGGTCATGACCAATTTTTCAATATCATTAGATGATGCAAATAGTTTCAGTGGTTGTAAGGGTGGTTCCTTTTCTGTTGAGCACTAAAAGAAAATATCCTTACAAATTTCAAAATCAAGATGAGACACAGCTTAGAATTTAACCCTTTGAGTGCGGGCGACGCTTTTAAGCGCATTCATACTGTTTTTCCACAACTAAAATTTGACAGAAATTGAACAAATATGCATGTATAAATCTCGAGTAAAGCACCCATTGTGAAATTTAGCAGGTTTAATTTTTAAGTGAGGAGGTATTTTCCTTTCATTTGAAGTTGGCAATTGCGTGAGCAATGCCAACTTCAAATGAAAGGAAAATGTTAAGTAGTAATGAAGCACTTAAAGAGTTAAAGGGTGAAATATATTTTATCAAGTGAACAGAAATGAATATTTTATTGAAAACTGGGGTGTTATCTGAATCTATGCATTCTTCGTTACCAATCTAACTATTTTATTATTTAAGGAGTTTGTTATATTTTTCATAACCTTTATATATAACCATTTTTATTCAGTTGCATTATTTTAAAATGTGCATTTACAGCTTGGTTTTGTGACTAATGTGCTTTTAGCTTTAGCGTACATTTCAGCCAGTTATTAATTATTATTTTGTAGTTAAATGCAGCATCAGTTCATTCAATTATATCCAATTATATATGTACATATAAATATGCTTTAGGCAGTCACTTGATATGTGTGTAAGCCACCAGGTCTTTTAGGTGCATACTTATAGCAGGCTCAAATTAGTCTGACTTATATACAAAATTCAGGTTATTATTCCCATTTAACTTCGAAGTGTTGTTTTCTTCAAATCCGATATGGCCTTTGTGTCTTTTCTACATGATGATAATGCCAATGACTTTGCAGCTGATGATGACATTGTTCACACCTATATTGAATAAATGCAAAGACAACTCGAGAAGCCATCAATTGGTAGTTTTCACACCTCCAAATGTAGTGTATCATCTAGCTAATTTTAAACCAAATTTATCTTGTGACTTCTGTGCTGTTAAAAATGATTATCGTCACACCCATTTGTTAGCCTTTCATTTTTTTATACAGTAAGAGTGTAAAGAAAGCTGTGGCGCAAGTTGTTGCTACAATTTCTCGTCATACTCTTCCCAAAGATGGTTGGCCAGAACTTTTCCAGTTCTTGCAGCAGTATACAACCAGCTCTGCTTCAGAACAGAGGGAGGTGAGTATTATGCCCCATTATCAGTGCTTGATCTGCTCAGTTGTTGAGGATTTTAAATAGCTTACTAAACCCCTGGACCACTGATGACGACTACAGTAGGCGTTCTGTATTTTTATAAGCACCTACATAACCAGTTGTTAAAATTAAAATATGCCTTAAATCTTGAAACACTGATATATGTTGGGACTTAAATTTTCAGTCACTTGAAGTTGTGTATCGCGAGACACAACTTCAAGTGATTGAAAATTTAAACTGAATCGCTCAGTGCTCTAGGAGTAAAACTGACTAAGTTGGTGAACTGAACCTATGTGCGCTTGAACCCATGTGACACATAAAGCACGCCACCCAATGGCCGGAATGTAAACCCCAACAACATTTTATGAATATATCATAGATGTCAATATGGTCAGTATTAATGATCCACTAGAAATGGATAAAAAAAATACCCAAATGGAGAAGGTTGAGGTGCCAACTAGGTATTCACTCTAAGAATTTCCTGCTTTAAATTTTAAGTGTATTTCAAAATTTCCATATTCAATCATTTTCTTCAATTCAAATTATTACCATCGGTAATTTTCTTGTGGAGTTTCTCAAAATGGTCTTGAGCCAGGTATATGTATTTACATTAGGTTTCCAATGTGTGTAAATCATGAACTGATTATCGATGGGATTCTTAGAATATTTTTGTGTCCATCTAACATATTTGAAAAAGGCATTATCTTGGTTTGTTAAATTCAATATTATAGATTTATTAAAACACAACAAAAATAATTATTCTAAAGTTAATCTCACATGATTGTTCATTCTAGGTTGGTCTTTATGTACTCAGCACTGTGGCCTCAGCAGCAGCAGAGCAGTTAAAACCACATGTTACCTCTCTACTTGAGCTGTGTAGTCGCACGCTACAGGATACCTCCAACCACATGATCCCTTTCTACTCCATAGAGTAAGAACCCTCTGCTATATAACGCTACATAATATTACTATAATGTTATTTGTATAGGCCATCAAATAAGTGGCATTTACCTAATGATGGGCCACCACCGTCTAAGCTACATATTGCCAATAACGTGGAAATGTGTCACAATAATGCATTTCAAATTATGATTTGCTTTAGCAAGATGAAATTCCCAATGTAAATTTGATCATGTGTTTCAGTTTATATGTGAGTGTTTATGAATATGTACAACATTGATATTTGTTTCAGATGTTTGACCCATCTTGTTCCCATAATTGGATCTGATGAATCTGTGAGTTTATCATTTTGTTGTTTAATTATCTGCCTACTCATGATAGTAATTGCTAGTAATATAGTAGTAGTAATATTAGATTTCCTAATAACTAGACCATTGGTACAGTAATTATTGGAAATCAGTACGCAGATATAACATGATGCCAGCATGGATCCTAATATTTACTTATCTTTTTATGGTATTATTAAACAGCTTGTTATTTTGTGTATATGAATTATGTGTATGAATTAATCACCTTGTTATGTAGATTTTCAATTAGAGTTGAAGCAATTTTTTGATTATTTGATTTGCAAATGTTAAACCAGCAATATTTGTTTTATCCCCTGCCCAACAGGGGTTATGGTGTCACCCTGGATGTTCGTCTCTCCACATGTTTATTTCCGAAGAATTTCTTAGAAACCTATGGGGGTGGGATTTCTTCATATTGCACATACACATCACTTAGGGGGTGTAGGTGTGCCTTTTGGGGTTTATGACCTTTGACCTACATCTAACAATTTCTTTTCTGGGCGGGGTCCCTAGAGTAGTGGTTAGCACCGCTGCCTTTCACGCCAGAGTTCGGGGTTCGGTTCCCGGTCTCAGCGGTTTGAAAGAAACAAAAATGTTTCTTCCCCATCCACGTGTGAAAGTCAGTATTGTGGGGAGCCTCCGTGACTGAGAGGTAGCGTGCTCGGCCTCAGACCAACAGGGCTCAAATTTCGAATCCTGTGTCTGGAGGACAGTGTCATCGCAATCATCTCACCATCCTCAGGAGGTTCTCCTGGCCCAGTTTAGCCTATATGTGCACAAAGGTGGCCTAAAGCCCGATTCATTTCATTTCAATCTCTTTTCTGGAGCATATTTCTTTGGTCATCCACATCTCTTTGCTAAAATCACCATAATGGTTGGAGAATGTTTCAACCAATTCTGACACAAGCATCTCTTTTCAAGACCATATGAGTGTTCCTTTTGCAATTTATGGCCTTTGACTCTTTGACCTACATCTCTGATCTGATTCTGTTTACCTATATATAGTTCTTTTCTGGAGCATATGTGCTTTTCGGGGATTATGACTTTGGTGTAGGCCTTTTATGTATTTCTGTCACAAGGACGGTGCGTGTATTATGGTGGCCTTTCATATCTTGTTGTATCGTCCAGGCATGTATCTAAGAGCTAGTTCCATTATAATCAATAAGGAAACAAGAGAAAGCAGTCATTTTGTCTATCGTCATCAGAGGGTGCATCAATCCATCTGACCGTCTGTTTATCCTCCACCATTAACGCTATAAGTTGTTTGGTTTTATTACTGTAATGCAAATCACTCTTTGCATACAGGGTGACCTGACACAATTTTTCCCATTCATGCAATAAATTCAACATTTTTGGGAATATCGCTGCAGTTCTGAAGAGGTTGTACCATAATTATGTTTATTTCACTGATTGCTTCAATGAGTTTGAAAATAAGCTAAACTTACAAACACTAATACACTGGCCAGGTAAACATTTCTATTATTATTTGCCTGTGCATTACTTTTGTCCTGCATTTCATCCTTCTGTACAGATAACAACTTTTCTGGAATAAATTTATAACACAAATATTATTTATCATTTTATGAGGTATTTATTCTGGCTATCTATTGATTTACTTCAGATTTATAACTTTATAGTTGATTGGTTGTAGATCAATTTTATATCACAAACATCAGTTAAGATTTTATCACAACACAGTATTTACCTCAAAGTGTTTTTTCGTTTCTTTTCAGAAAGTTTTTCAAACTATGATTCCCGGCATTCTCTTCGTGATCCAGTCGCTGATACAGGTCGACCAGGTAAGTGAATGAATACAGACAGACATGGCTCAGTGGTTTAACGTATATATTTAGTGGTGATGGACATGATAATTCTCAATAGAGCACACCCTAGGTCTGTTGTCAATTGCTCAATGTGTGTCAAACCACTCACCAAGTTTTGACAAGAAGTGATGTCTCACAGAAACATGATGTAGCTCTGAAGCAAATGACTTTTTTAATGTTCAATGTATACAAACTCTGCACAGAATTTGACTTTCATATTGCTTTGAAAAAAACTTTGATTTTTATGTCACTGACAATTACTTTTATATCTTGAAAAGCCCTTAAATTTGCTGAGATAGGCCTGTCTGGATCATAAAGTGAGAGCTATCATTTGTAGGCCTATGCATTCAACAGCACATGGAATTTAACATGGATATTTATACCTCGATAAACATGTTAAATTTAAATTTATTTAGCCACTGGTTAAGAAGAACTGAACAGACAGCTTTAATGTGATGTTGCATTATGTTACATGACCAAATAAATAAATTTTCCTAACATGTTGACATAACAAAACCTGCACTATCACACTAAACAATTCCAACCTGGCGCAGTGATGTCACTTAAAACTGGAATCAAATTTGATTGCTTATTACACAACTTTCTCTTTATTATTAGGAAAAAGCCGTAGAAGCGATGGAGATCTTGGATGAGCTTCTGGAATGTGAAGTGGGGGTGATAGTGCCACATCTAAAAACAGTTATTGAATTTTGTCTGCAAGTAAGTATTTTTTTCCATCTGTCAAGTAGTGATATTGTATTAGATTTTTGCAATAATTGATTTATTTGTAAAACTGACTGGTTTTTTGTTAGACTGCAGGAAACAAAGAACTTGAAAGCAGCTTAAGAATAAAGGCACTTTCATTTGTCAGCTGGCTTGCACAACTAAAAAGAAAAGTGGGTGTAGCATATTTATTTTATGATAATTTAGTATTATCCAGGTTAATTCACTCCGCTGTATTTGCAATTATATTATGTGTAAAACATAATTGTCTGTTAGAGTCTTTTATGTCAGTATGAATTTAAGCATTCTCACCATATTTTTTTGTGAGGTATTCAACAATCTATACTTTATCCTCATAATCAGATTGCCATTACTGTTTTAATATTAATAGATTCACATAGCTAATATTTCTTTGATTTTTTATGGCATTTTCCTTTCGTAGATGTTACATTTTTAAATTAAAACAAACATGCAATATAATGTCCCCCACCGTTGTGGTGTTCATGATTGCAGAATGTCAATTAAATTTACTAAATATTACTTATGTCAGTATGCAATATTCAGTATTCAATATTACATTTTGCTATTTGCTTATCAAATTTTTTATATGTGTTAAAATCCATCTAACAATATATGGGTCAATATGTCAGATTGACATTTAATATTGCAATGGTTCAAACTGTTTTATATCATTATTCCCAATGATATTTTGCTTTTCACCCTCTCGTTTAGACAACAGGGCAGGTTAATGACAAGTGTATGAACACATTTTTTTGTTATGTTAAATACGGTTTGCAGTTTGATATCTTTTGTTTCAGTCCATTCTCAAAATGAAATTAACAGAGTCAATACTTGATGTACTGTTTCCTATATTGTGTGAAGTCAATAAAGATGATGAGGATGATGATGAGTTTGAGGAGAGTGAATCTCAAAATCCTTCTTCATTTGCTGCACAGGTAATAAAAACCCACAATCTTTCTATGTTTCGCCCACATTTAATTTTAAGTTAGCTACAAATATGTCAACATTCATATCAGGATTTATTAAAAGATTTTGCCGTCATGAAAACTACTCTAGATAGCTAGACCATTACTATAAAACAAAATCTGAGGTTTAGTGGATAGATGCCCTATGCAATATGCCTGATATCTGGTAAACCGTGCTAGATAGCTAGACCATCACTATAAAGAAAAATGTGAGGTTTCAGGGAGGAATGTGACTGAAAAAATGTGTAGCTTATCAAATTCAAAATGGCTGACTAATGGCCATCATTTTGCCTAATTCTATCTGTCTCGTATTGGCTTTAGTGAATAGTGCGATATGAAACATAAAGAGTTGTGGTAAATATTTTATATCATTACTACTGTTATTCTCTTTGTTTGCGAATGTATGTATCTTTCTTGCAATGTAATAGGTTTGAATACTTCCATACTTTATGTTTTGTTGAACAGGTCATTGATGTCCTAGGCCAAAATCTACCACCAGAGAAGTACATACCGCAGCTAGTAAGTGGGATATTTTTTATATTTTATTTTATTCATTCAAGTTTTATGTATAAGTAGCTTTGGTGAATATGAAATTTTGGCTTATGCTAACTCAAGCTATTTTCTAAGATGATGCGCTACTTTCATTGTGAGCACCTAACAGGAGTCAAAAATTGACTAATTTGCATATGATGCAATTTTATTTCGCCCGAGCACCACACGCTAAGCTAATATATTATTTATGATGCAACATTTTAATTGTAGATCTTCATACATCACATTTTTTTCACAATAGGTCAAAATCTCCCCAGTCAAATAGCAGCTACGAGTTACGGTATTAGACTATTAGTTCACTATGCAGTACATTGGATTGAGAGATTTTGGCTGCACCATTGATCACCACCGTTGATCACCTGTTACTGTAATGAATACCTACTGTGTCATACCACTTTATAAAACAGCCACACATTGTCAAGACATTGGACATCAATCATTCTTTTTACATTATTGAAACCCATTCCAATAATGTTTTATTAAGGTTCACAAAACGGTTTTCTGGGAACTGTTTTTTTGTTTGTGTGTCCCAAATGGCTTTCACTCGCATCTTGTCAAAATCGGCGACACGCATTGATTCAGTTTTCTGTCATCATATAGCCTATAGTGGGCCCACATATCGTTGTTGCTGAATAAGCAATAATTTCTGTATTTACTGAGTTATTAGGCCTTCCCTAGTCGATTTTATGACTATTAGGGTTTCCAGCTGTTGAGCTGTGTGTTGATTCATTGGTTTATGCCCTGTAGATAGCCCATAGATTTCACTGAGAGAAATGTCTACCTTGGGATCAAACTAGGCAAATTTAATCTTAAGAAATTAACACAATGAGAGTTTGAAACTGGGGGAAGCTCGCAGATGTTTTACTTTCGAAAGCGAGACTATTATGATATCGATACAATATTTTACAATAATATATATTGCCTTTGAAAATCTAACCCTTTGTTAGAATGCATCTGACGCCATAGGTACAATTGTGGTAAAAAAACATTCTCAAAGCGGCTGACCTAGATCCTAGGCACATCATAGGACGAGATAGTCTTCTCGACCAATCACACACACATTATCTGGGTCAGTCACATCTCTGGACCTTTCAGCATGCATGGCATACAGGAGTGAAGGATATAAGGCCAAATGTTCTCCGGTCATCCGGGTCACTGGAATTTATGATTCACCGACCCTGATACAAAATCCCCGACCCTGGTAGGCCTACATGTAAATTGCAGGAGATTGTATAAGGCGCGTAGAAGGGGGGCTATCAGATCTATGCAGTATGATAGCCTCAGGAACACTGTTAGAGGGTACAAACGAAGGGTGCCGTTGAGATATTATTTTTTATTCTTTTATAATTATAGCATTAAAAATCGCCAGAAGATCCTAAGTTGCTGCTGATCAGTTAATAACACATTTCCATGCCCACGACATTTTGGATAACTCATACAATCGGTGCCTATTGCGAAACACCCCTATTGCAACCAATTTATTCGTCAATATTGGTAAGCAATACACTAACATGATTAATTAAGGCTCCCCCCCCCCCCCCCCCCTACCAAGGGGAGGCTTTCAGTTTTTGTACGGTTTCGTGGCGCCGCGCATGGACACCGCCTCTCATCCATGTCACCCTGATATCTACAAAACTGCTTTTCCAATTCATTTGGTGTTCAACATATGAATGCAAGTATTAATTTCTAGGCTGTATCAATTTTTCAATAAGTTTGGGAAAATATTCGGGTCATGGCGGCCATCTTTATTCTTTTTTCGTCAAATTAGGACTTTGTCACCCTGATAACTTCAAAGCCGCTTATCCGATATACTCAATATTCAAAATACTGCATAGTAGTGATAATCCCTAGCCTGCATCAATTTTTCAGTGAGTTTGGGAAAATATTTGGGTCATGGCGGCCATCTTTTTTCTTCAATTAAGGACCTTGTCACCCCGATAACTTCAAAGCCACTCATCCGATATACTCAATAATCAACATAGTGCATAGTAGTACTATTTCCTAGACTGCATTAATTATTCAAAAAGTTTGGGAAAATATCCGGGTCATGGTGGCCATCTTTATTTTTTTTCGGCAAATTAGAACCTTATCACCCTAGCCTAAAGCTGCTAGCCTCTGCCTCATAATATTACTTGATAATTACAAATTGTACAAATTTATTATCTGCAAAAATTATAATTAATGTATAACTCTTATTTGAAAAGTGGGAGGGGGAGCCTTCTTGGGTGTTTACATGGTAAACACTTACATCTAGTTGAGATAAAACTTTAAAATGACATGGAAGTTATAACATGGGCACTCTCACTATTTAGTTGAAACAGATGGATCAGCAGTGACTTCGTCATGGACAGAACCACTGTGTTAGCTAGGGAGGCGTGTGGGCGTGTTTTGCACGCCCCAAAACCGTCGCAACACGCCCTAGAATTTGCTACCACACCCTGTCAAAACTCTCCTTCTTGTAGTAAAGGGGTTCTTACACACCCTGTTACACACCCTTAATTTTTTTTACACACTGTCAGTCCAATCCTAGCTAACACTGTTGACAGAACTATTTTCATATTTATCTTGACTGCAATTGTCCACCAGTTAGCGGTTTTCCTGACATCTCTAGAACCTTTGACATATTGTTAGGCCCATATAATAAACAACAGTCTTGCCAGAAGAAGCATGCAAATCTTTTTATAACAAGGTCACAAAGTTTCGCTACAATTATTCTTCATGAATTACCCAAAACACACGACGTTGATCTAATGCTGGTTTAATGTTAGCCCACAGTATACGACGCTGGATTCAACGTCTTGTGTTTGCTGGGTAGGTCTAGGCCCTATATAAACAGAAGACAAGTATGTAAGCAAGCTTTGTGGCCTAACCCAGCAAGCATCAAACGTTGGCCCACTCGGCCTTTTTTCTAACAACGCTTATACTCGTGTGCCAGGGTGTTAATCGCCGACCCTGGATACAAATTACCGGTCTCGGGTCGGCTTTAAATCCTTCACTGTACCAGTGAGCATGTGACATAGAACCAGTGTTGTTTAAATGCTGGGCCAACATCTTGGTAGTGTCCATTCCCGATATCATCGGCTGTCGGCTACCACGTGATAACGCCATCTACAGCTGAACTATGGCATATAACCTCCTTGGGTACAAAAACCAGTTGTTAGATCTATGCACACCATGCCCTCTATCTAGGCTACTGAATAAATCTATTTTATTTTTAAATATCTAAGAATTAATATTAAATATTTGTTCTTTTCAGCTAAAATGTTCTGTTAATTTTCAACCAATTGACATGATATTTTACAAGCACTATTACATGTATTTAGGGATGTGCTGACTACATTGAAAATTACAAGTATTGTATAGTCTAATAAAAGTTAATCTCTTCAGCATGTAGTAAATGGCACCCCTCTAAAAAGTCTGAAATACACGTACTGTGAAAGTTTCAGGGTAGCTGCTGTATGACTAGAACAGAGTGGTTGCAAAATTTCATGAAGCTGGTTAAATATTATCTGTGAAATAATGTATAGTGACAGTGCTACCAGCAGTGGTAGCACACATAAAACTACACATTTCACGGACACTTAGTTGTTGGAGATGTGTTGGGCCATATATGGCTCATGATCTTGGACTAACGGCCCCTCTGGCAGACATCATGAGCCATTTGGCTCTCTTTTACAGCTTTATAAATCAGTCACTGACGATGGCTGCCAAGGCACTTTCTTACAATTTGACGTAATTTTTTTACAGTTACCAGTATTTATCCAATCTTCATGAAACAATTGCAGATCATTCTCTGACTGATTACCCCCGGTACCTTATTTAGGTTTTAAAATGGCCTGATTTATCTCCAATATATATTCTCATTGTTTCTGTTTTGACAATCAACTTTGAATTATGGAAGTTGGAGATTTTAATACTTGCCATGCAAATATGACATTTGTTTTTATACTTTTTCACATGCAATTTTTGGAGTAGCTTCTGCCCTTTTCTAAATCAATTTAATGAATTTCGCATGAAGTGGATAATTGTCTTTGACTGGCAGTAACTATAATTTCCTTTATCTCTTTGTCTTTATTCTCAGATGAAATATGTGGATCCAGCTTTACAAAGTGAGGTGGCCAGTGTGAGACGAGCAGGTTATATGTCAATGGCCGTTACTGCTGAAGGCTGTGCAGATTATATTCGTACAAAGTATGCTATTAAATTATAATCATCTCTATGCTGTGGTATTATTTTGCAGGAAATTATTTATTAGCTGATTCACACCTGTAATGTGAGCATGAGTGTACTATATTCCAGGCAAATTCTAGCACTCCACATGTCCAATCCCCATCCTAGGTCTATGATGTAATATTTGTGATACTGCCATGTCAGGTGGCCATTTAATCTCCTGTGGTTTTCTGATCATGTCCCTGTTTGCTAAACATGGACAACTAAAGGCATATATGAAGTGATTTTGAAAGGGTCAATCTGTTTTATTACTACTCATTATTTTATTTTCTTGTCTTATTCCGTTGACATGTGAAGTGCAATCACAATTCCATCTCTTTATGTTCTTAAAGTAGCCTGATTTTATTTTTGTAGTTTTTCTTATATCTTTATTGAATGGCAACCAAGTACAATGATATATTGATGGGTTGTAGCACAGTCTATTAATGGTAGTTTTTTCAAAGTGAGCTATTTACAGCATTATATGTGACAAGTTCTAAAAGTGTTAATTTTCTTGTGTTGCAGACTACTCCAGCAGTTTCTTCAGAGTGTTTACCATGGCCTTTCAGATAAGGACGTGACTGTGAGAGGAGCAGCACTGTTTGCTTTAGGACAATTTTCTGAACATCTCCAGGTTTGCTATCTTTTCAGAATATTTCTTGAAATATATTGGAACAGTTTGTATAATTATATCTACAGTTTCAACCATGTTTCAAACCAGTTAACCCTTATACTGCAAGAACATATTTATACAGTTTCAAGCACGTTTCAGACCAAATAAAATGCAACTTAATCTTTTAACCGCCGGTGTCGCATATATTCGGTTTTTCATTTTTTTTAGCACATTGAGTACCACCTTTTGAACATGATAAAGATAAAATGTGACATCAACCAGCAAGATTTGAAAAGAGTTGACCTCCATTTTGTCAAATCTGAATAATATTCACTCACCTGAAGTTGTGGATCGCGTCAGCGAGACACAACTTCAAGTGGGTGAAAATTCAGATTGGATAATTTGGCGGTTAATCCTTTTGGGCCTCATGATGCATTAAAGCATCATTTTACATCCCTGAAAACAGACTTAATTTTCCTACAACCAACAGCTTTAGAACGAAAATTCCCATGAAACTGGTTTACCAATACATCACAAATTTCTTTAATTTTTAAACCACGTCAAATCATCTTCATTCACAATTTGCAATTCTCGACTTGTAGTGGATGAAGATGACAATGTAAAGTCCGACTTGAAAGGGTTGAAATAGATAGAATAATTTGTGGTAGATGCATGTACTCAGTCAATCAAATAATTCAATTTTGCTGGTGTTTATTTTAAATAAGTAGTGATATTTTTCGTCATTTGAAGCAAAGGGATTTGACCACCTATTTATAAATCTCTACTAATTAATTACAAGGGAATCAACTTGGTCACGGCAAAATGCATGTAAACATCACCTTTCATGGCCTCCAAGACATTCTATAAACATTTACACCAAAAATTACACCAACCTCATCCATAGTTATTACTCTTTTCAAACTGAATCTGCTGCATCCAGTATATCCGTAATTCTATTACATATTCAGGTTTTAAGCAACACCATTTTCATCTCGCGCTCATCCATAATGTCTTCCCAAACTAACCTTGTACACTCACAATCATGTGACGAAAAAATTGTCTGGTAGGCCAAGCCATTTAATCACCTTTGCTTATTGTCGCTACTTCTGTCAGATTGAGATGTCAGTCTATTTCATGAATGCTTCTTTTCTTCTGAGTTAAACATCATCATAAATTACACTAATTTAGGTTCGAAGGAAAAGAAATGTACTGAAACTTCATTTATTATACACAGAAATGTAAATACAAATCAATTTAACCCAGCATTGATCCGGCATTGGGTCAACTTCTGCTGTTCAACTTCTCCTGGGCACTTCCTGGCATTAGAATGCTTACCCCAATCACTTCCCCTCACTTTACCAGAGCATCCAAATCCAGGTAAATCCGCATGTAAATTTACATGTACATTTTTTAGCATGCCAGTGTTTTATTTCCTGCATGATAACCATGACCATGACTGCGGCTACCCATGGTTTTATTGTATGTCATCATTGATCATTTTCCTCCATGTCAAGGGTTCACATGTTTACAATATTTGCTAAAAAATAATTAATCTATTCTTGATCGATGAGCCATGCACCACAGTGGAAAAAAAATGCATGGAGTAATTTCATATAGGCCTACCGATGCAGATATTATAGGCTATGTTAAAATCTGAAGGAGATAAAAATCTACGAAATAGACTGATGTATCAATCTGACAGACGTAGCGACAATAAGCAAATCTGATTAATTGGCTTGGCCTACTTGACAATTTTCTTGTCACATGAACATCTTCTGTCACGTGAGTGTACAAGGCTAGATCGAGAGATGATTGCGAGATGAAAATGGTGTTGTTTAAAACCTGAATTGGTAATAGAATTATGAATATACTCGGGGCAGCAGAGCCTGTTTGAAAAGAGTAAAAACTATGGATGTGGTAGGTGTAATTTTCAGGATGAAAAAATATTTACTGAGTGTCTGGGAGGCCATGAAAGGTGATGTTTACATGCATTTTGCGGTGACCCAAGTTGATTCCCTGTGATTTGAAGCTGGAAATTTTGTTAGCAATTTCAGCTTTAAATGACAAACAATAGAAACAAAAAATTTGGCAAGATAAGGGTTAAAACGCCACGTAAAATGCTGAATTTGTTTCTCATATATGCCCTGTTCATCAAATAATTCATTTTGCGATATGTCACTTTTTCATAAATAAACATTTTTTTTATCAGTGAATGTTGGAAATGGTGTCAGCAATTCCAGCTTCATATGAATGAAAAATTGTAACAGACGGGTTTTCAAAATTGTAGATGTTTATTTTTGGTCAAAGAGATATTTTTTGTCATTTGAAGATGGAATTGGTGTTAGGAATTCCATCTTCAACTAGATGAAAAATTTTAACAAACAATTCAGCTGCACGCTGGCTCCTCTGTGATACAGCTGATTGTTCAAATGAAAATCACATTGATGCTTTAATTTGTAGTTTAACAATTTGCGGCTGTTATTTCGACTACTGCAGAACCAGTAGCTTTTTGTAATCATCATACTAATAATACCTCTGGCAAAGTATCTGTCACCATAATTCGGGTACGCCAACCAGTTACAACCAAGAATCAATTAGAAAATTTTAATCAATTGCCATCGTTACACACTTGTATCATTTCTAGTTTTAATCATCCATGTATATTTGAAATTTATATGGTTACTGTTTGTAGATGTGTGTACTAAAGAAAAAAATGCTGGATGCATATGAAATGCATTGACATTTGTTTTTGTTTTATTTGAATTGCAGCCTGACATCAGCAAATTCTCCAGTGAACTTTTGCCAAAATTGTTTGAGTCTCTATCCAAATCAGATGCTGAACCTGGAAAAGAACAAAAAGTAGTAACAAAAACATACTATGCCTTGGAGATGTTTTGTGAGAACTTAGGTATGTACTTTAAAGGTACCGACGTCAAAGTAAATAAATTATGAAATTGTTTATATGATCCGACTAGTCTAATATTTATTTTACCAAATATCAGTCCTTAAAACGACCTAAGAGTACATTATTTTCCCAAATACTTCCAATAGCCTGGGACAATAGGCCATTATCGTGGAATACCTGTATGATAGCAAATGGCCAACTGGCCGTAACGGAGGACCGCTTTCATGTTCGTTTCCAAACAACTCTTTCTAGCTTTAAATGTTCCACCTTTAATAACTAATGTACACTGATGATAAAGGGGATGATCAAATTACATGTTAAATTAGATAAAAATTGGAGTTCAGGCCTTTATTTTGTTTTACAGGAAAAGATATTTTACCTTACCTGCCTCAACTTATGCAGTATCTTCTAAATACTATTAACACTGCTACAAACCCACATGCCAAAGAGCTTGCCATCAGCGCCATTGGAGCAACAGGTGAGCAAATAAAATATCTACAAACTTGTGGCTCAAGAGGTTAAGAATCAGGGGCCATTGTTAAATGGTCTCTGTATTTATTTTCAAGTTTTTCACTTAAACCCTTGAGTCACAACTGCGCTTCGCGTCACAATCGCTCCCAATACATAAATAGTGAAGAACAAACATTGACATGGATACAAAATATTTTGGTGAATCAGTATATTCCCAATATGACTGCTAAATATTGTCACTTTATCTACCTCAGTGGCAGATATGGCTCGAAGGCTTAATTTACTGAATTAATAATCTCTTGCTTTCAATATTTTGCTTTTCTTGGCCGTATATCATCATGACTTACCAATTCATCTTTAAAAATATGTTTACTTTTACTTTGCAACAGCTAATGCTGCAAAGGAAGATATTGTACCATTCTTTCCACAAATAATGGAATTGCTGAAGGGCTTTTTGGCACCAACAAAGGATGAGGGTGAACTGAAGGTTCAAGTACAGGCATTAGGTGAGGCTCAATAGACAGGTAGCTTGTAGTGCATTGTTTATTTTGGTTGTTGACGTTTATCAATATTAACCCTTGTACTGCTGGGACTGTGTATATATATGTGTTTTTTAAATTAGGTGTCTCTTAAATTGATCGCATATTCAGTGGTGAAAGCTTAGTGATTCAAATAATTCAAAGCAGGAGTTATCTGCTGCTCTTAAATAGCTGGAAGTTGTGTTAGCAATTCCAGCTTTTTTTAGATGACTGAAATACAGAAACAAACAATTTGGCAGTAAAACAGAACGGTTAATTATGTGACCTAATATCAAGAAAAAATAATTATTATTTTTGCATCAAATTGACCTTTTTGCTCCTGTCACTATGTTTCAGATACATTAGGTGTGTTTGCCCGCACAATGGGTGAGCATTTTCGACCGCTTGCAAAAGAGTGCTTACAGACTGGTCTTAACCTCAGCAAAGATGCCGAAGATCCAGACCTCAAGAGATGCATGTTCGTAAAATACAACATATTTATCTTGTAAAACATCGGTAATTGTCATGATGAGAGATTGAACCATGCAGGGCAGAAAATCAACTAAAAACATATTAGGACAAACCCTTTATTTTTTGTTTGTTTTAAATCCTGGCTTCAAAGGAATATTGTTTATTCAAGCACATTGTATACCGGTATGTCACTTTATAGAACAATTAATAGGCAGCAATGGAGCACAATTTCTTTAATCCTGACAATGAAATTAAACATGCTAGTTTTATGTTCAAAGTAAATTATCATATGATCAACACTGATTTTCAAATTTGTATATACTAATAATAAATCCTTTAACCCTTATATCGCTCAGCATATCTATAGTCTTTTAAATTTGTTTAATTAGCGGATCAAATCACTGTTATTGGGAATGAAATGAGCGTTTAAACATCAAAATTTTGTCTCGAAATAAACAACATTTTCACCTACTTAAAGTTGTGGGTCGGGGTAGCGAGACACAACTTCCAGAATTATTTAACTTAGCGCTTTAAGGTTTAAAATGTTGTTACCGTTCGTTGACTTCCACAGTTGGCATAAGCATGTCAATCAGTTGAATTACAGCTTGCACTGTGAAGCCATCACTGAAATCATATCCAAGTTTGTTACTTTTTAACTTTGTTAGTTATGGACTGACTGCTGCTCTCTCGACATTGCTCAAAGCGGAAATGGCTCCTTTACTTCAGCCGCTGGTGAGACAGATGCTGGAATCTATCAAGTCAACAGAGGGAGTAACGGTATATAGACAGGCCTATACATTTATATTTATTGCCTTATCAAGATTTTAAAATACATTCCTTTTATTAATTTTGTGATATTTGTTTTGTTATTTTCATTATTTGAAATGGTATATTTTATTATAAGCAAGTAATTAGATATTAGAAATTTCATATATTCCAAACATTTTGCAAAGACTGGTGTGTGCTGTACTGTGTAACATGGTACATGCACCAAAAATATGCCTGCAGGATAAAAAGTAGGACTTGTATCTGTCATAACATTGCCGCACAATTAATAACTTGATTGAAGCTTAAATATTCATAGATGCCTTTGGATAATTTAATGACAACAAAAACATGAATTGAATTAATTTGACCCCAAGGAATATTGTTTTGCAGGCCCATTATGCTGAGGAAGAAAGTCAAATGTTCAAAATATTTGAAGCGAGTGCAGAAGAGACTATAGATGGAGATGATGAAGAAGAGGAAGAAGATGAACCCGAGGGGTAAGCTGACTTTTTCTGATTTACGCACATGTTGGCACAGAATGGCTCAAAATAACTCGTCCAGCAAAATAAGGATATTTTGAGGTTTGATTTAACCCTCGTGCTGCTGAATTGTTTGTGAGTATTTTTCATTCATTTGAAGCTGGAATTGCTAACGCAATTTCCAGCTTCAAATGAATGAAAAATAATATTATTTATGAAAAACGGACGTCTCCCAAGTTGAATTATTTGATTAACTGAGCATCTACTAATATATTTGGCTTTTTTGCCCACCAGTTTCATTTGTTTAAACTTTTCTTAAAGTTTAATTATTATGTTATTCTTACCATTCAAGTATATTATAGTTGGTCTGCAGATCAGGTAAGATACACCAGAAATTTCAAATGTCCTTTCTTTTGTAGACATGCATGTATTTCTGAGATGATCTGTAGCTATATTTTTTTTTTCAGATTCAGTGTTGAGAATTCCTATTTAGAGGAGAAAGAAGATGCGTGCTGCGCCTTGGGAGAGTTGGCAGTTAACACTGGGTGAGCTGTAAATACCATTGTGTCTCTACTCAGAAGCTCATCATAATGTCTTTGTATATATTTTACATATCTTATCCTCACTGAGGGTTTCATGGTTACTTTGTTGCTGGGATAAGCATCTTTTTAGTGCTGGGTCATCTATGACTTCTCGTTATCACCTTGTGCATTTGCTTTTCCTTTTCTTTCTTAGTGTTGTGTTTTTACCTTACATTGAGGAAGTTTATAAGGAGATTACAGAGCTGCTGGAGTATCCCGCCAGTAGTATTAGGAGATCATCAGTGACATCTGTAGGACAGCTCTGCTGTGCTGTATGTCAAGCAGCTCATGACACTAAGTCTGCCGATGCTATCACAGGTGACATATTATTCTGTCTTTTGCTGCTAGGACTGTATATATAGATATGTTTTCAAACATGTTTTAAACCAAATAAACTGAAATTGATAAAATAGTTTGCAAGGGATGCTCGATTAATTAAATTTACCATTTTACTTTTTGGAAATTTCTTTTGAATTTGAAATATTTTTCCTCATTTGAAGTTGGAAATTGTTTTAGTAATTCCAGCTTTAAATGAATGAAAAATAGAAAATGCTGAATTAACGCTGGCCCACCGCCTGTAACTCTGACCCCAAATTAACTTTGCATTGACTCATTTTCTCTTGTCTGCTATGTAGTGTCATACTTCTTCTTGAGATTGACCTACAATTGTGGCTTTTTGTTATTTCTTGTTAAATCATACTTTCCACCGTCTATTGTCCACTTGTTTAATCCTCCTATTTAGTCTTCTTTTCATTCATCTTTAGGTGTGAATTGCTGTAGCAATTCTCACCTCAAGATGAATGAAAATGTTCTAATTGTAAAGTAGTATAATTTCGCAAATGAGAGGTCAGAACCTCATTATTGTGATGGATTACCGTATTGTGCTGTGTATAAGTCGCGACTGTGTATAAGTCGGTATGCCTAGACAATTTTTCATTCAATGAATTTTATTTAACTCTTACACCTCCCGTCCCGATGATATATGGTTTTTCATTTTGTTATTAACACATTAGGTACCACCTTTTAGACATGTTAAAGATCAAAAGTTGGTCATTTTTTGCAATCAGCAATATCTCAAAATATTTAAACCCCATTTGGTCAATTTTCACCCACTTGAAGTTGTGAATCTCGTCACATTTATGAATGTGTAAATTATGATCTGCTGTTGTTTCCAATCTCTGGATCGCATCAGCGAGAAACAATTCAAGTGGGTGAAAATTTGGCTGTTAAAGTGTTGATATACAGTATGCCTATCATTCATAAATGTGATGTACATCTCAAAATCCTTGTGTATATTTACCAGATGTATGTGATCTGTATGTCATCTGTTTCCTTTTTCAGCCCTAAATTCGATGTTACATTCATCCATGCCAGCCATGCTGCGTTTAGCTCGTGAAGACACTGATAGGCAGGTTGCTATGGTCACTCTGGAAGCATTACGGGATGTGATGGAGAAGGTTAAAGCTCCGGCTCTACAAGGTGGTGGCGGACCAGACAATGTTATCAGCTTGGTCAAAGATGTTCTGCAACATAAGGTATGTATTTCAGCAATATTCTCATACTTTACAGATTTCGGACCAGATGCGAAGATTATTGTTTTTCATGTAGAAAGCTAAACTAGTGACTTTTCCATACATTGTCGAGCTTCAATATAACAGGTATCTGCTGTTGTTTCCAATATTTTAACATAAACACGTTTAATGGTGAATAACAAAAAATTCAGATGTTATGCATGTGATTTCAAGTTCTATCACATCCGATGCAACTGATGAGGACTTAGATATGACATGTATGCCTCTCAATAAAGTTGAACATTTTTTGCTTTCAGTAGGTAGAAGTTTAGTACTCATGTCCACGTGTTAGAAGGTAATGCTACTAAATGTATCTCTGTGATTGGTTGAAAGTACAATAAATGTGTCACTCATCGGCGTAAAAGGTTTATTTTTTATCTTCCTATAACTTTATGATGGCACTCATAATTCAGACCAGTCACTTAAAATGAGTTCCATATTGTTAGCACGGGTATACCAGTTCAAGAAAATGGTAAATGGTATAAATTTATTTGCAGGTTGCTTGTCAAGATAACACGGATGACGAAGAAATCAATGACGAGCAAGCCGAGTATGATCAGATGCTCGTAGAAAATGCTGGTGAACTTGTACCCTCTGTAGCAAAAATCATTGGAGGAGAGGCATTTGTACCATACCTTGAAGGACTACTTCCAGAATTTTTAAAACGCTTGGTATGTTTTTGAGTCATCAGTTGTAATCCTTAAGTTTAATTTATTTGTGCTAGCAAAAGATCAAATGGTCTGTCTGTATAGAGATGCTTGTGATACAGTGTTGGACATCACTGCTGCTCAAGTGCATACAATTTCGTTTGCTAGTTTATTGGAAAGAATATCCCAATCGAAAACTGGTGTCAGTGTGTATACTTCTTCGTGCTAATGCACCCCCAGAGTTAGTGGGGGTAGATGTGAACAAAAGTGTCATGTTCATCCAGCAGCACTGCTAGAGTGCAGCATATGTGATATGTCTTTGATTGAGTTTTGTCACTGTCGTCTGACTAATACTTCATTTCATTCTCATTAACCCTTATCCGGCTGAGTTGATTTAGTTAAACTTTCACTTACTCCAATTTGTGTCTCACTACTGCGACCCACAACTTCAAGTGAGTAAAAATTACTCATATTTGTTTAAGTTGAGACCAAACATTTGGTGATTGGCAGGCAAATGGTCAGCATTTGTTTTGCATCACAAGCATTTACAATTATGAGAATGTTGTGTGGCCATTTTGTTTCTCATAGGATTGTGGGAGATAGCTAAATTCTGGACTATATCACAAATTTGGGAAAAACTGCATGTAATAGTATTTTGAAGTAAATAATAAAGATAAATAAAATAAACAATTGAAAATAGGCTAGATGTAAGTTATCCAAATTGACACATTTATAGAGCCAACAAACAGTACCAAAAGATCAAACACATGTTGTCGGTGTATTGCCGATTATTAGACAAACGATCACATTCAACTCATAATTTCCAACTTCAATAATGGCTGACAAGTCGACTTTGGTTTTAATAATAATTTATTAATAAATTTTAATAATACAATAAAAATTAAAAATTATTTTTATAATCCATTATTTTAACTGGAATTTTCTCACAATATATAATGTATAGATTCACTTGCAGATCTGCCTATGCCATATTTGATCAGCTTACAGTTTTTATTTTGCATGAGGGTCTGGACTATGTTTTACTCTTCTTCTATGATATGTTATTTCAGAAAAATACCAGCACAGTACCAGAACGTTCCTTTGCTGTGGGAACACTAGCTGAAATATTAGAAGCATGCGGCACAGCTTCAGCAGTCTTCACACCTCATTTATATCCCATAATTATGAATAGTATGAAAGATGAAGATGAAGAAGTGCGCAGCAACTCCGTTTACGCCATGGGCGTCATTGCTTCTAATGGCAGCCAAGTATTGCATACGTATCCTTTATAGTCAAAGTTATTTTTGGTTATCAATCGATATTGTAGTAGGATAGTACATGTAGATCTAAGTAAGACTTGATATGTGAAAAAACCGCAGAATGTAGCACTTCTTAACCCTAACAGCGCTAAATTCAATTATTTCAATTTTCACTCAATTGTTGTGTCTCGCTACCGCGAGACCACAACTTCAAGTGAGGAGAAATTTCACATATTTGTTTAATTTGAGACCAAACATTTGGAAATCTTGAATGTTCGAATGCAGATTTTATTCCCAATAACAGTGATTTGATGGGCTAATAAAATGGTTAAACATGACTATAGTCGCGATTAGCGGGTTAACTTGGTTAATTGACCAGAATTGTAGCAAAGATTTGGATTCACACCTGGTGATTTTAAGTGCTTGCTATTGACAATGTGTGCAAATGATAAATAGCTCACCTTATTTTGCAATATGGTGCACTATATTCTACGAGTGCAATCAGGGTTGCCGCGCAATCTTAACAGTCTCAAAAAATCTTATATTGGTTTGTTGAAATTTAAGGCCTTAAAATGTCTTGAAAACTAAGGTTTTGGCAGTCAAGGTCTTAAAAAGGTCTTAATTTTTTGGGCAGCCAACTTTTTATTGGAAAGTGTGTGGTTGTTAAAAGACACCAATAAGTATCTGCTAGTAAGTATCTGCTAGTATATTTCCGGCAGATAATGTCGATGGGTTAAAACAATAGTGGGCTAAGTGACATTTTTGACCTTTAGAATAATAACCAGCTAAGTCATCTATAATATGTATAAAGTTTGAATTTATTCCAAATTCAGGTTAAAACAACAGATCAAATCGACTTAGCACATTGGTATTCTCGGGAAAATTAGCACATATCAGCATAATATCTGTTCAACACAGGACCAATTCGACTTGACACATTGTTATTCTCGTGTTATATGCTTATGGGCTCTGTTTCTGGGAGAACAGCGGTGCAAGTGCACTTAGCGCATTCTTATTCTGAGATATGTGGAGACAACACAGGGGAAATGCCTGGACTTAGTTTATTGTTGATCTAGGAGCAATCTCTGTATATTCTTTGTTCCTGGTGTAACAAAGCGCTAAGTCAACTTGGTATCTTGTTGATCCCAATTTTGCTTCTGTAAATCACTTTTGCAGGTAAAAAATACTCTGATAACTTCATTTGATCTACTGTCAAATTCCAATCGCTGTGTGTTTCATCATTATAAGTCCAAGTCTACATGCTGATAAGTGGATTTAGCAGACTGTAGTTCTAAGGAAAAAGATAAACACAATTTCGCTGTCAAGTCGACTTGACCCACTATTGTTTTAGACCATCGATGTATGCACACTCCATACATGCATACCACACGGGTCCCAGCTAACAATGGTGTTGACACGGCACGGGTGGCCTATAGCATCAAAGATTTTGGTCCAACATTCACACATTTCATTGGAATACATTGTATGGCAAACAAATTTGAGTCCCCGAATATGTCCTGAATTTGTTGGTCTTAAAAAGTCTTAAGAAGGTCTTAAATTTGCTTATCCAAAAGCTGTAGAAATCCTGGCAATCACATAAAATGAAAGTTGGAATTTTGTCTACAGTGCAGATAATAAAATGGTGTGAAAAAAACTAAAATGTCATAGAAATTGAGAATGGGATAATGAGATTATCATAAATTTCATAATTGGCATTATTTATTATTATGGATCACATCAATCATGGAATATCATTGTGCTTGATCCAAACATGTGATATTCCTGCTTGAAATTGTTTGTGAGTATATTTGCTTAACTTCTGCAGAAAATATCCAGATATTCTGAAAGAATTGTTTGATATGCTGAGCAGAGAGAAGGACAGACGAGTGATAGATAACATATGTGGTGCCACCTGCAGGCTTATCTGGACAAATATGGAGCTGGTACCACTTGATCAGGTCAGTGTATTCCTAATAACTGGTTGTTTTTCCCCTTCAGCCCTCGTAATGATCCCCAACCGCAGGCTGTTTAATGATTTGTTTAATGCGTTTTCATTAAACCAAGTGAAATATATAAATGGTTTGTTATATGTGCTCAATTAACCCTTAAAGCGCTAAATTAATTTGTAAAAAAATATCGCAATCAAAGGGTTTTTTCACCTTGAAATCATCATTAATGTCCTAGTCAGCTCTTTCTGATTTATTTGAATACCTATGTTATGGGTCTAGGACCAATAGAAATATTTTTACTTTAATAGTGCTGGGATCAACTTTCTGACATCTACAGACGTCAGATTCTGACGACTACAGTCTGTTCCTGAGCTGTAAGGGTTAACCTTTTCACCGCTAATCACAGCTGTAATCGTTTTTAATCCGATTTATTAACCCTTATCCTGTTAATTTATTTAAATTTTCAACCACTTGGTTGAAAATTACTCATTTTTGCTTAATTTGAGATCAAACATTTACAAATCTTGCTGTTTAAACAGTCATTTCATTCCCAATTACAGTGGTTTAATCAGCTGATAAAACGGACTAAAAACTATAGTCATGATTAGTGCTCAGGCAAAGTGCCAACTGTTTATATCACAGTTATTGGGAACGATATGTGTGCTTAAACATCAAGATTTTCAAATTTTTGGTCCTAAATTAAACAAACATGACTAATTTTCACCCACTTACAATGCGTCGTCTCTGAGCTACAGGATCCTATCTGCCACTCTAACGAATTTCAGATAGTATCCTTTTGCTCGGAGGCGATTGTGGATTGTGAATTTTAGATCGCGAACACAACTCCAAGTGGGTGAAAATTAAAATCTTTGTGTTTTAAGGGTTAATCAAATAAGTCATTTTTAGAAAGCGACAATTCAGCAGCACAAGGGTTTGCCGGGTACTCTCTGAACATTTTATTAATCATCAGTCAAAAAAAAATAACAACAGGTTTCAAAGAGCACATTTGAAATGTAATTTTTACTTTTAAATCAGGTGTTTGATTTTAAATCTTGTGAAGTTATTTTGTGATTACAAATTATTTTTCAGGTTCTCCCAGTTCTGCTCCAATGTTTACCTCTACAAAAAGATCACGAGGAGAACTCCACCATTTTCCCGTGTCTTGCCCAGCTTTACAAGACTGCTAATCCACAGGTACATGTCTTAGAGAAAATAAAGCTTATACTTTTAAATTATATTCACTGATGCATTCCTACTAACATTGGTATAAATTGATTTTATCTTTGACCTGCTCACTTGCCTGATGTAAGCCTTTTGATTGTAAATTCTATTCAGGAATTATACCTGATTTGTGTTGTGCTTAAAAACGGACAACATATCGGCTTTGTGTTTATTTTCTATTCAATACCTGTACTTGCGCTGTCAATGCTCATTGTCACAAACCCACAATTTGTCAGCTGTATGATTGTATTCTATCATAGATGCTAGTTTTCCAGATATTCATGGAATTCAGGATTTTTTCAACTCCATTTGAATACCATGTTAAGAGTGCTGGCTCTGCAGGATGTGTGAGCCGTCACTGCTGACCAAGTTTAACCCTTTCATCGCCCAGGTGGTCATGTTTGGACCAATGGCCAGCACTTCTAATACGTTTGATGAATCCCAACTCAAGTACACATGGTGACATGGGTTGGGGTTGCGCTTCACTGGGGTGTCACCCCAAGGTCATGACAAGGTCATCTTAAGGTCACATGAAGGTCAAATCAGCCTAAAATAGGTGAAAAATACCTATTTTTGTTGGTTTTGCTTCAATTCAGCTGACTTGAGATGTCTATGGTGGGCGACACTCACCTAGACCCCAGCATGGAAATATAACCAAAACACCCGGGGGGTTACAGGGGTAATATAATGGCTGGAGGGGTAATGCCCCATCAAATCACCCTTATGTCACTAGGGCTTTCTCATATGGCAGAAATGGACCAAATAACACAACGATAGTCTTGTTTGGATCAATGGTCAGTACCTCAACTACATTTTTGATGAATCCCAACCCAAGTACACATGATGGCATGAGTTGGGATTGTGCTTCACAGGAGTGTCACCCCAAGGTCATCTCAAGGTCACATGAAGGTCAAGTCAGCTCAAAATAGGTGAAAATAGCTTATTTTTGTTGGTTTTGCTTCAATTATGCTTACTTGAGATGTCTATGGTGGTTGAAACTCACCTAGACCCCATCATGGAAATATACCAAAACATACCCAATATGTTACATGGTTAATATAAGGGCTGAAGGGGTAATACCCCATCAAATGACCTTTATGTCACCCCTTCCTCATATAGCAGAAATGGACAAAATAATTAACTCAACGATTGTCATGTTTGGACCAATGACCACTACTTCAAATACCCTTGATGTATCCATGTGTACATCGGTTGGGGTCGGGCTTTAAAGGAGTGTTACCCCAAGGTCATATCAAGGTCACAGCAAGGTTAAATCAAACCAATAATGGGTGAAAATAGTCTATTGTAGAGGTTTGGCTCCAATTCTGCTCACCTGGGATGTCTACGGTGGATAAAACTAACATAAATTCCAGCATGGAAATATACCAAAACACCCCAGGAGGTTACAGGGGTAATATAAGGGCTGGATCCCCCTTATGTCACACCTTTCTCATATCGCAAAAATAGACCAAATAACACAATGATTGTCATGTTTGGACCATTGGCCAGTACTTAAAATCAAGAAGAAGTAAGAGGGGATCAGTGTCTTCTGATACGACATATTGCATCTGCAAGCTCACTTTTCAAAGCTGTGTGCATCATTAATTTTTTGTCAAGGAGGAAAATGGGGTACGAGCAAAGCTACAGAGATATATACTGAGATATGGCATATTTTCACTTTCTGGTGACTGACATGACCTATAATATTGACCCAGTGTGTGACCTTGACCTTGAATGACAAAAATAATGGTACAAACGGATTGTCCATACCCGAAAACATAGGTGTAGAGCCATTATTTGTTATTATATGATAACAAGTTACTGAAATATGGCATATTTTCACTTCCCAGTGGCTGACATGACCTATGGCATTGACCCACGGTGTGACCTTGACCTGGAATTACAAAAATAATGCCACCAACGCATTCCCCGTACTAGAAAACCTAGGTGTAGAGCCATTATTTGTTTTCATAGGATAAATGGTTACTGAGATATTGCGCATTTTCACTTTCTGCACTGTTCTTTTGGCCGCCATTTTGAAAATGCAAAGTAGATCCATTTTTTAGAAAACACATTTTTTAAAACATTTTTTTGGTAAGACTATGGACCCATATGAATTCATGTTTGATAAAATCGCCATTCCAAACTTTTTGTCTAGGTTGAGTGCTTTTTGGGTTAAAACAAGGAAAATATTATATTTTCCACTGTTAATAAAATGACCACAGTATTGTTAGTAAGTATACGTTTGCTGTCAGCGCGCACCTGTTATTTGTAGTTCTTAAATGTTTGCTACGTTATACCTTTGCGGTAAACAATTGGAACAACTAGACACACAATGAACGCCAAACACGATCATCAATTATTCCTACCACGTATGACAAGCATAATACTTGTATTGTTAATATCATTAACTTTTCATTACGATATTGCCCACCCTTATTTTGCTAGTCTTTTCACACGTATATGTACGTGTTTAGCAATGTCATAAAACGTATATATACGTGTTTAGCAGTCTAAAGGTTAAGAGTCTACTGTCATTATAAATTTTGCATTCTTTCAGTGTGGTGATCGTTAGACGTCACAATTTGACGTCTAAAGACAGTTCCCACGCTTTAATGAGCTTCTGTGTATGTCTTAGGAATGTACTCTACGGATTTTGTTTTCTTGTAGCTATTGAGTCATCTACCTCAAACACTGAATATCATGGGCCAAGTCTTAGGAACCGAAGAAATTACAGAAGGTTTGTTAACTCTGATTGTTTGATTTCTAATTCATTGTAGTAAATGGCTGTCCAGAATGGTTAGTTTTATATCTTGTTCTTAAAAGAAAATTACAATACCAAGCAGACAATATTTTTGCTGTCATTAATATCTGGTTAAATTTACAGTTTTTTTCTTTTATCTATCTTACATTCACTCACTAATGTTGAGTGTTTTTTTTTTTTTTTTTTCGGCTTATTGTTATTAAATAGCCACATTTTATCTTCTCTTGGTAAACCACAGGGAAAGTTACCCCACAAATTACCTCACTATAATTTATGTCTGCAATCATTTTGTGCACCGAACAATTTGACAATTATTTTGCGCACCTATAATCATAGCACAGTATTATTTGTAACCAAGAAAATGTTTGCTTCGATATGGAATTAGATTATTAACAAAGACCACCTAGAATAACTAGCACATGTAGAAGTGTAAGTGAAATACCTTCCGTTTATTATTAACCCTTTCCATGCGGGATATTTCTGGGCTGATCGTTTATTATTTGCGGAATTAAATTGTAAATAATGATTAATTTCGGGCCATATTTACATCATTTGAATAGGCTTCCAACACATCTTCAGGATATCAAAATGGATATCAATGTTGATATGGACTGGGGTTAGACAATGCCGACACAGTACCATAAGGTCAGACCAAGTTCTTCCCAAGGTCAAATCATACGCTAATTTATACAATTTCTCACATTTTGTACTGTTCATGAAAATGTTGTACATTAGTATATACTGTTTGTAAACAGCTGAGCACTCTCCCCATACATGTTAGGGTAGGTTATTGGAATACCGAGGTCGAAGGGGAGTGGTAGTAACCTTCTGTGAACTTCCCAAGGTAATCTCATAAAAAACAAAATTATTTTTATCTTGTGCTACACCTATTTGCAAGGGTACCGCGACAAGGTCACGACAAGGTAATCTCAAGGTTATTTTAAATGGGCTCACAAATGACAAAAAGTGTACTTTTATCTAATTTTCGCTAATTTGACCTTGAAATGACCTTGAGGTTACCTTGGCATGACCTTGAGGAGATTCCTAGTTTAAGAAAAATTCCAGATGTTAATATTTGCTACTAGACACGGGTCATGTTTATAAAATGAGAATAATTAGTAGGCACTACAAATACCCCCACCCCAGGAAACAAACGGCAGTAAAACAGGCTGTGACCGTATTACAGCGTTTAAGGGGGGTGATGCCCCCCCCCCCCCACCCTGTAGTAAAGCAGGGGTAATTTATACCTGCATGGGTTACAAAATGTGATCTGAATGTTTCACAACACAATTTGGTGGCAATTCACACACATGACCTTGTAAGTACTGGAATTACCAGTGATAACCTGTAACTGTTCATAATCCCGGCTGGGGTCCAGGAGCCGCAAATAAGGAGAGTTTTCAGAAGCCGCATGGATAGGGTTGAAGCTCTTGAGTAGTTGTGAATAGTGTGTGAGAAAAAGTCTATAATGCTTGCTGCTTTTTTTTTGTTTCTAAGCTACTAATGATTTTTTTCTACAGAGATGCAGACATTGTTGGTTGACATGGTGCGGGATGTAAGTCAGAAATACCCGGATGTATTACAGAAAGTCATGTCTTCAGCTGACGAACAGACTCAAAGGCGCTTACAGACATGTCTGTCAACATGCAATGGATCCTAAGTGTGATTCCCTCATTTTTGTCCTTTATTGATCAGTTGAGACTTGATCTAATGTCATGTAAATTAACTCTTTGTCTCGTCAGACCAATTTTAGTCAAAGTATCAACTGACTGAACCATATTTTTGTTCTTACATCACATAAACTTTGTGATTCAATTTTTTGTTGCTTGAAGCTCCCATTTAGTCATTCATCCCAGCATTTGATGAAATCAAAAAAGTGTTCTTTGGGTGTGGTGAATCATGCTTATATAAGAAATATAACATTATTTATGTAATGTTTGAAAATTGTTCCGATTTATCAATCATCAGTATTATTAATGAGATACAATATGTTACTCCATATTATATAAAATATGTCCAGTCTAGTTACAAGATATCATTTTAGTTTCAATTGTTTGTGAAAATGGACATCTTTCATATTGCATGGCAATAGTATAGTGTACTCTTTAATTATCATTGTTGTTATTTTTATTAAATTTATTGTCACTGATATTTTTTTTCCCACATTTAATTTGTGAACGTTAGCCTAGCATGAGAGTCAGAGGATATTCATATGTATTTGTTATAATATAAATCTATGGGCAACCTTTTTACATAATGACGGGCTCCTATACATTGTCATTATAACTCAGCCATATGAATAGACACTCCAATCTATTAATATGATTTTATTTGTGAACATGAAAATGCATCACTTTTTTTAATACGATTTAACGTTTCCTGCAGACTATTTAGTGTGATGTGTTCCTAAATAATTCATAATCAACCAGATTGCATCAAGTAGAGGATACCAGGAAACACTATATATTGTTTCTATGTTTGACATTTGACATAGCGGGGATACAACATCGGACCCATTTTCATTGTTACCTGCTATATATTTATATTCATAGATTCCTTATGCATTTGATTGGCACACTAATGTGGATCAGGTATTATTCAGTATTTCCTAATACCTCATCTATCACATGACAGGAAATGTGGTAATTAACCTGAGAGGTGAATTATATGAATGTGTTATTGTATTTGAAGAAGTAATGCCTCACCCATCAAAGAAAGGTTTTACTATATTTACTTCACATAATACTAGCCAAACACCTATGCATTTTTAATACATGCTATTTTGCTGAATTTATAGCAAAAAGCAATGATGTATTTTGTAGCAACTACAACTTCATTTTGCATGTGCTAAAGTATTTTTATAGTCGAGAGCAATTTAAAATTGCAATACCTGAATTGTACTGTATTTAACTGTACCGAGCATAGGTTAACCTATTTATAAGTTTATGTTATTTGTTTCACATCAGCAACTCTGTAGAGACAAATTAATTGGCCTATCTTCATGGCACTGTTGTCCAACATCTGAGACCCTCTCGATATTGAGCGGCCATATGTTGATGTGTTCTGTTTTGTAGGTAATTAATCCTACATAAAATATATGACATGTTGCTTGGTTTAAGGATTGTTCAATTATGTTGGTGGTTTGTTAAAAGATAGTAAGTGTTACTTTACGAAGAATATTTAATCATATTGAATCTCTTGAGCTTGATTGCCTCAATCATGAATGTATACTTCCCTTTGGAGAATAATTACAATGTTGCCATTCTTTATTGTGACGCTATAAACAATGTTAGGATGTGGTATTTAAATGATCAGACTTCATTCTAAACTATACCTATTATGGTCATAGGAAACTAATTGCTTATCATTCAACATTTTAATGTAGCAGTTATGATTACAGCAAGCATTGTGTTCCGGAAATAAATTTAATAATACATAATCAATATAGGGGTGGGGTGGCATGGGTCTGCTTTAGTAGATTAACCCTTTCACCACTAAAGCCCGTTTTTATGTGCTGAATGCTAAGGCATTCAGCACATAAAAACGGGCTTCAGTGGTGAAAGGGTTAAACGATTCATAAACATATGGGATTATTTTTTCTACACTTCACTTGTCATTATAGCGTTTCAATCCGTTTTGTGCACTGCAGTTTGTACAGAAAAGCGTTCATACAACGTCCAAGATATTTTGTATTGAGGAATGTTTCTGTAATAGCTTTATGTCCCACAGACACTGCCCAGGTGACATGAAACATTCAACCATTGTTCTAATGTACGTTTACTGTCTACGACGCTGGCCCAACAGTTAAACAACATTGGTGGGTGTTTCATGTTTGCTGGGAAGATGGTGACCCCTATGTTGGTATACTGCTGGTCCACTGTATGTGACTCAACTTTAAACCACCAATGATCATAACGTATCGTGTCAACTGGGTTAGTATCGGCTGTACACACTTAACTCCAAATAGAGTTTGTTAAATATATCCTGATGAATTAATAATTCCCCGAATGTTTTGAATGTTTTATTGTATAATCCGGTATCAATTTGTTCACGTAATGCTAAAGATGCAGAATGAAAACAATCAAATCATTGAAATGTAAAGGAAAGTATTTTTGCATGTTCATTATAATACAACGATATTACTTTCTTTGTTGTTTTTGATTTTGGTTAGTTTTATTCCTTGAAGTAAAAGCTATTTTACATTAATTTGATATGAGATATTGGATTCAGTGCAGACTTGGTGAGGTACAGTAGGTATCAAATGCAGTATGGAGGAATTTGTTTGAATTAAAGGTACAAGGCAGTTGACCATGTTATTAGTTTAGCCAATTTTCACAGTTTATGATATGTGGCAGCACAATCGGTCTTTGTCGACAAAGTATGGGATTGAAATGTGTATTAGTAAAGCAAGGTGCATCGTTCCACTAAATAAAAAACCTGCAATATAACCCCTCTGTTCACTTTCTACTTCTCACGACTTGGTGGGGCCCTGGTGCAATGGTTAAAACTGCCTGCTTGGAAAGTCGGGAGATCGCGTGTTCGAGCCCCACTCTAGCCTTCAAGTTTCAAAGAAACAAATTGTTTCTTCTCCTTCATTTTTACCTCATCTGGCCTTGAGGCCTAAGATAAGCTTATTCCATCGTGTGTTGTCTGTCGTGTGTCAACAATTCACAAGAAATGCTTCTCCCTCAATTCTTATCCGATTTCAATTCTGTTTGGTTTGTTTGAAAGAGCTTGTGCCTGTACATTATATTTCCTCACGGAGTTGAGAAATTTTAATTATTAATTAACTTAGGACCTAATAAGGGCACTCTGTCCACCATTCACAAGAAATGCTTCTCCCTCAATTCTTATCCGATTTCAATTATGTTTGGTTTGTTTGAAAGAGCTTGTGCCTGTGCATTAAACTATTTAACGGATTTCATAAATTTTGATGTTTAATTAACTTATGACCTAATTAAGACCTAATTAGTGCACTCTGTCCATAATTCACAAGAGATGCTTCTCCTCCCTTAATTCTTATCCGATTTCAATTCTGTTTGAGGAGTTTGTGCCTGTGCATTAAACTTCGTCACGGATTTGAGAAATTATTAATTAACTTATGACCTAATTAAGACCTATTTAGGGCACTCTGTCCACAATTCACAAGAAATGCTTCTCCCTCAATTCTTATCCGATTTCAATTTTGTTTCGTTTATTTGAAAGAGCTCGTGCATGTGCATAGAACTGCCTCACGGATTCCAGAAATTTTAATTCGTACTCAACTTGTCCCGATTAAGGATGAGCTTCTATGTCATTGACACTCTGGTTTACCTCATGTGTATGACACTAATCTGAAGGTCAAGATCGACATTTACTGACCTTGACCTCATTTCAAGGTTAACAGATCACGAAAACCAAAAAGGCTTGTGTGCACGCTAACTTCGTACTGCCTTGACTTAAGGCCTTCATTCTTTTACCTCATGTGCATGGACCTAATCTGAAGGTCAAGTTCGACATTCAGTAACCTTGACCTGTTTTCAAGGTCACCAAGTCATAAAAACCAACATGGCCATTAAGCGTGTTAATTTCATAACGCCTTGTGTTGAAATCTATAATTCTTGATGTTTATGGACAGAGCCTACGGCTGAGGGGTCCTGCCATTAATTGATGGCTTTTTTTTGCATGATATAAAATGCATCCAAGGCAAACATTTAATGAAATAGGTCATTGTTTTGAAAAAACAACAACTAGCTGACGCTCTTTGTAATTATCCTACCTGCCGCCCTTTGAATCCTGTTGATGGGTCATGTCTTGTTGGGTCATGTGACTGGACTATTGCATCGGAGACCGAAAGTTTTTTACGATGATGCTATATATTATTATTTGGATGTTTTAATTAGGTATAATTTTGCGATCTTGTCTTATTATCCCCCGCCCGTGGAGGAAGGGGGATTTTAGTCGCGCCAGGATTTTGTGTATGCACAAAACACAAAAACTCTAAAAACTAACGGTCAATTTTTTGAAATTTTAGAAATCACATTCCTGACAACATGGGGATGTGCAAATGAGTTTTTAAAGATTCCACTAAAATTCAAACAAAAATGTTTCTCCCCAATCCACTCGTAAAACTCAGTATTGTGGGGAGCCTCCGTGACCGAGAGGTAGCGTGCTCGGGCTCAAATTTCGAATCCTGTGTCTGGAGGGCAGTGTTATCTCACCATCCTAAGGAGGTTCTCCTGGCCCAATTTAATCTATATGTGCACAAAAGTGGCCTAATGCCCGATTCATTTCATTTTACTAAAATTAAAAATGACCGCCAGAAGCCAACTTAATATTTTTCTGTGGGCGCAAAAACTTGACTAGTTGTAAAAAAAATCAGAAAATTTAAATTACCTTCCTAGCAAGGTGGAGATGCACAAGGGGGTTTTTAAAGATGCTATCAAAATGGCCGCCACGGATCAACTTAATCATTTTTGTAGGTGCAAAGAATAAAGTTCGAAGTTATCCAATTTTTACAATCACATTCCCCACGATATGCAGATGTGCAGGTAATATTTTCAAAGTTTTACTGAAATTCAAAATGCCTCCACTGAAAACTTCATAATTTTTGTGGCGTAAAATTTGAAGCCAGAAATTGTTACAATTTTGCTATCACATTCCCTAGGATATGGAGTTGTGCAGGTGATATTTTCAATTCAAAATGGGCGCCACAGACAACTTCATAATTTTTTGTGGTCACAAAAACCCTGAAGCTTGAAGTCAGAAATTATTCCAATTCCACAATCGCATTCCTCATGTAGGTACAGAGAAGTGGTGAGGCGTTCCATTTATTCAATGAGATTCTAAGCGCCATTTATTTAGCACAACTTTTATTTGTAATAAATTGTACATATTTCCATCTTACTCAGCCGAAACTTCTCTCGAGTCGATAGGTGGAGGCTCGAGTGAGGTCTTGCCAAGAGATGCATATTTCTAGAGATCTGTTAACTCTATGGAAAATAACATTTAAATCGTCTAACTTACCGGGTATATAATAAGACATTGTAGTTTATCAATTACACAATTTCTATACCTAACCATATCCCATGGCATGATACACTATTATGAAAATATATATCATATATAAATTAAGTATTGAATCATAGTATTATATACATATAAATATAAGATTTATTTTTCATCTTTGTTCTTCTAGATGCAGATCTATCTAAGATCAGGGATTACGATTTTTTCTCGGACAAAAGGCCGTACGATTTAAATATAAATGTATTCGGAAAAAGCTATGTCACTATGATAGTCTATAGTTTCATGATATCAAAGAAAATCCACCGAATACTTGACAATGCTAGAATATAAAACTTTTTCTGAAAATCAGGTGAAATGATTGGTGATTTTTCAACAAACATTGTTTGAAATATAGAAGATTGTCGACGAGCTGCAAATAACCTTAATATGAACTACATGCCATTTACAGTGGCATGTATGTCATTTTAAACCAATATAAACCTGATTAAAAATCGGACAAAATGACTCGTGTGGTAAATTGTTCAGGGGTATTGCCTGGCCACACACCACCCTGGAGACCAGACTCTACCCCATCTCTTGGGATGAGATTTTCGTATCTTTCTCGGGTTATGGCTTGGTACAATCTGGGCCAGATATTCCCCGAGTCGTATCTTCATCCTGGTGACTAGCAGGGGATTGGACTCCGCAATGTTATGTATTTCCAAGGGATCACCTGCAAACAAAATGCATATTTCATCAAATCTATCGGTAGCCTAGATATGTTCATGATAAAAGAAGGAAATAGACCATTCTGTAGTAACCTTTTAAACGCTAAGCGCGACTAGAATAGTTTATAGTCATTTGCCGATCAAATCACTGTTAGTGGAAATGAAATGAGTATTTAGACATCAAGATTTGCAAATATTTTTCAGAAATTAAACAAATATGAGTAATTTTGATGTTGTGGGAGGAAATTTTAAGTTATATAACGATATATTAAAGGGTCAGGACTAACCCTCTGGAATCATGGCTCAAAGTGAGGGAGATTAAATACATGGTGCTTATGAGGATCAAATGGTTTCAGGCTTGTTATTATTATTTTGGGAGATAGAAACACGCTATCTACGCCGGAACAATTCTGCTCTTCAAAACCAAAAGGCAGTATCAGCTCATTTAAAAGTAAGCAGATACTGCCTTTGGCTTTACACGTAAGAATAGCAAGCACAAGTATTTTTTTATTTAAAACTGCGGCAACCAATGACAAAATTATTTGACGTAATATCTATAAAATATGTATTGAACAGGCTATGTGGAATAAGCTAATAGGCTATGCAAGTGTAACCACAAGGAATAAAATATATGCCCACTAAAAGCTACTAACTGTCAAGGTCGAAAAGCAAGGTCTGGTTGAAATATGTGTCTTGTTGGACTTTTCTATGAATCCAGTGTTTGTGATAATGGAGTCCGGGATAATACCACGAGGTGGAAGCACCTGGTGGGCCCTCGATCATCTTGTATCGGCCCATCCTGAAAAATAGAATACAAATAAATAGAAAACAATATCTCATTAAAAGATTAATAGCAGTTTTATTTATCCGTTTCATGTCATTATTCCCTAATTGATATTCATGAACATTGATAAGATAACTTTGGCTCTTAGAATTGTGAGACTTTTGTGCCGCCACAGTGCTCAGTTGATAGCATGGTTGACTTGGAGTCCAGAGGCCGATATGTTTGCTGGGTCAGCCCAACAGGGGGTATTGTGCCACCGTTGAGCCAATGTTTCAGACATTGATAGCAAATATGTAACGTATCCCCGCGCATTAACAGATTACCGAACATAAAAATACATTTGAAATTTCTTTAAAGTCTTAATTATTTGATTGATTTCAACCAAAAATAAACTAAGCCAATCTGCTAATGCTAGTAATCACTGACTTTGAAGTTAACTTGCGGGAGTGACTCCAGGCATTAGGTGTTGGCACTACCTGCGCGGACATATCACTCCTCTTATGTCCACGCTTTTCAACTATCACACCCATTACCGCTTTGACAGCTTGAACTGCCTGCGCAGATCTATGATATGGAGCAATTATCTCCAAATAGTGTAGTTTGTGTTTACGATCAACATCATAATTTTAAAAATTATTATGGACATATATGTCTACTAATTAGGGTTTCGATAAGTCGATACCTATCAATATATTCTCACCTGCAGTATATGTCTGAGTTACACAGTGGTACGCATATTCATTTTCGAATATAGGCCAAGTGCATGCACATAGTATTCGAATATAAGTGTGCATGCACTTATAAACGAACAAGAATAGTTTTGGAGCAATGCTGTAGTCGATTTTCACTTATAAGTGCATGCACGTTTATGCGCGAGGATACGGTAGGCCTATAATTATAGAACTTGACTATGACAAACCTGATAGCGTGTCCTCCAGTCAGCTCATTGATACCATACACAAACTCTGATCGTGCCGACTGTCTACCTTGACTTAGCATACCCCACTGACTGACACCGTCAAACTTACCCTCGCCTGGAAATAAATCACTTCTTACATTAAAGTCAGTATAGTAATGTTTATTTGAATAAAAAGCCAAATGATATAAATATTATTTAAATGCTAATTCGAGGACACAAGTAGCCTGTGACAGATGGATATAGATGTTTATTGACACAGTTAAGTCATAAGGGGCCTACTGACTTATTTGTTATAAAAAATGATTATATCTATGTCTATATACAATAATGTACAACACAGTTGCGGATCTAGAGCAATGGCGGATCAAGAATGTGCAAGAGGAGGGGGCGTAAGCCACATTTTGGCTGAAAAAAGATTGTTAGCTTCACTTTATTCAAAAAAATGCATGAAAATGCAATATTTTAACCAATAAGGGGGGGGGGCATACGCCGGGTACGCCCTATGCTGGATCCGCCACTGTAGAGAGGGGCGCAGTCGGCGCCCCTCTCCTGCTTAGGGCCCAAAAAACTACCATATTTGAACCGAAATATGCTCTAGAATGTGTCATTTGTGGCCTTAAATTTCAAAATTTTCCAGGGGAGCATGCCCCCGAAACCCCTCTAGAGCATATAAAAGACTGGCTGTGCCAGCTGTGATGTGTATGAATTCTTGCCACTGAACAGTTTCATTTCTGTAAATTCACATGTAAATCGCCATGATATGTAGGCGTACACATACATAAAATCAGCCTTGCCATTTATGTATTTAAACAAGCACATAACTACTTAAAATAAAGTTAAACGGCAAACAATGTTATCATGATATATATATAGGCCTACATGGGGGCATATATATTTCCTGCACCAAACCAGATATAAAATACCTACTATAATGTTATTCTACATGGTAGCAAAAAAGACACTTTGGAAAGCGTAGAAAGATAAGAATTATATACAGTAATAATACGTGTGCACGGAAGACAAAAATTAAAGAAATAAATTCAGATTTGTTTCTATATTCTTATTTAATGTATCTTAAAATAAAAACACTTGTGGGAAAAACAGCTTTAAGAAAACGAAATAATGTATATTTTTTTCTAAAAATGTTTTCATAACGTTATAAAAATGGTTTTTTTTGTTTTTCTGAAAACATTTTTAAAACGTTTTAATGATGTTTTCAAAACTGTACAAAATAAAATATTTTCTCAACGTTTTAAGAAGTTTTGTGTTAGCGGGATATGTAGGCCTAGGCCTGCAGGTCATAACAAGCCCTAAACAGTACCCTCCCATTTGAAAAAGTATGTCTCATCGGTCAATACGGTACTGATGTGTCCGAAGAGCTGACGGATGGACCGACAGACAACCGAACTTGATAATGCGGCCGCCTAGCAGAGGCATTGTAACAAATATATATTATATTTTTATGGTATGACAAGAATTATCATCCTGAAAATCGATATTGGTGTTTTCCGGTATCGCTATAATATTACGAAAGAAATATAACGATGATGACTATTATAAAGAATTGACTATGCGAGGACAGCTATGAACATCATAGAAATAAAGTATTTCTATATAAGAAATGATAATAGTTTAAAAAAAATACATGTAGGTCTACAGTTTTATACGGAAGCTTTGAAACGACATGACAAAAATATTTTTTATCTCGTTATAAAGACTTATAAGTCGTTGAATCGACTTAGCATAAGTCGCTATAACGACTTATAAGTCATTAAATTGATTTGTGCCAAGTCGTTATATCGACTTATAAGTCGTTATAACGACTTATGCTAAGTCGATTTAACGACTTATAAGTCGTTATAACGAGATAAAAAATATTTTTGTCATGTCGTTTTAAAGCTTCCGTAGTTTTATTATTTCGAGCTTGTATTGGGCATTTTACTTTGCCAATGACGAGATTATTCGAAATAATTTAGACATAATTATCTGCTTTGAAAATATCTTTTTACTGCTGGCTATTCACAGCATTACTGGGAATGAGTAGATCGTAGGGCTACATGCATAGGTGATTAACGCGTAATCAGCTTAAGGTTGACCACTGTTGACATGGCACTTTCGAATAAATTATAGTCGATGTATGGCATAATATGATACATAGCTTATTTTTAAAGTAGCAGGATACGATATGTCGATATTTTTTCCAGGATCATACTATATACATAGGCATAATTATGATTAACACCACCATAAGTATCTGAGGAGCAGACTTAGGCACTTACCACCTGTCATTAGCTGAAGGTTTGGTGTGGTGGATGGACAACTATGTATATTTCTTGCACCTGAACAAATGACGTGAACAATTGAGGTACTAAATATAAACAAGGGGATAAGAGTGTTGTGAAAATGAACTTCGCTGAAATGTATTTATTATAGACTAGGCAATGTACGAATGAGCAACAAATAATATGTATTGTACAAGATAATTAGTATCACAAAGCTGCAATGGAGGCTACTTCATGATTTTAAAGTTTGCAATTTATATGCTAGATACCTCACCGTTGTTTTGATATTCTTATTATTCAACTTGAAATGTTAAAAAAAACTTCTTCTTTTTGTGTTACTAATATATTTGACGCAATGTATATCCTGGTTCTTGTATTGTACCTATTAACTTATAATGTTTGTGAATTGCAATAATGCCGGTAGATCCAATCGCTATTTTGTTAAAGCTCCTTTTTGTTATATGAGGATATTTGTCATTTCTTTACAGCTTTTCACAAAAAAAATAAAGAAACGAATCGGCACCTAGAATGGGTTGCGATCGAGGTCATGACGTAAAGCGTCACTTAAGTTCAGAGTTTCTGCAAAATTAAACTAAAAATATCTGACCTGGGTTTACTCCGGCCACTTCCAGTAGTGTAGGTGTCCAGTCTGTAATATGTACCAACCTGACAAATAATCACACTTCAGCAGAAACAAATCATTCGTTGTGCTTAACCCTTTCAGTACGGGGACCGACTGTAGACGTCAGATCTATAAACGTCACATTCTGACGTCTAAAGTCGATTCCCGCGCTGATAGAGTAAACTATTTTATAATAGCCGTAGACACATAACATAGGTATTCAAATGAAGCGGAAAGCTATAACTAAGGCATTTGTGATGATTTGAAATTGAAAAAAAACGTAGGTCTCTTGCTTATAATATATGAAACATGTTAAAGAGACATAACTACCATTGCACAACGTGGTAGATGTATCCCCTTTGCCTGCAAAGGCATGATGTTCCACTGGGACAATTATTGCAGTATACAATTCGACATACATTGAAATAGAGATCGTTTTGTAACTCGAATTTCGAAACAGAACCACTTATGGCCACGTGTGGCCTACAGTGACAAAAGTGAATATTAGGTCTATAATCACTTTGAATTTACTCATCTGCAAAAACTACAGAAGCTACGTTAACCCTTCAAGCGCTAAGCACGACTATAATCTATTTTATTATCAGCTTAAATCACAGGTATTGGGAATGAAATGAGTGTTTAAACATCAAGATTTGAAAATAGTTGGTCTCAAATTAACTAAATATGAGCCATTTCGCGGGTCGCGGTAGCGAGACACAGCTTCAAGTTGGTAAAAAATTAAATGAGGTAAGTTAGCGGACAAAGGGTTTATGCACTATACAATAACCTGAAACAAAAAGTACAATGTTACCATGGATTAACCGTAAATATAAATAAAATCTATAATTATGGCTATTAAATCAGATATGAGCTAAAAGTTAGCTAAGATACAATGTATGCAACAAGAAGAGCAAATATTTACCAGCAATGGGCCTACTTTTTTTGTTATTGTAAACAGATTATATTACAAAAATAGTTACCCATTATGTACGTGTTTGGTTCTGTTGAGCATTTTTCCCCAGACAAAAGATGGCACTCGTGTTCCGCCCTCAAACAGAGTGCCTTTAGCTCCTCTCAGAGGCCAGTTATTACCGCCTACATGAGGATTACCACCATTCTAAAATAGACAACAAATAACGGTCTGAAAGCACTGTAACACATTGAAATATCTATTAGAACCAAAATAATAAATGTCTTTTTGTTCAAACTGCAAATAACGGTTTTTTGAGGGCCTTATATCCGGCTAATAAGGATTCATTTTATAGATAATTAAACGGTTCCTTCATTAATGTGCAGAAAAATCATTTTTTTGAAATCAGAGAAGACCAAAATGCGTCAAACCCGACAACATAGCTAGAGTAAATTATGGCACGAAACGTGATTTCTAAATTTAAATGGCGGACATTTTGAAATGGTCTAAAACAGGTAGTCCACCCGACTTTTTTATGTCTTCAACTTTAGCAATTGGGGAAGGTCTAGTGAGCAAAAAAACTTTCATGGGTGGAGGGTGCACAGTAATCCTCTCTGGCCCATGGACTAACACAACAAATGACCAAAAATGCACGAAAAATACGTTTGCATAGCTGTATATAAATTATCCACAAGACAGAAACATTTTTATTAGCACAATTGAATTATTCGCCCCCAAAAACATATGTATAGCTGCCAATTTTGGGAGTCTCACTGCCTTAGGACTCAAATTATGGCACAAAACGTGATTTCCAGATTTCGATGAAAAAAGGTAGTCCATCCCAACTTTTTTTTGATGCCATCGACATTTGATATCGGGGGAGGTCCAGAAGCAAAAAACCTTGGTCTCAGACTGTCCTGGGGGGGGGGGGGGTGCACGGTAACCCTATTTGGCCCACGGACCATGATGGACCATGTGTATGATGAAAATAAGATTTGTGAATTGTGGTCTGATTACCAATGTCCACACACTCACCTAAAACTGATCATGTGATACTGAAACGCACATGGACTGGTTAGACCATCAATATTCATCTTATTTTGGCCGGTTGTCAAGATCACATGAAGAAGGAATTAGGTATACTATGTGTTAGCCATACGTTATAATTTATACAAACTCCGAGGTGACGGAGAGGTTTGTGGCATATGGCTTGGTCTCTCTGGTGAAATTACTTGGGACTGTATTTATAGCCCTATGCCTAGAACTAGAGGGCAATGGCTATGCCTCATGCCTGTCACAGGCTCGTCACCTGCTCTGGTATTCAGGTTAAAACAAGTTTCTTCTCCCACCCACTCGTAAAGATTCATTATTGTGGAACCCCCCCCCCCCCATCGTGACTTTACTCCGTTCACAGTTGCGAGCATTGTCGAACATTCCCTGACTCAGCGAGGATGGAAGCTTCTGTGACGGCATAGTGGTGTGTTCTATTTCAGATCACCAGGGTTCGTTCTTCTTTCAAGTCCTGTGTCTGGAGGGCAGTGCCATTAGCCTATTCATTCATTCATTCATTCATTCATTCATTCATTCATTCATTCATTCATTCATTCATTCATTCATTCATTCATTCATACATTTTTATCCACTCATTCATGCATTCATTCATTCATTCATGCATTCATTCATTCATTCATTTTTGTTATACACCCATTCATTCATTCATTCATTCATTCATTCATTCATTCATTCATTCATTCATTCATTCATTCATTCATTCATTCATTCATTCATCCATTCATTCATTCATTCATTCATTCATTCATTCATTCATTCATTTTTATCCACTCATTCATTCATTCATTCATTCATTCATTCATTTATTCATTCATTCATTCATTCATTCATTCATTCATTCATTTTTTTATACACCCATTCATTCATTCATTCATTCATTCATTTATTCATTCATTCATTCATTCATTCATTCATTCATTCATTCATTCATTCATTCATTTATTCATTCATTCATTCATTCATTCATTCGAACTTATAAATATCGTGGTCAAGCTTATGATACGACTAGTCAGCCTAAGATGGGGCATTACAATTAACTTCATCGTAAATCTAATAGGGCTAAGATTAACTATTACATAGTTGCAATTGAGATAATAATAAAAAAACATAAATAATAAATTCCAGTGGTTCGAACCAGTCTCCTTACGTCAGATGTGAAGACAATCAGCGTGTTATCATAGATTCCTCTCTGCATCAACGCCCCTATTATCTCTCCCATGACGTCATCCATAGCAGTCACCATGCCTGAGACAAAAACGAAACATTCTGCAATGGCGCAATGACATTATCCTGGTCTTACTGCTTTGTACACGTCCCAACAAACACGATATATTTCAACATTGAACCAACATCGGGTCAATATATCGTTATTGCTGAGACAATATGCACAAGTAACATTATGTACACAAGTCATGTTCAAGTTTTATTATTCTCGTACAAGTTACGATATATCGTAGGCTTCGGATTGGTCGACATAGTGATCTCGACCAATCCGAAGCCTACGATATTTTCGTAACTTGTACGAGAATGCGGCCCCTCACGAGTGTGGTTTAAATTATTAGAAATAAATTTAAAAATTATGATGTATACTCACCGCTGAAAGTTCGCCTGCTTTTATCCCTAATCCATGAGTATTTGGATATAAATTTTCGTGGAGCCTTTAAAAAAAGACGGCACAAATTATGTTGAGTCATAGAAATTGAGGGGTGTTTTCTTTAAATGGCAATGAACATTATTATTTAATATCTACATGTATATGTATGTCATTATAGTGGAACAATAGTTACCTCTAGTGGCGAGTGTACCGACTGAAAAGATAAATAAATAAACAACGGTTTCTTTGTGTAATCATTCATGATAATGTCCACTACTCGACGCTTGAAGTCTACCTGTTCAAAACAGAAATATTTGCGATAAACAAACTTCATTGATATCCACTTTAAATTGGTGCCACCGTAACAGTCCATACTTTAACAAGATGTTAATACATGTATGTTAAAATATATGCGGTCGATTTATCGGAAACACGTGCTCATTACCAGAGACGACATATATGTTCAAACATGTCAACAGTGGTCAACATGTGTAATGTTGTTAGAAAAGATATCCGGAAACTTTTGCGCTGATTGTGCAAGGACAGGCTATACATCCAGACCCCTGTTAGGGTCTCACCCCGTTTGCAGCATGCATTGATGGACATATAATAAACCGGACCAGGTTGTCTTTTTAATGTCACTGATTTCTGCTTGGAACACTAGTAAATATTTTCCACTCGAAATACTAAACATTTTCTTAACTGTGTCACTGTCTTTTTCTGATAAATCTATGTCATATATCAATTAAGATCAAATAAACAACACGACGTTAGCACACGATATTTGTGAGAAAATATTACATCCACCCCCCCCCCCCCTCATCAATAGTTTAAATTAATCAAAGCAATTTTAAATAATACTCACTGTTGAATATCGTCTCTTTTTGGGGCGGTATACTTTTGTGTTAAACCTGTAATCGTATCCTCTGTTTTCACCTTTTGTGACAAAAGATAAACAACATTTTACTTATTTAATCTTGAAAGAATGTGGACTGCAATAAATGACACTGAGCTGTTAAACCTTAAAGCGCTAAAATTTTCACCCACTTGAAGTTGTGTCTCGCTACCGCGATCCACAACTTCAAGTCGGTGAAAATTACTAATATTTGCTTAATTTGACACCAAACATTTGCAAATCTTCGTGTTCAATGACACATTGCATATTCCCAATATCAGTTATTTAATCGTGTAATAAAACGGATTAAAAACGACTATAGTCATACTTAGCGGTGCAAGAGTTAACACTTGTCATGCTAGGCCCGTATATATGCAACGTCAGGCAAAATTCAAACCAAATAAACCAATGTTTGTTCAATGTTGGCCCGCCGTCCACGACGGCGGCCCAACATTGAACAACCATTGGTTATGGTTTATAATTAGTTAAATACAAGACGGGAGATGTATTTTTTACATGGCATTTAAAGAATAAATTTACTTTTATTTACAGATGGAAATTGTGTTTGCAATATAACATTTAAAGGACAAACAATATATGTCAAAATGTCACACAAATTCCCCAGTGGTATGTAATGGCCCTGAAAAATATTTAGAAAAACAGCAGTTATTAGCAGTTTTTTTTAAATTTAGAAAAAAAACAGATAGCGTGTTTGCTCACAATAATTTTTTGAACTGATGTTTCCAGAAAATAAACAAAAGCATGGCAAAAATGTAACATCGCGTGTGATTGGTCAATCTCACCTTTTCCGGCTACGTGCGAGTAGTAGTCGGAAGCACCGGAATAAAACCCCATAAAACTGTCAAACCCTCGGAATGTAGGCGTGTAGTCCCAGTCGCAGAATCCCAGGTGCCATCTGTAAATTATTATATTACAATAAATCTTTTATTGCCATAAAAAATATCAGACTGACAGATACAATAATGTTATCTTATACAAAAAATTAAACATACAATGCAAAAAAATATAGGAACAACAATAAAATATTAAGAAAAATGCATATTTCATACCACATACATGTACCTACCATCCGCCCATACTCATAGGCCTACATATCATTACATTTTCTATTAATTAAAATATCTACTTCTTAGTTTTCATTATAAAATTATCCAGAGACATTATTACATCCATACTATCTGTATTCATTATGGATAGGAACTTATTTTTACTTGTCAAAGAAGTGAAATGGGGGATGAATTTTCCAGATTCTGCAAATAATTCCTCTCTGATCATGGCAAAACTTTGACATTCTATTAAAAAATGAATTTCATCACCCACTTCACCGGGACATGCTACACAAAATCCCAAATTTGCAGGGGTGATAGGGCGAGTGCATCTACCAGTTTCAATTTCTAAATGAGCTTAGACGAAATTGTACAATTGCATGGCGGTATTTAGGTATGTTGATAAATAGGTAGGGTTCTGGTCAGAATGTTTCTTTAATTTCTTTGTATAATCTAAGCTTGAAATTTTTTGTCGAATTGTTAATTCCCTGGTGCCAGTCATTTCTAAGAACTTATTCCACGTGTCCACGTATGTGTTTTACAAGCTTTAGGCTAGGAGTGCCATGCTCCCATAAATAATTTAGATAGGCCCATTATAAACAGATATGTCGAGTTTGAGTCTTCGGTTGACAGTTTGTCACCTTGGTATTTGGACGTTGTTAAGCACAAGGGAACCAACCCACATGACCATAAAAAATGAGATTTTTGTTTTATGGCGTCGCCAGTACACCAGTCGTCATTAAAAAAAGTTGACCTAGACGATTGAACGAAATTTCACGCCGCCTAGCGAGTTGGGACCAAACCACAAACGACAAATAGAACATTCTGAGTTTTGCACAACAGAACCAACCCACACATGAATAAGCGAAAAGCTGTAAAGGCTGTTCAGATTGTTCTAAAAAGTAGCAGTGTAATATCTTGTTATCAATTATGCAACATATGTTCATAAAATTATTTGTATAGCCCAGGTAATGCGATACATCTTTTCTGATGAATCATTTTGCTATTTGTGTACGTTGGTTCTCTTTACCGAAATTAACAATGCAAAAATTGTCAGTTATTTTAATAGTATTTTATTTTGCAAAAAGTAGCATCAACTATAAGTTGAGTGATCCTCGTCTATTTTATTATTACATTGTTTATTTTAAACATGATATATTCCATTACAATACTTAGTTTTAGATAAATAACTATCATTTGTCACCTTATGTGGGTTGGTTCCCTTGTGCAAAACGATATTTTTGCTCCAGGTTCCAGTGATTTAGATTCTGATGTTAACCTTATATGTTAACAGCAATTATATTTCTAATGTTCATGTGATCTTTATTGCAATGTGTGTTTTAACAGTAGGACATCACATAATGGTTCGCGGTCTTAAAAAGAGTTTGCAACAGTGTTTATTAATTTGAGAATTGAATATTCGTGTTTTAATCGCGTTCGTCTGACAATGAAATAGGAAGAATGAAGTGTTCTGAATAGCCTACATTTTAGCATTAACTGTGGTGTGTTTGATCGCATTCTTCTGACAGAGAAATATGGAAGACAGAATGTTTAATATTTTAGCATAAGTATATTCGTGATTTTATTAACTATTCCAACAGTGACATAGCGAGTAAACGCAGTTTCCTATGAAGTATATTTATATAACATGCAAATGTTATCAATGATAGCCTTAGGCCTATCATAATAAAATATCATCAATAACTTACATGACATGCAGATTCATATATAGGGTATATTATGACCGAAGGCGAATAAGGTGCATTTTATTGTTGTAAAAGATAAGCGACTTATATATTAAATATTCGAACTATTTTAAAACCAATGACTGTTCTATGTAAGTTACATGCGATGTAGATACATATAACAGACTCACTTAGTGTTTCAAGGCTACCTTATTTTAATTGTGGGCCTTGGTACTTTTTATTATTTTGATACACAAGTGTGTACATTGAAGTGAGCCTAATAAAACAGCTATGAAAGAAATCTTTCATTTGATGTATATGGTGACATGTGTTGTTGGACATAATACTGAGTAATAGACTAAATAATTTCGTTCACTGGGATAGTGTGTGAAATATGTACCCATTGAAAGTTAGCCGGCAAAGGGGGTCATGCTGTATGGTCTTTGTATTGAAATGGCCTGGGCCCCTTTGGCCTGGCTCCCATTTCCCAAGGGGTAGAGGTGGGGAATTTAGCAGATTATCTCTCCCCAAAAGGATCTCCTGACTAAAGTCATGACTAGAAAACAAAGCAATATAATGTACCACACAAAACAATAGATTTTCTGAAGAAATCACATAAATTCATCAAGAGATTCATACAATTATATAAGCTTATATTCATAAGATTGTTGACTTAAACTCCTCATCGTCTATTATTTTTAAAATATGTATGAGATGTCTATTTATGTTTTTTGTATACACATCTTCATAAGTCATAACAATGATGCCGTTAATATTTCATACAACATGTCACAATTAAAATATCACTGATGGCCCCCTTTGCCCATCGGTCCCCTTTGCCCGCCTCTCCCCTATACATAATTTTGCGATTTTAGTTGTCACTTGTCATAGTTCATCATGTTACTACACATATAGCGCCAGGGACGGATGCCCGCATCACATTTTATAGGTCCTATGTCACAATGTGTGAATGAATCATTGGAGGTTTAGGCCACCTTTGTACATATAGGCAAAACTCGGCAGTGAGAACCTCCTAAAAGTGGTGAAATTACACTGCCCTCCAGACACAGGATTCGAAATTCCATCCCTGGCTGCGTGAGGCCGATCGGTCAAATACGCAAAATTCCGTCATATAATATATATACGTTCGCGTTAGATCTAAGCTAAAAGTTATTCCATTTCCAATGTTTTCATCATAATGCAGGGACAGATGTATATCGTCTTAAAATGAGAATCTCATTGAGGAATGGACATTGATGTCTCAGATCGACGCGGGCTCAATATAGAAATGTGGGTTGATTCCATTGTCCGAAATTGGAATACGCGATTCATCATTTTTAACAACAGAACCACGACCATTTGAACGCCTGCACCTCATACGCTATCATCAACACAATCACAAAAATGTTCCTTAGAGTACATGTTCAAACCAATATTCTAATAATTCCATGCAAATAACTCTCATTATATTTCCCGAATTAACACAGTTCATCAAGCTTTAAGTTCATTTTACAGAAAATTACTTCCTTGTGGGTTGGTTCCCTTGTGCTTAATAACGTCCATTTAACCCTTTTCAGTGCGGGGATCGTCTTTAGACGCCAGAATCCGCCATACCCGCACTGAAAGAATTACCAATATAATGGCTGGAGTCCCATAACATAGGTATCCAAATGCAACAGAAAGAGCTAACTAAGACATTTATGATGATATCAAATTTTAAAAGCAGCTTTGGTCTCCATGATTTATACAAAATATTTCAGCGTTGTAAGGGTTAATATTAATGGTAGGCCTATTGAAGACTGAATGGTGAATATCACAATCCTGCGGCGTCATAACCCTGATAACTATCATCGGTTTTGTTGGTGTAAATAACTAACCAGTTCATGTATTATGTCATCATATAGTGTCACCAAGTACGCCACAGTTGCAGTACATGTGGGCCTACATGTACTGAAGTTGTGGCAGTTTTATTTTCTAACAAAAAAAGGTTCTAAGCTGTAAACAATGTGCAGTGAGGTCTACAAATTCAAAATTGTTCTTTTTCACAGCTGATTTGATAGCCGTGTCCTTTCTGTTTTGATAACTAAAAGAAAAATCTGTACAACTTTTCGCTTTCTGAGGTTTTTATTATTTTAAATTTAGTTATGTAATCATTAAACTTAAATTTTTAATGACGTTCTTTTCGCATGGCGGGTCACAGAATTATTATAATTAATAATAATTATTGTTTGGAATTAATAAAGAACCACATTATTTATATTGGCTCAAACACAACTCAGTATTTTAGCGTGTTCTCAAGTTTGGTTGTGATGGCCGCCCTACTTTAATATACTTTTTATTATTGTACGGACGCATAAGTAGATTAACGTAACTGCTAAATTCAAAATGAAGAATTTGGGGGCTCCGCCACGTACACAAATTCACAGTAAAGAACAATAATTTTACAAGTATTGAACCCAGCCAATGACTCAATGTTGTTTTGATGGTTGCCCACCATCTGCCTACGTTGGCCAACATTAGCATTCGGATTACGTTGACTGTGTGTTAACCCTTTCAGGCCTGAATTTACCAATTGCCATCTTCATCCACTACAGGCCGCGAATTGCTGTCGCAATTCCCGGCTTGTAGTGGATGAAGATGATTTGATGTGGTTTAAAAATTAAGGAAAATTACCATTTTTTGGTGAACCAGCTTAATGGAAATTTTTGTTCTAAAACCCTTGATCGTAGGAAAATTAAGTCTGTTTTCATGGATGTATAAATGATGCTTTAATGCATCGTGAGGGCTTAAAGGGTAAGATTAACAAATGCCTTATCAGCTAACGAGCCGACTTATCTTATCTGCCGGCTTCATTTGCTATAAATATAATTTCATACCATCACCGAATGGGCATATCTTCCCCATGATATTTCCCTTCAAATCTCCCCCAATTTACACAGCGGGAACTACAACCGTTCCACTCCAAGGTGAAAATACCATCGATGGTCTCAATGAAATTGTTGAGCAATAATTTCAGCCTAGCCAAAGGAAAATGGAAGATGACGGTAATAGCCAAACATTGAGCCAATGCTTTGGTGACGTCTCACCTCTTAGTTTGCAGGAAGGACTGTTAACCATTACCCTGCTGAGTAAATTTATTTAAATTTTCAACCACTTGAGGTTGTGTCTCGCTACCGCGATCCACAACCTCGTGTTGTTGAAAAGTATTCATTTTTAGGATCAAACATTTACAAATTTTGATGCTTAAACAGTCATTTCATTCCCAATTACAGTGATTAAAAACGACTGTGGTCGTGATCAGCAGGTAAAGGGTTAACCCTTTAGCCGCCAAATTATTCAACTTGAATTTTCACCCACTTGAAGTTGTGTCTCGCTGACGCGATCCAGAACTTCAAGTGAGTGAAAATTATTCAGATTTGACAAAATGGAGGTCAACTGTTTTCAAATATTGCTGATTGATGTCACATTTTATCTTTAACGTGTTAAAAAGGTGGTACATAATGTGCTAATAAAAAATGAAAACCCGAATATATGCGGCACCGACGGTTAAAGGGTTAATATAGGCCTAGGCAAAGTCCATTATTTCCCTACGAAGTTTTCTACAGAGCCGGTCGCTGATGGGTGCGTCGAACGATAACGTAAAGGACAAAGTGGGCAATCTGGCGGGCTGTTATCTCAAAGCCCCAAGCTGGTGTTAGCATCCACTCGCTCAAAAGCCCGTGTGGTAATTAACTGGAAAAAAATATCCCAGTTGCAGGACAATACATTGGTGCAAGGAGTAAAAAGACCTCCTTGATTGGTGTAGTGGTGTGCCAATGTCCAAAGACATCGCAACAATGTATTTCGTTTGCTCTGTTGAAGAAAAACGTTACATTTGTAGTACTATATATAATGCAAGAGTGGCTTTGTTTCACCAAGAATAAACATTTGATGTGAAAAAATTCGGCTTCCAGCGTACGTACACTTCAACGATAAGTATTGTTTAGTCACAGTTTTATATTGTGCGCAAATGCGTCACTCCCAGGACGTCGGTGTCTGAGCCAGTTCACCAAGAGAACCACATGGCTGGTATTCCGAAAGGTATAATATAATATAATGTGTCGAGATGGCCATCTGAGTCATTCTCGACCAATCACATGCCTAATGGCCAATGCTCATCATTATTTGCTAAAGTCTAGAAGAGTTATTTATGTATATTTATTGTTCCACAAAGTTACAATAAAAATTTATTGAACAGACCAACAAAAAAATACATTCGGAAAAATCCAAGATGGCCACAATACGTATTTCTGGACGATTACTGCATAATATAGGAGATCGTGGACACAAAGCTTTTAACCATACGTATCCTCATTACTATAACATTTATTTTTATAAAATGTCAGGAAATAATGATAATTTGGTTATCAATATAGACATTGTGATTTTGTCATAAAATGATTTATAAACATTGTGATTTTGTCATAAAATGATTTTCGCCGGCGGCCATCTTTGATTTTTCCGAAGTAGCCGGATATGATTGACCTAATAATTTTACCAGTGATCTCATTCGATTTCATTCGATTCAAACAAAATTATGATAATATGTCAATTGGTACCGGATATATTGTCCAAATTAGATATTCATGGCGACCATTTTGAAAAATGGCCGAAACCCAAACTTTTTTCTGGTAACATTTTGGTATCACTTCTAGGATTCCCCTGAACAAAATAGGGGAGAGTAGTGGGGGATGCACGGTGACTAGTTTTGGCCCATGGACTAATGTTATAGCAAAATTGTGTTAACCCGGTTGAGCCAGTCTTGGTTTAATGTTGGATCTGTGTCGCAGGCTATGTACCAACATTAAACTAACATTGGTTCAACAGCTCGTGTTTGCTGGGTTCGAACTTTGGAGTAGTTTATCCTCAAACATCAAAGCATACATCAAGTTATGTCTGGTTCACAGAATGCATAAACACGAAAAGTCAATCCAATATATAGATGTATACAGTTTAATTATTAGCAACTTCATTTCGAGTCATGTTCGAATTGATTTTTTTGCACCAATTCTGGTATATGATACTTTGAGAGATGTATATATTCCACCCTAGTGTAGCATGATCAATACTAGCACTGATGAACCAGAAAATTATTAGCACATTTGATTGTGTAGGCCTAATAATATTATTTGTTTTAAAATATTTGTGTTTTATTTAATTGTCAAATATTACTTAAGATGCAAATTTTGGAACACCATTTACCATGTTTACTGTGAATATAACGTTAAATCTACTCCGCATATGTTCGATGTATCGATTTAGTTTGTTTTAAGTAGCATTATGAGCTGTGTGTAGAAGTCCACCAATCGAGGATATTATCTACCGACCAAGTGGCAAGTTATTCTCATCCGTAATTCAGATGAAACAGGCCAAAAGACTGCGACACATATCGGGCATGGGCCAACAGAGACTCCAGGGACAACCTCGAATTACATATTCAATATGCCTAGCCCTATAAAGCAATGGGTCACATGCCTGTGTTATCGGCCCACTATTATGCAGTCACGCAGTGTTGCTATGGAAACTGTATAGGCCTACATGCCAACTCTTACATGACAGCTCTTACATGGGTTTTGATGGTTTAAACACAGACTGTTGGTACCGTATCTGCTTTATACGCTAGTGTACAAGAAAAAATCTCATTGAGTATTCTTCCGTAAGTTAAAAACATATTTGTTGATTAACATGACCCGAAATTTGAAATGGTTGGGTTAAATATTTTATTATGATATTGCCCATTATATTTAATTTGTCAAAAATGACAAAATCTGAACAAATCGCACTCCATGATTCCACTCTTCATCGTTATATATCACAAAAATATTTGAAGGCGGAGAATGATACATTGATAACACGCCATAGAGACGACAAACCGTATTTCTGCCTTTTTTACCTGACGGGGATCCGACTGAATGAAATGAAATGAATCGGGCTTTAGGCCACCTTTGTGCACATATAGGCTAAACTGGGCCAGGAGAACCTCCTGAGGATGGTGAGATGATTGAGATGACACTGTCCTCCAGACACAGGATTTGAAATTCGAGCCCTGGCGGTCTGAGGCCGAGCACGCTACCTCTCGGTCACGGAGGCTCCCCACAATACTGACTTTCACACGTGGATGGGGAAGAAACATTTTTGTTCCTTTTAAACTGCCGAGATCGGGAACCGAACCCCGAACTGTGGCGTGAAAGGCAGCGGTGCTAACCACTGCCCTAGGGCCCCCGCCCCCGACTGAATGAGAAGACGGAACGGCACAGCAAACACAAGACATTAAGCCAAGGCTGGGTCAATGTTGGCTCACCGTCTACAACGCTGGACCAGCAATGATTCAGCATTGGGTCAATGTCTTGTGCTTGCTGGGAGTGTTGGGATGATGAAATCTAAATGACATAATACTATAAAAATGTTGATATTTAGTAACTTTTCACTGTGATATATATATACTGTCCCCTTGGAGTTAGAAGTTGCCAAACTGCCACTGTGTAAAGTGGCAGTTTAGCACCTTCTAACTCCAAGGGGACAATATATATTGTAGCAGAAATGCACAAATCAGGCCATCCATTTGCACGTGTTTCCTGTGCGTGTCCTTGTGCGTGTCCGTGAAAAATCGATACTTGTGCGAGTCGTCACGGACACGGAAATGCATCGCGCGCGGATACGTGTAAATGGATAGCACCACGTACATGTATCATGTGTAAGAGTTTTTGCGCACACGGACACGCACATCGTTCACGTGCAAGTGAATGGCCTACTTAATGCATTTCTGATTGTAGCTAATAGATTGATCGATATCTCAATAACATACTTTAAATTACAATTTTTTTATTTTTAATAATTCTGGCATAAACCAACAAATACGAGACGTTGACCCAGTGTATGATTAATGTTGGCCCACCGTCTGCTACACTGACCCAGTATCAAACATACAATGGGTGAACTTCACGTGTTTGGTGGAGATCATCTTCCCGACAGCAAGGCTCGCTGCTACCGAGGTCGCAGACCGAGTCTCGGTCTGCGACCTCGGGAACAGCGAGCCTTGCGTGGGAAGATGGTGAAAACTTACTTTCCAACGATGTGAGTGGCATATCCCGCATTTCTCAGGCGTTCTGGTAGTAGAGTGAAGCTGAGCGGGATCCCCTGGGGTTTGTCTCGTCTAATCACGCCATGCTAGAGGTGCAATGAGCAAAATTCGATCTGCAGTCAGACAAGAACGTTATGACTATTGCTAAAAGTGAGAACATTGACCAAATTAAAAAACCGGTGGTCGTAAAAGGGATTTGTGTAAGGGATCTTGTCAAGTTTTAAAAAATCTAAAAATCCGAGAAAAAATTGGATTGGCCAGACCCCAACCACCGACCCCCATCCAGTTTTTTTTAAGGGAGAGGGGGAACAGGTACAAAACTGAACAAAAATCTAAGTTAGGGCTTGAACCACCCACCCACCCACTTCCGAGTTTTTCTCGGATTTTTTGATTTTTTTAACTTGACAAGACCCCTAACTCACTATCTGCAAAAGGTTATACTGATGTATCTTAGTGCTGGCGCCAATTTCTAAAGCCAACAATTGTGTGATATGAGTAAAAAAATGATTTCACCCTACAGCGTAGACCTACGTACATTCCTGTAGATCATGATCAATTTAGAACCTTAGGCCTAATTATATATCAGATGATTTTAAGCCAGAATTGTATTCACAGTTCCCTGTTCCAAATGGTAAAATAAAGTTTTAACGACAGGCGTAAAAATTAATTTGTCGTTCCGCGTGATACAAGCTCAATCCAAATTAAAATGCCTGTCGCGATTTAATCACTCTATCGTCTACGAAACAGTTTTTCACATGTATTATGTGTATATGACCAGCCCAGCAAACAAAAAAACATTTGTATAACATTTGTACAATGTTGGATATATTATACGGTGTTTAATATATTCCTTTATATTTAACTTTTAAAAAGATGTCCTGTTCCAGGAGAAAATACGTATATTTATTGCAACCATTTGCTCGAATGTTTTTCATGACAAAATAATTAGAGGAAGCATTATAACTGTTGTTATATTATCAGAACAATCTCTAGGGGGGTGATCCTGAACACTCTCAAATAGCTTCAGACGTCGTGGTAATTGTATCGCTTTAACATGTTTAACGTAAGTTTCAATTAAAGTTTAAAATAAACGCGAATACAATTTGGGTCGACAAATTTGTTCGTACACCATGTTATAATATATAATTACATTTTGCAACATTTCGTAAATATGTCAAATTGTATGCACATTTTTTTATACTGTGAATAATTTTTATGGAAAAAAGAAGACTTTAAAATAAACCGGGAAACATACCTGTAATCCCATCCGGAATGGATAATAACCGGAAAGTAAGGCTGCTCGTGACCTGGATGGAAAAGATAATGCAGGGAAATGACTTGCTCAATGCAGCATGTATATTATTTACTATTATTTTTCAACATTTGAAACTTAATTTTCTTCGGAATTTTTAGCTTCAAATGTTGAATAAAATAAGAAGTAGGATATTTCAAGTTCATATAATTATTGTCGGTTTTTAACTACACACTGTACACATGGTAGGCCTACATGCTAAATCAAACTGTCTGATGCACATCGAAATGACTACCAAACAAACCTATTATATAACATTATATTTTATGCGACAAAGCCAATGAAAAATGTCATTTTACCAACACGTGTAAGACATTAACCCGGTACGTGAGCATACTATTCGCATAGACTGTCATAGGGCAATGGCGGGGGGGGGGGGGTTGGTGTTTTTGGTCGATGTAAGCTTGCGGAACTATTTCACCCCCCACCCCCCCAAAAAAAAAAAAAATCCCAAGCTATCAATTTTGTCACCATTTCTATTCAGCATTCTGTTTCAGGAAACAAACAATTTTGTGGAATATATTCTCTGGTGTCTTAAAAGTTGTAAGTATTAATACAAGTGGTAGCCTATTATCATGATTATCTTCTAGCCTACTTACGTGGCACTATTAATATGTTAACCCTTTCTTTCTGTGGAGTATTTTGTTTTTAAGTATACATAACGCCTTGGATCAAAATCAAGTTTTGTCAATTTGTGAAAGCAGGGAGTGCTGTGTAGGTTTCCCATAGTTTAAAGGGATCCTCATTCATAACATTATTTAATTAGATCCTGATTATTCTGAAGGATTAATACGCTTGTAACACACAAAGGGACACACGGCAAAGTCCGGCTGTAAATCAGTCGTGTAAACAGTCTGTAGTGGTCATAGTCTAGATGTACTTGTGACGATCATAATCAGAAGCCATGTACATATGTTGACACTTGTTGACTTGTTCACGTCAGAATGGCGGTGAAGATCTACATCTGGACAGAGGAGGGCATGTTGGAGCGCTGGGGTCATGTTTCCATGTCCCTGGGTGATGGTACTTACATCAGCTGGTGGCCAGAGGGACACGATAAGAAAAGCATCAAGAATAACCCTGTGATGTGCCCCGTGGTGGAGAATCAGACCCAACAGCAAGATGTAAAGCTGGAAGGGAAAGCTGCTGATAAGGTGGTCACCATCTCTGGTGTTAAACTAGACGAGGCTGCCATTAAGACATGGTACCAGATGTTCAGCGCGAGCGATGAGAAGTGGAGTGCATTTGGGAATAACTGTTCAGCTGTGGTGTATAAGGCTTTAAAGGAAGGTGGAGCTCTGGTCTACTTCACGGCCCATGAGAGGTACTTCTGGGAGTCCACCCTGGTGCCATCCACACCCAAACACATAGATAACTTTGTGTCTTTACTGAACAAGAAGCAGAACAAGAAGATGTCCACTGGTGAGGATATGTTACATGTACATGACACTAATAAGTACGTTTAAAGTGATGCAATCACTTCAGAGGCATCTGACCCCCCCCCCCCCCCCAAGGCATGGGATCTGTTCATCTCAGAACATTATCGGGAAGAAGCAAATAAATACTGTGCGGACGACAGCAATCCATCACAAACATAGTGACATGTGTTATTCACCAGGTGGCGTTAATCCTGATTGAAGAATTAGAATTAGAAGGTGGAGAGTATACAAATAATTACATGTTTATCTGAATAACGAATGAAAGTGTTTGCTTAAATTGGTAAGATTAATATGTTTTTGTTTACTTACGGTGAGCAGACAGAATGAACATAGCTTTGGTTGAGTATGACGCCTTCATAAGCTAGTGTGTCCAGGTTGGGAGTGTACATATCACCATTGTTCCAGCCGACATCATTCCATCCTAAACACGTAAAACGAAACAATATTGTAGACAGTATGTTTGGGATGCAATTTAAAAAAAGATTAACTTGGAGTGAGACAAAATTATTGAATGGCTACAACTAAATAAATTATCTCTAAATATACCAAAATCTAAATTCATGATATTTCACATGGCACAATATCAGGTTCATCCACCAACATTAAACATTAATAACATACAAATCAAACACATAAGCTCGTTCAACGTTTTAATTATACTTCTACATGAGAACCTAAAATGGGAAGGGCACGCGAATCACGTTTCAAACAAAATTTCGAAAGTAATCGGCACAATAATTGAATTAAAACAATATGTTTCTTTTAGCGTTCTTCTAACTTTGTAAAATCGTCTTATTCTTCCACACTAACTTGTGCTATGGGATCACAGTTTGGGGATACAATATTTAAGATAGGATATTAAGCATTCAAAAGAAGGCAGTAAGATGATTACAAATAGTACCTACTATGCGATATACACAAATACAACACACACCATCATACAACACATAATTCGCCAGAAATGTATACGTAACCAAATTTATGTTTTACTTAACCTTTTCACTACCATACATGACGGAAATTTCCGTCGTCATTCGTCAATGAACGTAATCATAAAATGATACAAATTTTCGTCAAATATATACTACATTTATGTATTTTTCGTCATTTGAAGCTGGAAATTGCGTTAGCAATTCCAGCTTCAAATGACGAAAAATAGAACTCCTACACCAGTATATCTGGATCCTGGTATGCACCCCGGCCTGGAAGTCAAAGGGTTAATGATTCACCCCCAAGTAATAGTTGATAAAATTAACACCCATAGTCTGTAATGATTTTCCACTTACATCAAAAGCTATTTTATCGATGGGTATACATTATCATGCACTATGCACAAATGCTATACATGTAATCGCCCTTAACTCATTGTTTATACCGGTACTCTGTTTTTACATTCTTTATTAAAGGTTTAATTTTTGTAAACTCATTGCAATGTTAACGTTCTCATTTTCTACCGCTCGTTTTCTATTATACGTTTCTCATTATCAATATCGCCTAGTTACTGCTATTAATGTATGTCATTATATATATGTTTCTTTCCCCTCCCGAACTGTTGAGATGAGTGCACTCTACACCAAAGGTGTCCCTTTCGCTAGCGGAACACGTATGCCATAGTAAGGGTCTCCTGACTGTTGCATTAATTGCTGAACATTTTGTAACATATATATTTCCGTGTGATGTCAAATAAATAATTAAGATTTCAATCTCAATCTCAGTCTTAGAGTGACATGATCGCGATTAGCTGTTTTATGTTTTTTACTATTAACTTGCTTCATATATCACGGGGGTTTGGTGAGAAACGACAATGGACTAGATTTCGTCATTTTTTAATGCAAAATAATAACTTTTCTTCTAGCAACTGTCTAATTGGTAGACAAAACATTAATGAAAAACAAGGAGATATTGCTATATAGTTTAATAGCAATCTTAATAACCAGTCGCCGAAGTATTACTACTGCAAATAGAAGTCTATGCAATACAATCTTAGTGATTTGGCATGACGAAAACTACAGACTGTGCGAATATCGGTATTTTGTTCAAACGCAATAACCACAGATACAAAACCATTTTGTAAAACACAAAAGTAAACAACCGGGCGTCATTTATCCAAACAATCACGTCGGGCGAGTGTTGGTACAATGTTGGACTCACATGTTTAAGTCAGGTGAGCGTTTGGACAATGTTTTGTGGGATCACCTATATACAAGACTTAAGTCATCCCCAGTGAACATATTGATCCAATGTTGGCTTGATGTTGGGCCAGCGTGGCAGACAGTTGAACAACATTAAGCCAAACTCAATGCGGGGTCTCACATGTATCTGTCGCACGCGTCGATTTGTATTACGTCGCAGATAGAAGTATGATATTTCGCTCCGCGGTGCCATGGGATAAGGGGTCGTATCTGTCACTCATAACGGTAACAGATACATCTCTTTGCACCCACTAGGCTGATTTGTGACCCGCAATAAAACGAAGACAAACTCGTAAAGTGAAAAAAACACATTCATAGCAATATTAACCATGTTAACCTGGAAACTCTCAGTGCACTGTCCCCATTGATCACATTCCTAGCTGGATAGCTATATTGTACATAAGTCATGGGTTTGTTCCTTTTTGTATGAATTAATATACTCAGTCTGGATGTTTCAATGCATGCTCAGATTAGATTAATTTTGTTACCATTGTAATATTTTCTAAAATATACCTAACAAACGCTCTGTGATGTTAGTATTATTTGGCTGCTACACGTAACATTTTAGAAATGATAGATAGGCTACCAGAGAAATCGTTGTAAAAAGAAAAACATACAAAAACATAAAACTTTTTCTTGAAAGAGGGAGGGTAGACTTATTGTGATCCAATCAGGCATTACATTGACAAAACACAAGTAATGCATCATTCATAAATATCTGAAAATCGACATGGGTCAAGTCTTACGTGATTGAGTCTCACTTAATTAATGCACCAAATTAACTACATGTACTTCAATTTTAGGTCACTTGTTTTCCAGGCGCGACCCACAACTTCGAGGTAATGCGAATTAATTTTGAGCAGTTATATAAGACACGTGTCACCTCAAAAATATTGTATTTGAAGCAAATTAATACAATTTCGCGTGTTGAGTTTTCATATCACCACAATATACTACGCTGATTTATTCACTTCATGTACATCAAGCCATAGAAAGAAACTATAAAACATTGGGGAAAAACTTATATATCAAGTGTCTAGAATTTTGCGTTGTATATTTTGAGGAGCCGCCACGTGGATATTCTCCTATACGTGTGTAAACATGATCTAAAAATCCACCCTTTTTGAGGACATTTCATATGGACAAAACTGTAACCGTCCGGTGTGTATTTTACACAAACATCTGTCTAGCAAAGACAAAACATTTGTATAAAATTTATACAACGCCGGCCCAACGTCTTCGACGTTGGTCCAACATTGTATAAAGGTTATACAAATGTTTTCTGTTTTCTGTTTTATGCCTTTTGGCTTTGCGGGCAGAATATATATTGTCACTCTTGTGAGTGGCAGATAGCACCCTTTAACTCCGAGCGGATACAGACAATATGGTTGTGAGTTATTTCCAGTAGATTGTTAAAGTGATGGCCTCTGTTGGTGACTCCTAAAACACAGCACAAAACAAGTTCAGTGAATAAGAGTAACGAAGACACGAATAACCTTTGATATATTCCCCTTTTTTGCAATACAGATGCCGAAATTTACATTACATTATTATGATCACCTTATTACAAAACAATAATAGTCTTATCGACAACACACATTGCATTAAAGGGACTGTCCCAAGTGCCCCAAACCTTAAAAACTTTCAAAGTTTAAATGTGTGTTATTTAGGCTTATCACAGCGTAAATCTATATTATCTTTCTCCACTCTTCATTTAAAAGAGATATGTACCTGATAATTGTGTATTTCGGAATGTTCATACAATTTGGGACAACCATGACACTAATTCGATTGTGAGTGACTATAAAATTTGCCTGTTGAGGGTTTAGATGTTTATTTGTTTTTTTCTTTGAAAAGGTCAACACTGAGGAAAATCCCTTCCTTTTTGTCACTACACCAGAAACGAGAATCCCGTGAATATTGCATGTGTATTTTTGCGATGTTTACGATGTCCCACAAAGATTTAAAACATGTCAATCAGCCGAGTTTAGCTGTGTAGAGGTTCTCAGTTTTGAAATATGTAGCCCGTTAGGAGATCGGTCTTTTTGCGATGACGTTTTAATTCAACTCGCAACGTGTTTGACGATGTGATACATCTAAGACCTTACATACTTCTCCTAATACGAGTTAAGAATGTTTTGTCATAGATTCGGGCTAGTAAATTATAAAAAAAACTATCGTTAGAAGGAAATATTAAAATTAATGAATCATGTCATTTTCCTTTCAAATACTGGAAGTATGATTATAAAAGGGGTCGATCTAAAAAGCAAAAATGTAATGACCGACATTTTGTCATAATCCGTTTTTTTTCGAATCCTAATTACGCTGCCAACGGATGTTTTTAAAAGTTTTAATCTATCTATCATTTAAACATTCATAAAGATATAACAGAGCTAAAACAAAAAATGTCATTTGCCTCGGGATGGGCCTTTAATAAGGTGACACTGTGTGGTAGAATTGTGATAAACTTTTTCAGCGCGAAGAATTAAAATATTTATAACGGCCGTAGACCCATAGCATAGGTATTCAAATGAAGCGGAAAGAGCTAAGACATTTTATGATAATTTCAAATTGAAAAAACCCTTTATTCTCCATACGAAAGTATTTCAGCGTTGTGAGGGTTAATGTAAACAGAGGGCTAAAGGCAGGGAGCCATTCTGGCCGCCATCTTCTACACAATGATGGATGTGGTGGAGATGTTGAAGGACAAGGCATGTGGCGCTTACAAATCAGGTCAGTGTCCTAACACAACAGGTATTGGACCAACATTAGATCTACGTTGGGCTAACGCCTCAACTGCGGGCGTCAGATTATGTTTAGAGTGACATAATAATGATCATGCTTAACCCTTTAACCGCCGGTGCCGCATATCTTCGGGTTTTCATTTTTTTATTAGCACATTAAGTACCACCTTTTAAACATGTCAAAGATAAAATGTGACATCAATCGGCAATATTTGAAAACAGTTGACCTCCATTTTCAAGTGGGTGAAAATTCAAATTGAATAATTTGGCGGTCAAAGGGTTAAGAAGACGTGTCACTGAAGCCCCTCTGGTATGCAAACCTCACACTTTCCACTAGAACAGTCAGTCGCTTATTTTTCATTAAATGTCAAATGGTAACAAATAAGCCGGGCTTTAGCCATATAACTATCAAACACGAGACATTGAGCCAATGTTGCTGTGATGTTGGGAGGGCGTTATAGGCGACGAACCATAGAACGTATATTTTTTATATCTTTGTAATATTTCAGTCCAGAATTGTATCAATCTTGGAGATATAGGATAAATTACACAAACTATTACTTAAAGTGCGACTAATACGATATAAATACCAATAATATCAATTTGCCCTTAAAGGTATAATATAATATCAGCCACGACAACCAAAAATAACATAGACGGCATGGATAATAAGCAGCAGATAGTGAAGTATGTCTTTCGTACCACTAATAACGGTGTGATGTGATGACCTGTGGCTAAATATGGTAAACTACAGGGCCAAGAGTGCCCATAATCATAATATACACCTCTCCCCAGCAGTACAGTCCAATATCACCAGCAGTAATATTCCTAGGGGCCGTCTCAAAAGATCTCACACTTCAAAAACACGCATATAATTTAGTATTGTTTTCAAACTACCTACCCACCCAGTCGAAACGTAGTGTGGGGTATGATTAAACACATGGTTTTCCATAAAAAAGCAGGAACAAAATTGCCCCATCTCAATTATTCATTTAAAACGCTTGATTGCAAAAAATGCCTGCAGGAATTGTGAAACTTAGTGAGGGACAAACCACATCACCCTATGTGCGAAATGATACGTATTTCTGAAGTTTGTGAACTTATGGAGCGGCCCCTAAGCAACGGAATAATTTTCTAACGCAATTTTTAGTCTAACCGTTACAACGCTGAAATTATTTGTATATATATAAACCATGGAAACCAAAGGGAAATCATCATAAATGTCTTAGTTAGCTCTTTCCGATTCATTTGAATACCCATGCTCACCTATGTCTACGGCTATTAAAACTATTTTAATTCTTTCAGTCTTTATACGTCAGAATGTGGCGTCTACAGACGTCAGATTCTGACGTATAAAGACTTTCGCACCTAAAGAGTTACGTATATATATTCTTGACTCGGTGGTTCCTCATTACTACACTGCACTTATCACGTTTCGTGATGTATTATATTGACCTTTTGCAGAATATAGGTTATGTAGTATAGTTATATGTCGATGACCCTCTATACAGACACACAGGGGTTCAAAACGTGTTGGGTCCAGTCTCCAGCGGTGGCTATTAGGGTTATTGTGCGGTCATTTGATGACATAAACATGATAAACGTAATAACAATTAAATTAGCTACGCAAAATGTTATTTAATACATCATTATAAGATATTATGTTATGTGTTGATTTAAGCTGCTTTTTGTAATAAACATTTCAGATAAATATCTGTGGCAATGAATGAATGTTGTTTTAGGCCACCTTTGTGTACATATAGGCTAAACTGGGCCAGGAGAACCTGCTGAGGATGGTGAGATAAATGAGATGACATTGCCCTCCAGACACAGGACTCGAAATTCGAGCCCTGCGGTCTGAGGCCGAGCACGTTACCTCTCGGTCACGGAGGCTCCCCACAATATCGAATCTTTAAGAGTGAGCGGAGAAGAAACATTTTTTTTTTAAACTTGAGGGCCAGAGTGGGGATCGAAACCGCGATTCACGACTTTCCAAGCAGGCAGCTTTAACCACTACACCAGGGCCAAAAACATATGGAACGTTCACCAATGATAACCGATGGTGTACAGCGATTTTGACAGAGGCCAACGAATCTCATCTTCCCCAAAGCAAGGCGTGACTCCGCGACGCCTTGCTGTCGGGAAGATGACGAATCCACGAGCACCGGTAATCGTTGACCCAAAGAGTATCTGTTCTAGTATCCTTGGTTGACCCAATTTTCACCATCTAGGGAGCCCCTGGACCACACACTGGTTCGGTCTTTCTGTATTACTCCATCAACTTTACAGGGTGGCCATGACCCAGTTCTCACAGGGCCGGCATCTAAAACTACGCATTCCTCGGAGGTTCCACAGAATGACAGCTGCCAAGATCACATGACGGAATACGTACGACGGCGAGCAAAACGCTACTGGGTTATATATACATTGTTTACCAAACACTCAAAACAGCGCCCGACAGCAATATTTACTGTAAGTTCACAGTTTTCTCTGGTGGCCATTACTTTCGATAAATTTCACAGCACGAAATTGAGACATTAAAGAGGTCGAAGATTAAAAAAGACACATGACTATACTGATGGGTGGACACATTCAAAGTACGTTTTTCTTTAAAGATAAATAGATAAAAGATAAATAAGAACGAGATTTAATTTTATACATCAATGTCCAAAATAAAATAATATATACAGTAACAGTAAATCTCATTTTTATTTCTCTTAACTAGTAAATTCACAAGCAAAAACTTAAAAAAAATTTAAGCAATTCTAGTATTTTGACATTTTTAAAACCGAAGGTGTAAAAATAAAAATGATGATTTTGGCCTGATTGTGTCGCTTTAAGCATCGCAGTTTTTCTATTTACGGCATCTAAGCGATAACTCAGCTAACACGATACATTGACACAATGTTGATTCAATGTTGGCCCGTCGTCTACGACGTCGGCCCAACATTAAATCAACATTTGGTGAACGTCTCGTGTTTGCTGGACTATGGTTCACACAGGCATTACTATAGTACTTCGGTACTCGGGGCTTATTTATGGATTCTGGGCATGGTGAGCACCTCACCAAGGTTGATGAGATATCACAACAAACACAAAACATTGAACTAATGTAGTTTTAATGTTGGGCCAGTGTCACAGACGATGTTAGAACAACATCAGGTCAATGTATCGTGTTTGCTGGCATATGTAAAAGACGTGGTAAATTTGGATTATCTGACAAATATCATCATAATACCAAATAATGTTATACATTTAACATGAACACTAACATTTTATTTCACCATTTTTTTATTCCCATGAAAACATGACACAGATACAGTACATTGATGATGGTGACGGGTGTATATGCCGATTACGGATATATTAAGGAGCCACAGGAAACAACAGACACATCTGCGTACACGAGACTTCATTCCAGAACACTAACATTATTTACAAGCCATACAAAGTTTTGTTTTTATATTACATGTGTTATATGATTATATAATATGTCTCCTGGCTGACATGTAGCTTTGTATTATGTCTCTGGGCTGACATTTATATTTGCAATATGTCTCTGGGCTGACATGTAGCGCTGTAATATGTCTCCTGGCTGACATGTAGATTTGTTATATGTCTCTGGGCTGACATGTAGCTTTGTAATATGTCTCTGGGCTGACATGTAGCGCTGTAATATGTCACTGGGCTGAAATGTAACTTTGTAATATCTCTCTGGGTTGACATGTAGCCTGTAATATGTCACCGGGCTGAAATGTAGCTTTGTAATATCTCTCTGGGCTGACATGTAGCTTTGTGATATGTCTCTGGGCTGACATGTAGCTTTGTAATATGTATCTGGGCTGACATGAAGCTTTGTAATATGTGTCCGGGCTGACATGTAGCGTTGTAATATGTCTCCGGGCTGATATGTAATTATGTCTCCACAGGCACAAATCGAGAGGTCGTAGGTTCGAATCCCATATCGGACATGATGGTCATTTTTCTGCGAGCTGTCCCAAACCAGGGTGAGTTTGACACAGGCTCAATGGGTAGGTCAAGCCACTGACCGATATTCATCCACGAAATAATGCGACATTGGGGGGTGCCTTGGAACTATGACCCATTTAGGGATGATTAGCTACCAAGGGCCTGCAGGTGCTTGTGATGGCCTGGCCCAGGTAGCTCTGGGATATAGGTTCGGTGGTCAGTCGGATTGAGGTCAGACTCATTACATCCAGACAAAGTGAGGGGAAGTTGGTCTCACAGCCCTGTCAAGTAGTCCTACGACCAATACGGACCTTCTGTGTCAACCCACATATACAGACTGTACATACACAGGACTCGCACAGCATAAAATAAAAAATGAGCCCCAGTTGGGATCGCATAAATTATATATATTTTTTTACAATTATGTCTCCGCGCTGGCATGTAACTTTGTAATATGTCTCTGGGCTAATATGTAGCTTTGTAATACTACTCTGGGTTGACATGTAGCTTTGTACATGTAATATGTCTCCGGGCTGACATGTAGCTTTGTAATATGTCTCCGGGCTGACATGCAGCTTTGTAATTTTATTATGTCTCTGGGCTGATATGTAGCTTTGTAATATGCCTCTGGGCTGACATGTAGCTTTGTAATATGCCTTTAGGCTGACATGTAGCTTTGTAGTATGTCTCTGGGCGACATATAGCTTACTGTAATATATGTGTGGGCGACATGTAGCTTTGTAATATGTCTCTGGGCGACATGTAGCTTTGCAATATGTCTCTGGGCGACATGTAGCTTTGTAATATGTCTGGGCGACATGTAGGTCCCAGTGAGCACAAAACATTTATATAACATTTATACAACATCCGCCCAACGCCTTCGACGTTGGCCCAACATTGTCGTTGGCCCAACATTGTATAAATGATATACAAGATAATGTTTTGTGTTTGCTGGGCTTACTCTCATATGTTTCTGGGCGACATATTTTTTAGCATTTTTAGCATTGTAATATGTCCATGGGCTAACATATGAGGTGGTAGTAGCCCATGGCCTATCAGTATAACAAATACGTTCTTGGCATAAACCACCAGATGGAGGCATCAAGTATCCTCAGAGAGAGGCGAAGTATAAGCCGACAATAAAAAGTGACATGTGTAGAATACGATAAGCCTCTAAGAACAAAAACATGTAAAAACATTCCTATCAACATGATCAAATTATGATCCGCATACAATGGATGAGAACTAGATGACCCTGCCCTCAAAACACGGGATTCCTGTTTCGAGCCCAGAATGTCTGAGGTCGAGAATATCTCGGTGACCAGCACTAGTATTTTACACTATATTATACACTGGTGTTCAATGTTGACCCGACGTCGCAGATGATGGAGGTTCAACTCTAGGTTGGCATATTGTCTATGACTCTTGAGAATCTTCTAAGTGGGTCAAAGTGCAGTACATATATACCAAAGGCAGATTAAAGTCAATTTAATGTTAGAACGACACATCCATGCTATGGCAATCTTTTCTCACAAAGACAAAAAAAGAAAATGTTATTTTTAATGGTTGTAAAATTTGATCTAACATGAAGTATGGTGAACAAAGAGATCCATCCAAAACGCACATCTGCATGCGCTAAGGCATTTCACATTTGGCAACAATCTATTTTGTCCAAACTGGCCCACCGTCGTCGACGTTCGCCCAGTTTGGATTAGGCATTAATATGTGTGATCAATCGTGTTTGCTAATACACAGCCTTCAGCAGTGTGTACTTAATATGTAAGTACTTAATATGTAAGTACTTCGCGTTCTCCATCACAATCCATTAGCGAGTACAAGCGATTTACGATAACTCAGTCAGTAAAGCGTTGTGGGGTATCGGATACTATGCCGTCTTACAGTTGAATACGGTTTGCTAGCAGCTGCAGATCCCCTACCAGAAGCTTGAACCATTGCACTACCCTACTGTCAGTATTATGCACTACACATTGTATCACTGATTACAAATATCGTGTAATTTTTAACCGTTGAACATTTAAACAAATAATTTTCACCCACTTGAAGTTGTGTCTCGCTACCGCGATCCACAACTTCAAGTGAGTGAAAATTGCTCATATTTGTTTAACTGAGACCAGACATTCGCAAATCTTGCCGTTTAAACACTCATTTCTTTCCGAATAATTGCGATTTAAACATGTTTAAACGGCTAATAAAATAGATTAAAAGCGTTTAGCTATAAAAGGGTTAACACATTATCAGAACACATAAATTGATTAGAAAACAAAACTTCTTATCTGCTACTCAACAGTCAACCTAGCCTTGGATATAGTCATTGATATCCAATTAAGATCCCAATTTAGATTGCTTATTTTTAAACTGTTTTGTCAGGAAGGGGGCTTTCGGTCATATTTGCCACAAGCAAAGTCTAATATCGAGAGCATTTTTCCTGTTTTAAAGTGCGTGGAAATGAAGCTAGATACAGCTTTATGAGACAACAAAATTGTATCACATGTGTTCAACACGTGGTGTCTAACCCTTGAAGAGCTGAATTCTGTTACGTGAACCATGGAGACGAAAGGTTTTTTTTTAAATTGAAATCATTATAAATGACTTTTTTGGCTCTTACTGCTTCATTTGAATACCTGTGTTATGGGTCTACGGTCATTATCAAACGTGTTATACTCTTACACTACAGTGCGGGGATCTGACGTCTACAGACGTCAGATTCTGACGTCTAAAGTCGATCCCTGCGCAGTGAAGTTTATTATATTAGGGGGTGAATCCACACATGTTTAAAGGAGGGGGTGACATTATTTAGCACCCATCCTAAACGACTTCTGTGTCATAATTACACAAATATGTGTAAGATGCTTTGATGCGCGATAAAATAGAGTACGTATGCTATACATCAAAGAGCCACTAAGTACTTCTTTATGTCGGAATGAAACAAAAATGGAGGTCAGGCAGGCTGGGGGGTGAGAAACTAGTCAAGGATCAAATTAGGAATTCTGGGGTGCGGTATACCTGAAACCTCTGCTCTACTGGATTTAATAGTCATTTTCGTATCAAGTAAATCTTAAACATGTTAAAGGGACTGGCCCAGGATAAAATCATCAAGACTAGAGTACATCAAGATTAGAACTGCAAAAGTTTTTTAATTTTTCTGCTGTGCATTCACCAGTTAGACTAGATATAGAAACGAGATTTCCGTATTTCTAATTTTTGACATGGTTGTTATTAATTAGAAATCAGGAATTTCGCCTCTATATCTAGCCTAACTGGTGAATGCGCAGCACAACAATTAAAAAACTTTTGCAGTTCTAGTCTATGGACATTTTTACATCAAATGGTCACATTGAGAAGCCAAAAAAAAATCACCGATTTTTTTATAATGTAAGCCTGGGCCAGTCCTTTAACTTGGGTATGGAATACGGCCCTTGAAGCTGCTTAAAGGTCATGACCACTATCTGATGACATATGACCTTGATGGATCAGCTCCGGTGCTTCGTCCTTCCTGGCCTATGTAGACACGATGTGCCATATATGAAGACACGGCGTGTAGCGTACTATTGATAACTTGAATTAAGGTATCTCAATACACATTCTTGCTTGAATAAATACACTACCCACTGTTTGCTGATTCCTATGAATGATTTGTTTGTATGCCTATAAAAAGATCAAGAAAACAAACAGAGATAAAATACAAGGATTGCCTGTGTCTGAGCCTAGCATTGAAAGTGGATAAATATTACAATATGCAGTGAGGAAACGATGAATGTCTTCCGAATACACAATGATGTTAATGCTGTATTACCCAACTATGTTCACATTCGTATTTAGCAAAGTTTACTTAGGTGAGTAGGCTACTGGTCAACTGACAAGTGATATTTCAAACTCCAAAGCAAATACACCATAAAGTCAAGTCTTCCAGCACCGAGTGTAACATTTGTCATACTAGGGGTTTCTAGCCTCTCATTATTGTTATTATTCCTCGTAATAATCATAACTACTTGCACGTGAAAGACAACTAATGAGCAGTATTTAGAAAAATTCGCCTTTTAAACTGAAATGTATCACTTTGACAGCATTGATGCTGGATATTGTAAGCTATATAAAGGATTTAGTCAATGTTGGATAACTGCCCAACATAAATCACCATTGGGTCAACGTACATGGGTTACATGTAGTTTACTACTCTGGTATATGTTTTTTGTTCTCGGTAAATGATAAAAAACATTCAGGTATTTTTGCTGCACATGTTTCAGAATGATTGGTCTGGGAATGTGTTGTTTTTTACAGAGGATGTTGTGTTATCAGTCACAGAGAGATATTGCATGTTAACCCCTTAGGTTCTACTGGTCAGAGGCGTGTACATGTACACCGCATGTAGTCCAATGCTGGATCAATGCTGAGCCACCGTCGTGGACTTTGGACCAACATTGACCCACCATTGGGTCAATGTTTTTCTGTTTGCTGTGTAATTATAAACAAATCATTTTTATTACCCGATTGCAAAGGCTCAATCATGTTAATCATAGGCTATTAAATTATCATACAGCTATCTTGACCTACAAGTTCAAATGGGTGAGAATAAAACAAGTTGAAATATAAACATTGTGAAAACCAGTGTTATCCTAGACCATAAACATTACTTCTCAAAAAACCTGAAAACCACAACACAAAGACCAACAGCACAGAACAGACATTCCAATGTACTGAGTCTGATGGTTTGATTCGTGGTTGTATTGATGGCTTTCTTGTGGAACGTCCCAGCAAACATAAAACATTTGTATACCATTTGTACAACGACGGCCCAACGTCTTCGACGTTGGTCCAACATTGTACAAATGTTATATTATAACATTTTAGTGTTTTCTGGGGTAAATGTCCATTAGCGCTCATATACCAAATCTCCTCATTATACAGAAGGCACACTTGTGAGAGGTATGAAGAGATACTTGTGAACATATACCGATTGTAAAGGATAACATATTCGTCCGATAATTTATTGCTGGACACGTATTATGTTCTGTTTTTGTTAAAATCGAAGAATCCTAGTAAATCAAAGCAACAACCTCTCACAAACACATCAAACGCAATATTGCGGCTTTAATCATGTTGATTATTTCAAGTATATGGTTACCAAAACAAATTTGAAACTTTACGTCCCAGCTCAAGCGAATTACCCATATAAACATGAAGTAGACAAATAACATTTGTAAATAAACCATTCAAACATTAACCGCACATATCAGCCGACTGCTAAAAAGTCATAGATGCTAACTTAGTAAGCAATACAAATTGGTACATAAATATAATCATATTGATATTAAAAACACGTCTGTCAATTTTGATAACATCTGTTTGTCAAGAAGTTTATATTAGCAAGCTCTAAATCCACCTACATCAATTTAACCTAATTGCAAAGAAGGAAAATTGAGGTGCATGTGCAAAGTTGTAGTGTAGATTGTTCACAGGATCTAGGGTAGAGGAGGTTAAGTTCCATGAAATTTCAACCTGCGATGAAAATTGGACCCGCCTCAGCAAAGACCAACCATTGAGCCAATGTTGGCTTAATACTGGGCCGACGGCTGCGCAGTCGGCCCCACATTTCGCGAACGTCCCAGTTTTTGATGGGAAATAGATGCTTGCAGTTTAATTGATGCAGAACCCAGGCGTATATGGCCTATTTTTGATGGCTGTCTTTGCAATTCCTGCATTCCAGTTTGTCAGATCCTGTCACTATATCTGAAAATATGTCCGCCCACATCTTCATCTTCTGAAAAGGTACACCCACATGTATAACCAGATAACCTGCATCAGCAATCTACTGAACCAAATAACAACACGGGTTTGGTCGACGATGGCTCAAATTGTGCCAAAAATGCGCCGACATTGAGAACATGAGACTGCCGCAAAACATTTCTCGTTTAGTCATTTAAAATCGGGATGAGTGTGAAAGCGTTCCAAGCAAAGCGGTATATAGTATTACATTCTATAGGATAGGCCCCTACATAAAGATATAGGCCTAGTACCTTGTCTCACTCTGCAAATTATATCCCAGCAATACAATCTGTTTTCTCAATGCTGTTGCTATATAGGCTCAACCGTCTACGTCGTTGGCCCGGCATCAAACCAACAATAATTCAACGCCTGTGTTCGATGAGATAGCCATGTCTCGGTAATCAAGGCGCGTGTAGACCAGTGAACCAATGTTGGGTCAAAGCTGGCCGCCGTCTATGACGTCGCCCCAACATTTAACCAATATGGGTTCATTGTCCCGTGTTCGTTGGGATATGCAATGTGGCAGCTTTTTGATGCCTATAATATGGCGTGGAGCAAAACATTTACTTTTATAGAAAACACACATTTCTTCTATTCAGCTCTATGTGCCGTACACTCCTCGTAGTCGGTGCTAGTTCTATTCTACAACTGATGTTCAGTGTAGGCCACATGGTATTATAAGAACAAAATTGAAGTCATTTCAGAAATAGGACACAAAACTGGACATGCCTTGACTTCCTCTTGTCGCGATATTGCCGCATGATTGTAACACACACGAGGCACTGACCCAATGTTGGTTTAATACTGGTCCACAGTCTGTGCCGCTGGCCCAGCATTAAACCAGAATTGCGTGAGTGTTTCGTGTTTGCTGGGAGTTAGTGCAGCAAGTGATGCCAGTCACTTTCGTTTCTGAGGATGAGATTACCATTTCTTAAAACATTTATCATCTAGTGTAGATGTACATGTGATGTAGGCCGTATACATAGTAGGGCCTACATGTGGGCAAATACCACTCGGGCACTTCAACGGATCCGTTGATCTTGGTCCCAGATCCTTGGCCCATTTCTGCAGCGAGGATAACATATTATTCTGCTATCCATCGAACAGTATATTCAAACAATTAATAAACTGAATATATTGTCGATTATTGTCGTATTATTGTCAAAATTTGATACATCATATCCACAGAAACACGTTAACCCTTTAACCGCCAAATCATTCCTTGAAGTTGTGTCTCGCTGACGCGATCCACAACTTCAAGTGAGTGAAAATTATTCAGATTTGACAAAATGGAGGTCAACTGTTTTCAAATATTGTTGATTGAAGTCACATTTTATTTTTAACATGTTTAAAAGGTGGTACTTAATGTGCTAATAAAAAATGAAAACCAGAATATATGCGACACCGGCGGTTAAAGGGTTAACCCTTAAAATCGCTAAGGTATATAATTATTTTTCACATACCACTTGGAGTTGTGTCTCGCTACCACTACTCACTATTTAAAGTTGGAAAAATACTCATACATGTATTTTTGTTGAATTTGAGAACAGATATTTGACAATATTGATGTTTGAACACACATTTTACTAACCATGCTAACTGTGATTTGATCGGCTCATAAAACGAATTACAAACCGTTATAAAATTTATTGAATAGCATTTGTTCGATGTTGGAGCAACGTCGATGACGTTGGGTCGACGTTGTACAAATATTATACTGTAAATGTTTCGTGTTTAATGGGACTTACAGAAAACCGTGTAGGTCCTGCACGCACGATATTACTATTATCTGCGTGCTGGATTGGACCACGGTAGATCGCGGTGCATCGTGAACGCGGAGGCGTCATCTGCGTGTTGCATTTTAAAGAAAAAACACTTATTTCATTACGTAATGGACAAACAAATAGGCAACGGGTAGTGTAGGCCTACACGGGTGTGTACGATATCAAGACGGAGAAAGTACGATGGCTACACGGAGATGACGGAGGCTTCACGAAAAATGCAGGTCTTAACACGGAAGCAGGACGGAAGTGCTCATCCATGGTGTCACTGTGAAAAAAGGAAATATGTTTATTTTATCGTCGGCGATTCACAGAGGCCTCCGTTAGCTGCCGGTAGAGACAATACGGACACATGTACTGGATCTACACGGTACAGAGCGGAGCACCCCGGTTGTCATCTCAGGTTTTTACCGGGGTCCAGTCCGGCAATGTGGGAAAAGGGGCATAAAAATCACTGTACGTATAAAAAATATTGTATGAATTATACTCACCCAGGTCGTCGGCTACGATAAGAATGATATTTGGCTTTTTAAAACCTTGACTGTAAGACGCCAATAAAGTAAACCAAGCCAAAGATGAAGCCATGGCTGACGTGGTACACGGTGAGTTTTGATCGATAAAAAGTGCTCAGTTTTCAAATTCGTGCCTCAAGAATCAGCCGGTGTCCGTCCGATCTACAATAGCCAGAAGAGGCTGTTGTATTATGCTTCTGTTTACAATGCAGTGTTAACTATCTGTGGCGACAGCGGCCCTCTTATAGTCAACTGGTCGGGGTAGGGGGTCTGGCAGCCGTCAGAGTACAGGTGTTGCGTCGGTCGATTTGCGGTTTGTGGGTTAACTCTTCATTTTCCAGTGCCGTGTTTGGCACCAGTTGTCCTGACGCCTTCTACGTAACTGGCAGTGCTCTATATTCACTGCGACCCAGAGTTTGTTAATACAAAAACACCCCAGCTGTTGTCAATTAGTCATATAAAACTTTTGATAACGAAGCACAGTAATAGGGCCTACTCAGCGGTGTTCTGATTCAGCCTCAAGCAGGAAATGTTCCAGCAGGTGGCGGTGGTTTTCAAATGTTTTGCTTCCACCGGCTGACCGCTGAGTTTTACTATTATTGCGTTGGCAAAGCGTTATGCGTGTGTTTAAGGACTTAATTGTATGGAATACAATGGACTAGTGGAGATACTATCGCTGAGCGTCCATAGTAAACAGCGTGGATTATTTCTTGAGCACTTGAGCTTTTATATTCCATCATTTCTGTAGACCGGACGATGACAGGCATGTCAGTTTTGGCGCGCTATTTACACCTCCTGTCGTTTGCTTCGCCTCACACAGCAAACCTAAACATTGGCCCTGTGTTGGCTTAATGCTGGTCCAGCGTCGCAGACGGTGCCCCAACATTAAGCCAGCAGAGGGGCAGCGTCTCCTGCTCAATGTGTGTGCATTGATAAGAATAAGATTAGTAAATACTAATTAATAACTAGAAAAGGAGTTCCCGAGCTCCGAGGCCCGGCTTTAGTCTGTTCGAGTGCTATAGACAAAAAATCAGTGTATTGGAAACCAGAAGCTCAAATATATCTTCAACGTGTATTCCTTCCACCACCATTGCCGTTGCTGGCCAACATTCATTCAATACTTGCCTACGATGTACCTCATACACAGAGGATATAGGCCTACCTACCAAATTCCGGTTCAATGTTCAATCTATCACCAAATCTGTTGTATACTTCGCGCAATCACGTGGCATTCAACCAATGCTGTTTCAATGTTGACACACAGTCTTCGACGCTGGCCCGTCATTGAAACAGCCTAGGGTGATTTTACCGTGTTTCTGACTGCTGCATTATGCTGGTTACGCTTTAACACCCCGGCGCCAGAAACACCAGATAACACGATACATTGGCCCAATGCTGATGTAATGCTGGGCCACCGTCTGCGCCGCTGGGCCAACATCATTCCAATTAACCAAGACCCTTTAAGCTCTTAACCACAAATATAATTGTGACTATTTTTTTTCTGAACACTTGTTAAAGACAAAAGTACTTAACCTAAGGACCTGAAACGTTATATTGCACATGTTCATAAGAGCTGGTGTACAGAAATGTGAACGGTTCCCCACACACAGCACCCCTCTTTCCCCTGAATAGGACACAAACTCAGGCAAAATAAACCTAATAGGATATACCGGTCGTAGGCCTGTCATAATAAGTCGATGGCTCATTCGGTTTGGTTGTGGTCTCCTAACCCGGGAGGTATCCGGTTCGCATCCCGGCTATATCAGATACTAATTGTTATCATGGCTGTACGATGCTCTAAACGGTTCAAAGGCCTGGAGTATTCAGCCTATCGTAGTGCGCATATCATCTTTCCTGCTTGGGCAAGGTCTTACACGTCAAATCTCAGGGAGTAACAAACCTGACCAGATATAGGGTTGCTTCTTAGGGCCACCACAAATACAAGTTAGACGTTGTGGAAATACAATTCATAGTTGTCGTAATGCAAATTAGACCTGTATAAAATACAAGTTAATTTTGTCGAATTACATCTTAGCTCTGTTGAAATACATGTTAGGCTTGTTAAAATAAATGCTTATAAAATTCAACTCTTATGTCGATAAACACAACTTGTATATCAACAACACTAACTTGCATTTGAACAACACTCAACTTGCATGTTGCGAAATACAAATCATCATCATGTTAGCCTTTAAACAATGTTCAAAAGGCAATCTATTCATTCCCAATATTAACTTGTTTTTCAGCAACCCTATAACTTGTATTTCTACACGGCGTATAACATGTAGCATCGTTAACATACTCATCTTTAATAATGGGAATGGGTGTAGATAAACATGTTAGCTGGCTTGTTAGTTGACCTCAAACAGTTCCTAATTGTAACCATTACGCTTACGTACATTGTGCCAACAGTGTGCCAACGTCTAGTTTGCTAGGATATGTTGTCTGTGTTATCAGCGAATAGCGACATGGATTACATAAATTATCTTCATCCCCCTCCTAACAAAATGAAATGAATGAGGTTTTAGGCCAACTTTGTGCACATATAGGCTAAACTGGGCCAGGAGAACCTCATGAGGATGGTCAGATGAATGAGATGACACTGCCCTCCAGACACGGGATTCGAAATTCGAGCCCTGGTGGTCTGAGGCCGAGCACACCACCTCTCGGTCACAGAGGCTCCCCATAATATTGAATCTTTACGAGTGAGGACGAAAGAAACATTTTGTTTCTTTGAAACTTGAAGACCGGAGTGGGGTTTGAACCCGCGATCTCAGACTCTCCAAGCAGGCAGCTTTAACCACTGCACCTGCCCCCCCCCCCCCGAAGGTGTTAAGCTGCCACTTTGTAAAGTGACAGCTTAACACCTTTTAACTTAAAGAGGACGATATGTAAGATATATGTCTAGTATTCACAGCTGATCATTAACCCTTCTTCGCCCAAGTTCACAATAATGCGAATGCTCGGCAGCTGCCCAAGTTCGCAATAATGCGATTTTCATACATCAACGTTTTAGCTTATTTGACCCTGAAATGACCTCGAAATAACCTTGGTGTCATCTTACAAAAATGCCACACTAAAGACCCGATGGTTGTGTAGCCATTTACACGTTTTATTATGCTGCATATTATAGTGGTTGGTTATGAATATGAATATGATGTGTCCCGAGCTCATAGGCGCGAAAATATGAATGTCTGCTTGAAATATTACATCACGATTTATAAAAAATAAACTTGGATTCGAGGAGTATGTTTGAAGAATTTGTACATAGAAGAGTAAACCCTTAGAGCACTGAGCTCAGATATTACAATTTTAAGCCACTTGAAGTTGTGTCTCGCTACCGCGATCCACAACTTCAAGTGACTGAAAATGTATAGTATTTGTGAAATTTAAGTCCCAATATATATAAGTGTTTCAAGATTGGAGGCATATTTATTTTTTAACAACTGGTTATACCTGTGCTAACAAAATGTCTACTGCAGTCGACATCAGTGTTCTAAGGTTTAAACGACTGGTGAAGGAGCGTGCAGCGCGTGACCCTGCGCGATATTAACGTCGATACACCGGATTTAACCTGAAATCGACGAGGTCGCCTTTAACGTGATCGCCTATTCACAAAGAAAGGATAGAAACAAGGATATTTCTCTGAAAGACCCATGCAGGATCAGTGGGGTTCGAATCCAGGATGCATGCATGACTGGTGTAGCAGTCAGGCACTCTACCAATGCGCCACGCCCTCTCTCTTAAACGGATATTTTGCCAGTTATAGTTTACCGTTAATCAGCAGGTGGCGCTTACTCTGCTATTCCTGTAATCCGTACACTGCTTTCTGGGGATACCAAGATTAGCCCAGTAGGACTGAGTGTGGTGTAATAATAATAATAATAATTGTGTTTATTGCCATAAAATTCGAACAATCAATATAAACAAATAACCGTAATGCAAATGGTGGCAACGGGAAAAAGGCAGATTTGCCTATATACCTTTTAAACTTAAACTTCATATTAACTCATTTATTGAGCATGCGCGTGCAGTGCAAACAAAATAACAAAATCACATCTAAAGTACACACAAATTATCACTACCGACATAACGATACATGTGGTAACAATATATTATAAGATTATATAAAACATAAAACAAATCAATGTTCAAAAATATCCATGAAATAGTTATACATAATATATTTTTTAAGGTTTATTTTAAAAGATCCAATTGGTACTTTATGATTTATATCACCACTAATTCAATTCCAAATTTTGTTACCTATATATCTAAAAGTTATTTTCATCGAGTTAGTACGGGTAAGTGGTAGCCGAAATAAGGAAGCATGTATTTTAAGTGTGGAAATCTGCATTAACATTGAAATAATCATTAATATGTTTTGGTACATGCATTTTGTCTTAAACATTAACAATCCAACCTTGTACAGATATAACTCTTTCGGTGTTAATAATTATAATTGGAGAAAAAATGTTTTTTTTGTGTGTCATCCGAGTAGAACAGGTGATCAATCTAATAGCTCGTTTATGAAGAATAATAAGAGATTTTATATGAATATCTTGAGCAGTGTACACCACACACAGTCCTACTGGGCTAACCTTTGTAACAACGGTGGAGGACTAAATAGTATTTCACTAAATAATGTAATGTGGTTAAGTCATGAATTGCGATTTTTAAAATAATATAATTGTGTTAACTTACGTATTAAAGCACAGAAGTAGGCCCTGGCTGCACCGTTTTTCGGATATTTCGCATAACATAGTAAATATTTGTAAATAATGACCATAAATTAGTCATCGGGAGAGTTTAGAAAACAATAAAGTGTATGCTCATTTAGAACTCCAGTAACTATGACACTTGTTCAATTTTCAAGATATCGGTCATAACATAGAGGCCTACTGCAAAAATCACAACCAGACATCTATTTTGAATAGAAAATACAATATATAAAGTCAATTCTTTATCACCAAAATGTCCCAAAATTGCACAATTAATATTTAAGAAAAGTTTTTTTGAAGCTTCTTGACATTCCACTACAGTTCATGGCTGGTTTTCTACCCCTAATTTAAATAACAAATGAATGACGGCGGCGATTGGTCGATCTCGTCATGTGACATGCTGAACCACGCTTCGATTGGTCGGGGATGAATTACTAGACATTTTGTCCGGACATTTGAGGTTAATGCAATGAATTCAGAACATGAGAGGAAGTGATCTACCAAAGCGAGATACCATGTGCAATCCACATAAAAAATACAAGTTAAATTTACAATTGATTTTATACAAGTTAAATTTACCTTGATTTTATTCAACCATCAAAACCCACAAATTCAGTTTACATTTATCCATCACTCACTTCTACATGAATATCACATGTGGTGAGATTGAATATTATTAATTTATCAGAAAGGCATAATAACATTTTAAAGGCACATTTCGTTTACCATGACAGTCCTAAAAGATGATCGAACAGGCCATTTATTCTCGTCTTATATACAAGAGGCGATAAGAGTCATGACAGAGGCAAACAAGCCGTCATGGAGAATCCTGATAAAATATAATTATATAAAATAAAAAATTGATGTTTGTTTAGATACTAAAATTTTCTTGTCACGAAATAAGAGTTTATTTCTACTACTATTTACAAATAGACCCGTGTAACTCATGGTTAACTTCGCAATAATTATTTTTCATGTCTATCTATTACATAACTGCCCACTGAGATGCATTAATTTACTATAAATCACAAAGTGGCTTTAATATCAGCATTCATAAAACGATAGATGATACATCATGAATGTTTCTGGTATTTTTATTCCAGGCTGAAAAAAACACAATTCTTCGTAGTTTGTAATATAATTCTTACGGACTGATGTACTGATTTAAAATCATAATTTGAGGAATTTGAAAAAAACTAAAAATCTAGGTCCCCATATGCCATGTGTATATTTCGAGGCATTCTGAGCCACATTTGTATATGATATGGATAACTATTTATATATATATATATAAATATATATCATAGGCCCCTATAGATAGATAATTATGTTTTGTAATTTAGTAGCTGGAAATACATACCCAACAAACAGGGGACATTAAACCAAAATTAATTTTGATGTTGGCCCACAGTCTTCGACGCTGGCCCAACATTAAATACATTTTGGTCGATAACTCGTGTTTGCTGGGTATACAGTGCACCATGTGGTGTGATTGGTAACCCCTTATGTTCACGCGTCCTGTCATGAAAACAAGCTGATGGGAAAAGAAAACGACTAAGCCAAGCCATTGATTAGGCTTGATGATAAACAGAGTCTAATTAGAATACATGTTACATGAGATACGCCGTGCACATGCAGGTTGTAATCACTGAACAATTAGAGTAGTCTATGTTTATTTAAATCGTTTATACAGTGGATGCCCTGATGTACATGTACATGTAGGTCCTATTTCGCGACTCTCGGTGTTTAATATAATTATGCAAATGCCCAAAGTAGAATAGTCTATGCTTATTTAAATACTGATATGATATACGCATATATATGTGGTATATTTTCTACAGTGGATGCCATGATGTATATTACTATCTACGCCTTGTAATATTTCTCTGTGGTACCTTAAATTTACCGTGTGATTGTTTTGATCATCTATTCGTATATGACTGTTCCTACTAATTATATGTACGCACGCATACACACCGCACTCACACACACACGTACGCACACACGTACGCACACACGCAGACACACACAGCACACACACGTATGGAGGCACGTACGCATTCATTAGACCCATACGATCCATGATCTATCACAACTTAATTTAATACCTTAAGGGGCGTTCACACCTGCTACGACTTTTCCCTAGCGGTACGACTTTTTTGCTTACGACGCGTCCGCAGAAGTTGAGCCTTCTATAATATGATGAGGTGTTCACACCAGGACGCGTCCCGGACGCGTGGACGCTACCCCCTCCCGGCGCGTCCACAGAAAGTTGAAAAATGTTCAACTTTTGTCGCGGACGCGTGCGGGGGGTGGGTGGGGGGCTTACGACTTTTTCTTGCCAGCCAATCACGCACTGGTTCTCGTCACGTGGCAAGACATATAGTGTTGTTTACTTGGCTGCCGACTTTCTAGATTTACAGGTCTAATTTACACGGCGATGACGGGATTAGCCAACTTTCAGTAGTTCTACTATCCTGAGATGCTTATACTGCATCTACTGTGTACACTTGTTACACTTGTGGACAAAAATCCGGGTTAATAGGCTAAAAGGAGGTCATGCTTAAACAATTACATGTACATGCACATGTATATATATATACATATACATATAAACCGGGATACCAGTCCTGATTATTTGATGTAAGCAGGACAGTTTGAAGAAAATGAAATGGGTTATACTTATTCATCACGTCCGTACAAAACCACCCTGGGCAAATCGTCATCCAACTACAAGGATGACGTCATGAAGAAGAATGCTTGGCGGTCCATAGCCAGAGAATTAAAGAAAACTGATAAGAAAAAAAGATGGTAGTAATTTATATGTAGCAATTTATTCTTCAAATATATAAGTTGTTAAGATAATATGTGGTAGCCCAGCAAACACAAGACGTTGGCCAAGAACTCAAATTCGGTTGGTGACACACGAAAATAATTTTAGAAACTTGTTCCATCCAGTCCCAGCTCCCGGACTAGCCAGTGATATTCCCCATATCTCTCTCGTTTTTTCAAGATTTTGTGCACCCATTTTGTTCTGGTTTGTGGGCGTTTTTTCTTTCGGTGTAATACACCAGCAATAAGTAACAGATCTTCTTCTTCCAGCGCGTCGAAAATACCTGTATCCATCATGGATTTAGAATTTCTTCTGACGTTAAGCTTCAACTTAGCAAGTTGTCAGCCACGTGTGTTGCAGCTGTCACAACAAATGTTTTTTTATTGTAGCGTCCGCGTCCGCGTTTTGTCGTAACATATGTGAACAGTCCCGAGCGTTAAGTCGTAAGCGTTTTGTCGTCGGCAGCGCCGCCAGGGAATAGTCGTAACAGGTCTGAACGGGACTTTACAAAGCTCACACAATCCACCATGTATATATCACCCTCTAAGCCCGAGGGCGTAAACCTATGTTTTTACCCTCGGGCTTATAAAGTGAGCGAAAATATACGGAAGCATAACACCTCTTAGATCTCGCCCTGAGAGGATTTCCATGTCATATTTCTGAGAGGGTGACATTTTGCTTGAGGGTGTGTCACTATCCGTTATAACCACATACGTATTATTCTGGTATATCCCCGGGTGATGCCGAAATCAATAGAGTGCTGTGTATATCCCTGTGATCAAGAATATATGGTTATATATTCTTGCTGTGATGGAATCTCAATAAGCAGCTGATGGCTTAGTTGGTAAAGCGTGTGTTTTGTGGATCGAATCCGTTCATTATTAAAACAATTACTTCCTTGATGTCGCTTATTAGTCCAGTCCCTGTCCCACAACCCCGTATACATTTTGATATACCCGAAATTTCTCAATGGTTTCATGTAAAAAGACCAATCCCCGATGAAAATGACCAGGGTAGACATTTGACCAGCAGGGCATAAGTCGACTACGAGCATTATTCAAAATGGCCGCCAGACGACATATTAAAAAATTATATATTGAAGTATTTGTCAAGAAATCTCAACTAATACCACTTTTTCGACTAATTTGAGGTCCAGGAATTCATTTGTCGGGTTATTTTGACGATATAAGTACCCATTGACATATAAATCCAAAATGGTCGCCAAACGACATATTAAAACATTATATATTGAACTATTTGTTCAAAAATCTCAACTAATACCTCTTTTTCACCAAATTTGTGGTTCAGGAATTCATTTGTCAGGTTATTTTGACGATATAAGTAACCATTAACATATAAATCCAAAATGGTGTCCAGCTGACATCTTAAAATATAATTTACTACAACTTTAGTAGATGCAATCCCTCTACTATTGGTTAATTTCGATTCTTCAGCTATTTGGAAAGCACAAAATCTCTTTCTGTTGTTATGGAGGATCTTTTATCCTGGTCGCACACTCTCGGCTCACACAACGTCACATGTACAGCATATATGACTCCAGACTGATGACTATAGTGATGTTGAAGTGATGCATAAAAGTCATTTGGCTCATACCAGTCCGGACAGAGACGGGCGTGGCTCATTGGTAGACTGCCTCACCAGTCATGAATAGGTCCTGGGTTCGAACCCAGCTAGTCCTGCGTGGGTCTTTCACTGAAATGTCCTTGTTTCTACAAATTATTGGTTTATTTATTCCGAAGTCTCTCAATTTTTGTAAACAATTCCTGAAAATTCAGTGTTCTTCCGTTTTATCAAGGAGATTTTTTAACCTCCTTGGTCTAATTTACCCGCTCGGGAAAGTAACATAACTATTTTATTCACTTATCTGTGTAAATTATATTTACCGCACTAACGTAAATAAAATATTTACATGATCTTTTCCCATCTTTTTATCACGCAGTTATGCACACATAGCTAGCACACATTAATTTTAACCATTTCAGCGCGTGGACCGTTTTTTTACGTCAGAATCTGACGTCTGTAGACGTCAGATTCTGACGTATAAAGACGTTCCCCGCACTGAAAGAATTAAAATATTTGTAATGGCCGTAGACCCATAATATAGATATTCAAATGAAACGAAAAGAACTAACTAAGACATTTATGATGATTTCAAATTGAGAAAAACCCTTTAATGTCCGTGGTTTGAACAAAAACAGTTCAGCATTGTAAGGGTTTATACCCAGGTAGATATTAAAAACAATATAAAAAATAACGACAATTATTCAATTTCATTTCATTCACGAAATTATGCACACCACTACATATAGCAAAGGTATAAACATCATAACTAAATATTAATTCTTCCCAGTACAGATAGGGTTAAGTTACATAATACCGACATGGCAAGCTTGTCAAATTCTTTTAGTGGGTCTTTTGTTGTACGAATCGATTTTTCACTGACATCTTATATTATGCGTCACCATAATTATTACACTACTACACTAAGATGTGTTAAATTCATAAGTCATTATGGTTATTACACAAATGTATTAGAGTGTATTCAACCGATACGAGCTGCTCTATAATACTCGGTTCGTAATATGAGATTTATGTCTAATTAGAAATCATATTGTTTGTTCAGAATTTGTTGTTGAGAGAATATTTGTGGAAAATTTTAGACTAAAAGTATACGCCCAAGAACGTATGAAGCAATCTACATAAAAATGTCTAACTTGGCTTGAACGTTATAAGTTTTGAGATAATGATGTACAATGATGTAGGCCCTAATGTGAAGTATGCAGATACAGATACAGATGTAGGCCTACAGGCAGAGTTCCAACTCCCCATGTTAACCTTTCACCCACTAAGCACTACAGTCGTTTGATCTGTTTTATTAGCAACCTGAATCGTAGTTATTGGAAATGAAATGTGTGCTTGAACATCAATATTTGCAAATCTTTGTTCTCAAATTAAACAAATATAAATAATTTTCACCCACTTTATGTGGGTGAAAATTTAAATTATATAACTAAGCGGATAACTAAGCGAGAAAAATAAGTAAAAATAATTAACCGCATAAAGATAGCAATAGCGTGAACGTTTGTATCTGATCAGATCATTCTTAGCCGATTGTCTGATCAGACACAATCTGATATCGGATCAAACACAAGATTGATAGTATGAATCGACATTTTAGTTCGGCATGCATATTCTTCAAGAAACACATTTTTTTAATACATTGACAACAGGGGCTGATCAAGCGTTTCATTGAGGAGGGTATTGGAACGTGACGAAAGAACGTTGCACTCCAGGGGGGATTTTTGAATTCCAAAGGTTTTCTCCTGTAATCTAAGATATATTTTTCGGTGGTTTAAAACTATAAAACTACAGTGGGTCAAGTTGACTTGACAGCAAAATTGTTTTTTTCTTTTTTCTACAAACTACAGTCTACTAAATCCACTTATCAAGTAGACTTGGACTTATACTGATACATCATACAGCGATCGGGAATTGACAGTAGATCAAGTGAAGTAATGTGGAGAAAAGTGGAGTTTTTCACTTTCCAAAAAGATTTACCGAAGCAAAAGCTGATTTTTGCTCCAGTAACACAGAATATGCAAAGAGGATTGTTCCTAGAACAACAATGAAATCCAGGCATTTCCCCTGTGTTGTCTCCACAAGCTTGCACGCAGTCACTTAGTTTTTCAGAATAACAATGTGCTAAGTGCACTTACACCTTTGTTGTCTCAGAAACAGGGCCACTTCGTCCTGTGTTCGTCCTCTTCAAAAATGAAATGAATCGGGCTTTAGGCCACCTTTGTGCACATATAAGCTCAACTGGGCCAGGAGAACCTCCTGAGGATGGTGAGATGATCGAGATGACACTGCCCTCCAGACACAGGATTCGAAATTCGAGCCCTGGCGGTCTCAGGTCGAGCACGCTACCTCTCGGTCACGGAGGCTCCCCACAATACTGACTTTCACACGTGGATGGGGAAGAAACATTTTTGTTTCTTTCAAACTGCCGAGACCGGGAACCGAACCCCGAACTCTGGCGTGAAAGGCAGCGGTGCTAACCACTACCCTAGGACCCCCGTCCTTGTCCTCTTCAAGAGAATAACAATGTGCTAAGTCTACTTGATCTGTTTTACTGCCAAATTTAATCTGAATTTAGGATTAATTCAAACTTTCTGCCTATTAAAAGTGACTTAGCTGGTTGATAATCAAAAGCCCAAAATGTCACTTAGCATACTGCTGTTTTAACCCATTGATTCGTCCCTCTTTGTGTCACTAAGCCTAGATAAGATAGATGTATGGATTTCCCCACCCCCAACCACAGCCCAGACTCACTTAGATCTGCCCCTGGCGAAAACTAGTCCTACAAACCGTTGTCCGAGTTTATTTTATAAGTAGTTCTTACTTCCCAAACTGGTAAACAATATCATATTCTGTAACAATGTAACTATTTAAATTGAATACTCAGCTTAGAATAAGATGTTAGACTCTTTGATTCTCATTATGCGTCATACTAACGTCTGCTGTCATGTTGAACATTTTTCACGAAGTCGATTGTTTGGTTTGTGTTGGGTATTTTAGTAATTTTAAATAAAATAAAACACACCAACATGAACGCGAGCGCGATTTGATAATTTTAACGCCCGTGTTCGCGTTGCTGTGTCATTGACCAAAGCGTAATAATCCATAACAGCATCTCCTGTTATATGTGTGATTAATGTTAAGCTATTGTCGAGCAAAAGTTGTCCTTTAATCCATTCAGCCCCTGCTGTTCTGTAGATCCGTGCACTGCTATGGAGTGCCGCGGGGCTATTATTACTCCTCTATCTATTTTCCTTGCTCTATCTCAGACCTCGTTAGCACTGGTTGCTATGGTAGCACAGGATGCGACACATGATTCACCCGGTGGTTATATTAATGAGTTGCGTCTCAAGAAATCGTATCGTCTATAGACGTCAGATTCTGACGTATAAAGACGGTCCCCGCACTGAAAGGGTTAAACCTCTGAATATTCTGCCAACAATTGTGATTAAGCAATCAAGAAATGGCAGGTAGGAAGACAGGCAACAGACATACATACATACATACACAATAATTATCTATTTACCCATTTTTGTCTTGAATTAACTGTACCGGTATATATTTTCCATGTTTCACATGATCCATCTAATGTGCGCAGAGGGTGAAACTTCATGTTGTGTTATTGTGAGCTATTTGTCAGTATATATTTTAAATTTTGTTTTTATTTGATTCAATGTCGTTTTAATGTTGATCCACCGTCTGCGACGCTGGCCCAACATTAAATCAACAATGGTTCAATGTGTGTAGATCACACATGATGCCGATAACGTCACAACAGCAGGTGGTAGCCTATAAGACCTGGATCAATCCATAAACACTGCACTTAGAGCGTGGCAGATGGCGCATCGGTAGAGCACCAGACTGCCTCCTCAGTCACGCATGCATCCCGGGTTCGAGCCCCACTGACCCTGTATGGGGTTTTCTTTGTTTCTCCCCTCTCGATGTGACTAGGCGATCACGCATGAATACGAGATGCGCGCTCCGTCATCAAACACTGCACTTCTACCTCTGCCTGTGAGCGAATAGGATTTATATGACTTCGTTACCACCGCAGCAGCATTATGTGGATACATAGAGTTTCACCATGTTCACAGCTCCAGATCGAGATATATAATCCACGTCACATCCACCGCTACATCAGAGAGAGGGACAGCTAGGTATACATGATATATGACTTCAGAAACAACAGTTGGATAAACCAGAAGTTCAACCAGAAGGATATTAAACTCAACCTCACCTACATTCATACACATATATAGTTGTGAAGAGAAATGCTTGATATACTGTGGCAAAATGAGTTATAAATACAACACATCATAATATCACTCATGTTAAGAGATGATGTGTTTGACACAACAATTTGACACAACATGCGTTGTGAATGCGTTGTGACTGACACTCTGACTGACTGATAGAAGCAAGGAACTATTGAATTCCCTTGCTAGAAGAACAATTTCACCATTACAATCAATCAGCCAATAATAATGTAGATTATATCATTTCTAACGCCTCGGAATACCGAAGACTAGTGGTAACAGAAAATATACAATTATCATACTCTACCTAATTCAACAGTGTGTGATGAGAAAAAAGGTTCAAGGTGGATTTCTAGATATAGATATCATGGTAAGTCACATAATTTTTATATTTCGATCAGAATAACGATTTTCTCTAAGACATTCATCATTCTGTCAAACTGGGCATAAATTGCGTTGAACATTTCACTCGAGAGTTCTGGTACTTGGGTCCCCTATCAGATCATGTATATACATACACACCTATATAAATATAGATCATCGAATGATATAAAGAGGATCACTGCATGCTTGTGTAATAAGCCTATTTTGAAATTGCTGCTTAATTGTAGACAGGCAGTGGTTGAAGCTGATCGCGGGTTTGTTTGTTTGTTTGTTTGTTTGTTTGTTTGTTTGTTTGTTTGTTTGTTTGTTTGTTTGTTTGTTTGTTTGTTTGTTTGTTTGTTTGTTTGTTTGTTTGTTTGTTTGCTTGTTTGTTTGTTTGTTTGTTTGTTTGTTTGTTTGTTTGTTTGTTTGTTTGTTTGTTTGTTTGTTTGTTTGTTTGTTTGTTTGTTTGTTCAAACACATACTTTTTAAATGCAATGTGAATTCTCTGCATATTTAAACATAATAAATGAAAGATTGTGTTTTTATCTCTCTTCCCAGGATACTCCTCCAGCGCTGCCCAGCTGTAGCACAGCGCAAAGCCAGCAATCCAGAGGTTATGGTTACTTTGAAGATAAAGACAAGTATCAATTTCTGAACGCGTCTCATAAACGAGAAGTAGAACATAGTTATGGGGGAAATACTAATATGAATATGCAGATTGGGAGCATCCCAGAAGTTGCTGAGGAAATGTCTGATTACAGTTTAAATAGTGAATCTTGTTTATCGCAGAAACAGAATGATTTAAGAGTTAAGTCTCCTCACAGTGAAGTAGCACAGACTGTTGACCAAGGTCAAGCCTTACAGACTGTTCCAATAGTAGACACTAGATGTCGCTGTATGTCTGTATTATGGCCGTGGTCTAGGCTGGTCTTAACACGTGGGGATGAGGATAATGGTGGTAATGACGATAAAGCATCTCGGGAGACGATAGCCAGGTGTATACTGAGTACATCTGGGTTTGTCTGGACAGGAGGTTGTGGAGGTGATGGAGGTGATCATGGACTTGATTCACCACCCAGTAGACTACACATACAGGCCCATCAGTGTACCAGGTTCCACCAACGCAGAAATGCCCTGTGTAACCCTGAGGTGATGCCACTGTCACAGTCAGCCAGGGAGAAGGTGGAGGAAGGGGTGCAGAAGAGAAAGAAAAGTCTAGTCAGAAAAATGTCACAAGTGATCAAAGCCAACACGTGTGAGGAATATGAAGTGGATCTACTTTGAATAAGTAGCTCCTCACTCAACATACACTGGCCAAGCTAACAATTGAATTGTTTACATTATTTTAAAAGATGACAATTAATGATGAATATAACTTGAATATCCAATAAGAACATGCTGATCCAGGGGGAAAGGGGGTACAACCAGGATAAGAGTAGAGAAATGTGTGTAAAATATAAATTCGTTTATGTTTTACTGTCTTTTTCTAAATTTGCATATATAGGCATAACGTTACCTATCATTATTCAAGGGGACATATGTTACATATTATTAGTTACCATTTTAGTGAGATGTGATGGCAAGCACATTTTCCCACCTGTCGAAAAAAATGAAAACGTGGAGAGCTGGGACATCTGAAGGAGAAGTGGGACAGCTGATGAGGTAAAGCGGGACAACTTCACATATCTCTTTAGATCCATCGATACTGGGAGAAAGGAAATTGTAAACATATGCAAATGGGTGAATGCAATTTATAAACACATTTACACATTGGGTATCAAGTATATGGAGAATTGGGACGGTCACGGGGTACTGGGATGATTGCTAGTAGTAGTACTTTTCGCCCCCATCCGGGGAGGGTCATTAGGGATCTGTTTCGTCTGTTGGATGCTGTGTACGGCATTGTACGGAAGCACTAGTCTACAGCAATCATCCAAGGGCAGCTGCAGCCTCCTCGTATCTGGCTATAATCTTCGGGCGGATTGCCAGTGGCGTACCCTGGCTCCTCCGCTCAACAGCGGAGCCAATGCAGCACCCGCATCAGTGCTGGCGCTGATGTAGGCCGTGGTAGCCTTAAATAACCGGCAATAGCGTGTTTGACATTAGGTCTCTCACGTGGGATGAATGGAGTTACCCAGAGGGAGTGATCCTTCCTATTGTTACTCTGGGGACTATCCGACCCGAGGATAGCGGAGCTGCGCGAAATGCCACAGAGTTTCATCATTAAATTGTACAGCGAAACTCAAGTCTCCGGCCGTCTGGGCATGTCTGGGGGTATATCCCCTAAACATGCCCAGAACCCCTTATCGGGCGAGCGAAGGAAAACGCTCTCAATAACCCACCATGCCCTATCACATCCACCCTCACATCATCATCTGTACATCATTTCATCTCATCAATTGACTACAATGTTTTTATCGTATTACAATGTCACTTAAAAGACCTTTTGTGCCGAAAAGTGACGTAAAGCAATGATTTACTACTACTACTACTGGGACGGTCACACTCATGTGGAGAAGTGGAACACGTCTAGGTACATCATGCCCCAGTTCTCCACATGCCTACCATTACATATTGTCCTAGTTCTACCCATGTCTACCAAATGGGAGATACTGTGCATAATTATTCAACTTGCAAAGGCAAAAACACTGCCAACAGTAGAAATGGAAGTTTGGTCACTGCACTTAGAGATTTGTATGCAATTTGATTCTGGAAGAACATTTCACTGAAGCAGCCAGGGGCAGTAGACAAATGTTTTCAAGAAACCGATTGGCTCAAACCAACTTAGACCTATATGGCCTAGGTAATCAATTCATATGAACATAATTATATATAATACAGCACAGCCATCAACAATGATCGTGCTAGAGACGGATGATTTAACACTTTAATCCTTAAAGCCCTGAATATTTTTTATATAGACCGTGGAGATCAAAGGGTTTTGAAAACGTCATAAATGATTTACTCAGCTGTTTCCGATTCATTTGAATACCTATGTTACGGGTCTACGGCTATTAGAAATATTTGTACTCTTACAGTGCGGGGATCGACGTCTACAAACGTCAGATTCTGACGACTAAGGTCGACCCCGCACTGTAAGGGTTAAACACTATGCACGACTATATTCCTTTTTAATCTGTTTTATTAGCTGATCAAACACTGTTATTGGGGTTGAAATGCGTGTTTAAACATCAATATTTGCAAATGTTTGATCCCAAATTAAACAAATTATGAGTATATTTTACCTACTTGGAGTTATGGGTCGCGGTAGCGAGACACAACTTCCAGTCGGTGACAAATATTCTAATACGATATCAGTGAGAAAAGCGTTAAGGACACAGAATACGTACTAATGACATACATAATGTAACATAATTATGGAGATGCTCTTAGCTATATGTATCCTTCAAACAAGGATGGGAAACAGAAATAAATGAATAAGGTACATATTGAAACGTGAAAACAATGTGTTTTTTTCCTTCATCTATTAGGAACTGGAACAGTTTGGATTACAGTATTCGAAACTTAGATTATTTATCCTTTTCTAAGCGACGCATTAAAGACAAATTTGAATATAAACGCCAACTACCTCATTATTATTCAGGTTTACGAGCACCTTCCATCTGGCACACTCGTCCGCGTCTCGGAATGTCACAGTTATCTGCTCATATCTCCCCTTCCGCTTTATCGACTCTCCAAGATCATCTTGTGGCGTAACACATGAGACTGTTTCTCATTATCTCCTAGACTGCCCCCGCTATGCTGCTCAACGAAAGAGACTACTGGTTTCAATTAGAAATATCATCGCTCCTACCAAGAACTCTATATAAAGTTCTTGCTCCTACTCTACATCCGGCTACATTACCATCTTTAGACAAAGAAGCATATATATAATAAAATTTTACTTTTTGGATCCAAAGATTTATCTTCAGAAGGAAATATTCTCCAGGATATATACATGATACCAAGAATGTTATTCTTGATGATACACAATTTACAACAATAAAGCAACATTCAGGAGACCCTTACTATGGCATACTTGTGCCGCTGGCGTAAGGGCCACCTTTGATGTAGATCGCACTCATCTCAACAGTTCAGGTGTAAAAAAGGAAAATCTATATAATGACATACAAAGTTAGCAGTAGTTAGGCGATTTTGATAATAAGAAACGTATAATAGAAGAGAACGTTAACATTGCATTGTAACTCATATTCTGTTCAATTGTCATGTAGTAGGCATAAATTGAATATAATTTACATAGAATCGCGTTGAAATGACAAAAATATATATGGTTTATTTATGTTGAATTATTTTATTAAAATTAGAACTTTTACCCACTCCAAGGGCATTATATATGGGTAATTTTTCTATGTGAGAAAAAATCTAATAAGAGAGGGATGAACAAACATTTAAGAAAAAAACATATGCAAATCGGAGGGATTTGGTAGCTACGACGATTTTCCAGTGAAACAAATCAGTTCCAAAAATGGCCCGATATCCTCAAAAAGTTAATCGGTTATGCAGATCATGCCCATAAATGCAATTGTAAGGTTAGAAGTCCTTTAGTCAAAAACTTTTTACGTTAGCGTCCGTAAACCTCAATTTGGGCTGATTTTCTTACGTGTTTTTGCCACCAGACGGTCGATAATGGGCCGATTTTCGTGAAAAACTAATCAGGTCTGGCCCTGACCGCTATGAGTATTAATCCCAGGTTAGAAGTTGATTGGTCAAAAAACTTTTCACATTAGCTTCCGGAAACCTCAATTTTGGCTGATTTTCATATGTTTTTTGGCCACCAGAGGGACAATAATGGGCCGATATTCGTTAATAACTAATCAGCTCTGGCTCCGACCCTCATGAGTATTAGTGCCAGGTTAGAAGTTGATTGTTGAAAATGTTGTCACATTAGCCTTCGGAAACCTCAATTTTGACTGATTTTTTTTATGTTCTTTTGGCCACCAGAGGGCCGATAATAGGCCGATTTTCGTGAAAAACTAATCAGGTCTGGCCCTAAGACCCATGAGTGCTAGTGCTAGGTTAGAAGTTAATTGGTCAAAAACTTTTCACATAATTAGCGTTCGGAAATCTCAATTTTGGCCGATTTTCATATGTTTTTTGGCTACCAAGGGGCCGATAATGGGCCGATTTTCGTGAAAAACTAATCAGGTCTGACCCTAACACCCATCGGACGACAGACAAACAGACAAGCAACGGCGTTTATAGAGCTGCTATAGGTCGCAGCTGAAAATGGAATGAGGGCGACCAAAAAACAAAACTTTTAAACTATTTTTTAAATAATTAATTAAAAAAACATAGCTGGATGGATGTTTTTAATCACCTGAAAATGGACTGTTTTTTCTCGAAGAAAATAGTTATATAGGCGACTCCTTAACCGCCAAATTATTTAATTGCAATTTTCACTCACTTGAAGTTGTGTCTCGCTGACGCGATTCACTACTTCAACTGAATGAAAATAATTCGGATTTGACATATAATGATGGAAGTCAACGATTTTGAAATCTTGTTGATTGATGTCACGTTTCATCTTTAACATGTTTAAAAGCTTGTTTTTAATGTGTTAAGAAAATATGAAAAAACCTAAATATAATTGGGACCGGTGATTAAAGGGTGGTTACACGAACATCTACCACAACACATTGTATCTACTTCAGTGCTATTTCATTGGTTTGTTAAAAAACGTATACAGACAGACATATATTTTATTGACAGAAAAGTCATAATTATTTAGTAATGTACATGTTTATTATACAGGATTGTTAGTTTGGTAAAATCACAAGGACATATACATGTTATCGCATAGTTTACAGAATTAAAATCATGTTAAGTTGCATTGCCACTATAAGAGGGGTGTCGGCTACATAATAGGGGTCTATTAGGGTTACCGTAAGAAAAGAGAAAGCATGAAATGTAAATAGGGGCCTAAGTTTGAATATTCCTATTGATAAAAAACATGGTATATTCTGGTGTGCATCATGTTCACATACCAGATAAAGATGTGTGTACATTATATAAAAGCACAATAGGCATATTAGTTGGTTTCGGCAGTTATCATGAATATATGCATGGTTAGCAAAATGTCTCAGACGTAAATAATTACTTTCCACGCAATTCTAGCCCGCGTGAGACCACAGGCGTTAGGAAATGAAAACCTAATCAGCGCCTCAGGTTTTTATACTAATCAGTCTCCAACAGACAAACACAACGCTATTGGCATGTCTAGGTGCAAAAAGCACACGAGTCTCTCAATTCATTAGTCTGGGATGTATCTCGCGCTATCTAACACAGTAAAGTTAGTCGCAACTGTCCATCATTTTCGTTGGTTTGCAGTTGTGTGTGTGTGTCAGTTCTATTACAAAATCAATTAACAAAAGTGCAACTAAATGTGAGTTCTAATATACATGTAGTCACCTCTGTTACATCTTTCAAATCTATATTCAGTAGTTGTGAAAGACTTATCTAATCTAAAAATACCTCTGAATATACAAATATGCTAAGCATATCTGGGTTAATGATTGATTGAGGTATTTAAAATATGGTGACTTTACATTGACACAATACCTTTATTTTAAAATCACCTTATTTTCATATATTATAGATGGTCACTCCTGTTACTCATATCACATGATGTTATTATATAGCTTTTGAACGCCAAAGCATGTTAATTTAAAGCGCTACATTAATACATTAACCCTTTAAGCCCCCACGATGCATTAAAGCATCATTTTACATCATTGAAAACATATTTGATTTTCTCACAACCGAGGGTTTTAGAAGACAAATTTCGATGAAACTGTTCTACGAATACATGGTAATTTTCTTTAATTTATCACCCACTTCCAGTCATCTTCATCCACTACAAGTCGAGAATTGCGGCAGAAAATCGCGGCTTGTAGTGGATGAAGGTGACAATGGTAAATTCAGGACTGAAAGGGTTAATTAACGCAAAATTGACTTACGTGTGGGCCTCCCAACATTCTTTAGGTGAAAAAAATGTATATAAACCCATATATTTTTTTAATCATCGGGACATACTCTATCAATATAAAAAAATAAAAAAGGGTGCTTAGACATGGGGCTTTTTTTCTATTTTCACATGGAAATGTTGGGTCCTAATCTACTCTCCGAGAGTTGCCAATACACGAAACTATCGAATGCAGCATACGCCTTCTTACTACAAGCGTAGGGACTACATTTTATATAGATCTTTCCCGATTTCGATGTTTTTCACACATTAGGTCTAGGTGAGACTGGTAATAGAGACACTCCATCTGCCCCCGGAGCCGACGAAAATATAGTTAGGGATTATTTATAAATAGAAGAGAAATGTTCATACCTATCTAACTATTTGGAAAAATGTAGAATGTAGTAGTGTCCATTATGACAATAACCAATATGAGACCTACGTTCTCTGATTGTTTTCCAACTCGATTATTGTCTGCTCCAGAGCGATAAATGAAAAAAGTCTCCCGGTCTCCTCTATACATGATGGCCATCTAGTATATACACTTAAAATTTGTTTTTGAACTATTCCAATATAATTTTTTAGATCTTTAAAAAATATGACCCCCGCCATATCATTTTTTTTTCAAGATGGCTGCCGTCAGCCATTTTGTTTTGAATTGATTATTTTCAAAATAAATACCTAGAGAACCATCACATCAAATTTGAATGCGATCCAACCAACGACTCATAAGATATCGCGTTCACGAGATTTTTGGTAGCCAGCTTCAACTTGGAAAATCCCTTTTTATTGCTTGGTGCAAAAAATATAGGCACATGTCATATCAATAAAAAAATCATCACTTATAACATGTTAGTCAGAGCTAAATTGATCTGCGGATGCGCCCGCAGCGGCAAAGCGGGCAGAGAAATACTAAACGCTGAAAGATTTCATATATTAATCAGCGATGTTTACTTAACTTCACTAAAGCATCCAATAAAGATAATTTAAAGCTTTCTTTAGCAAATTTTTAGCAACATTTTAGCAACCTTTAGCAACATTTTAGCAACATTTATGCCATGCACAAAAATTGTACAAAATGAGTGACCAGTAAGTACTCCCACCTCCACTTATTTTTATTTAAATGAATTCCCCCATCCCACCCACCATCAAGAATTCTTAAACCCCAACCCCCTACCCGAAAAATGAAATTGCTGTTATTCGTCTGCCCAGTTTTTTATGGAAACTGGGCGGGATAACTCATTATCATCCTTTCACCAGATGTCGCTCGTGTATACATTGTTTTCGTGATTTGCAAAATTGCTTCTGTAATTTTCATCCTTATCAGGGTTATAGCCACATGTAGAGTTATGCGGGCGCATGCTATCGCTGAACATTTTTGATAATTTTTAAAGAAAAACAAAAAAACTGCAATTTATTGTTCTGTTACGGCGTTGACTCGTGCTGCGACCAGGTCACCAGGTCACCTCCAGCCAACCCATCAAACACAAAGCATTTGTAAAACTTTATAAAAGGTAAAGGTAAAGGTGCAGGTTTATAGTCTGATATCAAGTCTGAAGACCTATCATCCGACTTTACATCTTACCCCCTGGTCACTGGACCTGTTCATTCGTGTGCCATTTCAACTCCACGGAGAGCATACAGTCCTGCAGCCCTTTCGGCGCATTGAACTCATCGTACACATTGCCATCTCTGTCCTACCAGGTACTCATTTTCACCTGAGTCAAGTGAAGCATTTGAGGGTGAAGTGCCTTGCCCAAGGACACAACATCTTAACAATGTCCCAAGATTGAGAGGGGAGAAACAAGATGTTTCTCTGAAAATCCTGCACCAAGCGGGATTCGAAACCGCACGACAGGCAGCGACATCGGCAGAGCGCCACGCTCTAACCATTGCGCCATGTCCCTCTCTGAGTGATGTTATACAATGCGGGGCCAACGTCGAAGACGTTGGGTCGACGTTGTATAAATGCTATACAAATGTTTTGTGTTTGCTGTGAAAGAGGTTATATATGCTGACAGTAGACCAATGGGACCCAGGGTTAATTCCCGCAACAGTCGATCAAATTTAGTTTCATGGTATTTCGTCAATAATTCTTCATCTATCTATTTTTCCACATGATATGCATCCGTCTAGCCTAGACTGAACAATACACGAAGGTGGTTGCCTGAAACTAGATTCAGTAGAGCTCACTCACTAATTAATTTAATCATTAATACCATTATCACATTAATATCTACACACGTAGATTTTATCAAATCAAAACTTAAGTAAAACTACAAAATGAGTCCCTGAACTCCGAGGCCCGGCTTTAGTCTGTTTGAGTACTTCAGACAAAAAAAATGCCTAATATGTTGTAAACATAGCTGTATTGGTTTTCCTCATGGGCCAGAAACCTAAAAGTCCAGGATATAATTATTGACAGAACCAAGGAGACGAGTATATCTTCAACGTGTAGGCTTATTCCTTCCATCACCATCGCTGATAAGTCAGTGTACGCGACTATACGATGTACCGTGTACACACAGTGTAGGTCTACCCACCTAATACCGGTTTAATGTCGGGCCAGCGTCGCAGCCCTTTGCTGGTTCAATGCCGGTCAATTGTATTCAATGCTAACCCAACATTGAAACAGAATTGGGTGATTGTCCCTGTTTGTTGTGACTGTCATACGGGTGACGCTTTACCCCCGAAAGGCCACTACACGATACATTGGCCCAATTGTGAAATAATGTTGGGTCACCGTCTGCGACGCTTGGCCAACATTATTTCAACCAAAACCCTTTAAGCTCTTAACCACGAATATATTCGTGAATATCTTTTTCTCTGAAGACTTTTTAAACACGAAAGTAGACTTAACCTAGGGACCTCTAACGTTATATTCAACATGTTCACAAGGACTGGTGTACAGAAATGTCAACCGTTTCCGACACACAGCACCCCTCTTTCCCCTAATTAGGACACACACTCAGGCAAAATAAACTTAATAGCAGGCCGGTCCTAATGAGTGGGCCTACGCTGACTAAACATGGATTCTAAATTATAATTTATGTTTGCTGCTACAAAATGCTACATTTGGCATAATTAAATGGACACCGATAGGCCTACATGTTCAATGTAAAACTAATTTTGAAACAGCCACTATTCATCCCAGTTAGCCTTGCCAAACTTTACAAAAGGGAGAGAACAGAAAAGGTTACTGGGGACATACACCGAATAATCACACACACAGTTGGTGTGAGACAGACAAGGTCACCCTCCAACGATGGTTAAGGATTGGGCTAGCATCACACACATTGGTCCAACCTTGAGACAAAAGTGGCCAATATCTATTTTTCAGGAGCGAGGTGATTTATTATGAACAATCGCGCATCTTACAGTAGGTCAATAATTATGCATTACTGAGAAAAAACGTTTTTCTACACTGAAAAACTGAGCTAGAGGCCTATAGTTTATGTTCCGTTTATTTTTACTGTCAGTATTCTGTGTACATGGGTACTCTGTTATATATGCCCCCCTAGCAGCCAAAGTGTCGTATGTGCCACTCATTTCAGTGACACATACGACACTTTGGTTGCTAGGGGAGGATGTGTACTTCCTGGAAGTAGCTCGACTAACCAGTACAGCTGTCATCCATGAGTGTACTCTGAAGTGACTGATTTTATAGTGTACTGTTTCTTTTTCGGCTTAAATGCGTTTTACCTGTGAATTTATTGTAACGTAATTTTCTGTATTATGATTTTCAGATATGAGGTTAGGAAGATCTCGCCATCCACCAGGTTTCGGGCCATAACGAAACAAATATCCTCACATCATCACAAATAGTTAAAACGTCCGATTTTTCTTCTTTTTGGGGGGGGGGATTTATCTCATAAATAACCGACAGAATGTTTCAAAATCAACTGAGTTTATTCATAGATGGTCACTAAGTCATGTAAGTCCAATTAAAATATATCTTAGTGACAATAATGGCGGTTAAATGGATCGCGTTCTACCGGCGGATCTCGACCTTTATGGTTATGTCCTAAACACAAAACATTTGCATAACATTTATACAACGCCGGCCGGCTGGTCCAACATTGGATAAATGTTTCGTGTTTACTGAGGTAGTGCTTGTGGGGTATGTTGTGGAGGTAGTAGGCCCTACTTGTTTAGTGGAACCTTGTCGCAGGCAAAGCGTGATTATATCTCAATTTAAAAATCAAAAGCTCTACTATTGCGTCGAACAAACTCGGCTCGTAAATAATATTGTTTGTGGCTCATCTCATGGTGTATATGAAGTGTCTACCGATGTGAATGAGTTTGAACCAATTATGGTTTAATGTTGGTCCACCGTCTGCGACGCTGGCCCAACATTGAACCAGCATTGGTTCAATGTTTACTGGCATAGGGCTTCACACTGACATGATTTATCATGACTGTTATCTTCATTCAAGTGTTTACACTGGCACTCTATTGTATTGATAAACAGGTGAACAACCATTGGTATGATCACGTAACTATCAGCTGATAAAGTCAGGGTGTAGTACACTTTGACTTAGATAATAGGCCTTCGATTGGTCGAGATCAACACTAGACCTAGATCCAGACCTAGATCCCGCAGACCGATATATCCAACACTGGAATTCAGTGATACGACGTGCAGACATACATGTACATGTAATAATTCACCAATAATACAAACATCATGTGACCAAAGTACAAAATCCGGAGCAAAACAACTTTTTATGACCAAAGTAGGCCTACTATTTACGCAAAGATACTCCTAAGTCTTTGAAGAAATTCAAAGTACATGATTCAGAATAAAATCGAGGCCTGTCAATGTTTGTTAAAAGTTTAAATCTGAGAATTGCCAAAACGCTTTAAAACTAAGTAATATCGGTTTAAAATATTAATAATTGTTGCTAGCACATTTTGGGGAAATAATACAATGTAATCATTTTCAAGCATTTTTTTTGTTAATAGTGTCTCTTTTTTTTTGTTTCTCACTCATGTTGCTGTAAACCCTTAACCCTTACAGCGCGGGGATCGTATTTAGTCGTCAGAATCTGACGTCTGTAGACGTCAGATTCTGACGACTAAAGTCGATCTCTGCACTGTAAGAGTAAATATATTTATAATGGTCGTAGACCCATGACATACGTATTCAAATGAATCAGAAAGAGCCAACTGCGACATGTTTGATGATTTCAAATTGAAAAAACCCTTTGGTATCCTTGGTTTATACGAAGCATTTCAGCGCTTTAAGGGCTGAAGCTCTGAAATATTTTTATATAGGTCTAATCTAAGAGACCAAATCATCATTAATGTCTTCGTTAGCTCATTCTGCTTCATTTGAATACCTATCTTATGGGTCTACGGCCATTATGAATATTTTACTCTTTCAGTTCGGGGATCGTCTATGGACTCTAACATCTAACGTCGGACCCCGCACTTAAAGGGTTAAATTTATCTGTTGTTTTGGAACGGGCGAAAAACATGCGCGGGAGCTTTGTCAGCCTAAATAAGTGGCCATAATAGTTTAGCAGGCTTAATATGTTGTAATTTATTACATAACTTATTTTTACAATTTGAAAACACAGATTACTCTTAAAAATGTTGTATTTTGCCTATATATCCCATAATATCGCCCACGGCCTCGTGTACGGTCGTATACAGCGAAGGATTGGAGCGATAGTGAAAACAATTGTTATATTGATGAAAAAGGGCAGAAAAAGCGACGAAAGTGGCAATAGCTAAAAACCATTACAAGTAGGCTAACTTCCATAGTCTTGTTTTTGATACACGTAGGCCTGGCTGTAGCCATAGAGTAAGCAGTATAATGGGTATTATTTCACATCTATTGACGTCCCCGTATCATAATTTCATGGGGACGTCTATAGTGCATTTATTCTGCTTATTTCATTCCAGCTACGTTTGTTTTTATAATATGGCCAAGATAATAGGTTTATACATTTTTCTCGTGGGTCGAGGAGGTCGTGGGTCGAGAGATAAGGCTTGAGGGGTCGTGGGTCAAGAGATAAGGGCTGAGGGGTTGTGGGTCGAGGGGGTTGTGGGTCGGAAGGTATGTGGGGTGTGGGTGTCGACGGCGTTTATAACAACCCGCAAATCAGGCCTCGTATCATCCCAGCAAACATAAAACATTTTTATAACATTTGTACAACGTCGGACCAACGTTTCGACGTTGGTCCAACATTGTACAAAAGTTATACAAATGCTTTGTGTTTGCTGGGATACTGCTTCAATAATGACGTTTTTTTTGACCGACAATGGACATGATATGGAAAGGCTTTGAGGCGCTTACTCGGCAGCTGGGTATGAATTTAGGCGCATAACAAATTACATACACCCTATCTAGAGATGGGGTAATAGTAATATGTAATAGCAATAGGTAATAGCAGCAATTTCACTGTAATAGTGATACAAATTTAAGTAATAGTAATAGTAGTAGATGGTAACGTAATAGATAACAGTTTATTACATTTATATTACACTATTTTCGCTAGTATGCCACTAATCTCAGAAAAGATATTTCATTATTAATATTGATATTTTTCTAATTATTTATCAGGTCAAATGTGTTATTATATATAACAGCATAAAGTAAACATTAAATTGTTTAACTGATTTATTGGTTATCTTGATCTGTGGATATTACTCAGTATTATATTCCGATATTTACGCAGTGTAACAGTTATCATGGCTATCAGATCACATTGCAGTAGCGTTGTGTGGCAAGCTTTCGTAGTGTCCAGATATATGGACAAATGCCAATTATAAATTAATTATTAAAAACAATATTTATTTTTTGTATATATAGTTTCAAAATTATTTAATTTGATGTCTATTATTATAAAATGTATATGCAAAATATATGATACCAGTATAGCTTGCTATCACTTTGAAAAATGGTGACGAAAATGTATTGTAATAGTAATGGCAACATAGTAATGGTAATAGAAGGGAGAGTAATAGTACTAGTAATGTAACTCAAGTAAAGGACTGTAACATGAATATACAAATGTCAAAGTAATAGTAATAGTGATAGATTGCATGTGATAGATAACATGTCTGACCCTATCTAATCCGTGAAGGTCAACTTAAATGTTTGAAAGTGAAGCACTTTGAAGAGGATAGAATAAAGAAAGTGCTGTTCTAACGTTAAATACAATGTTCTTCAAATTAAATACTTCACATGAAACTGTGTATAGCTGCCGAACCCACCATATTTTAATATGGGTGAAATTATAGTTTTCACCATGTATATAATATGGCCATTTGTTAATCCCACATGCTATATCTGACGTGTGATAACACATTTAATCGGTGATAAAGGTCATTATGTTTATCAAATAATTGTTCTGCGTCAAAAACGGGTCTCAAATCACAATCACTCACTCATATAACCTAGGTTTCAATCAAAATATTACTCGCACTTAATTTTGTAGCGTATATTAAGCCCACCGAGAAAAGAACTAAGACCGTTTTGGATAGAATAGATTTAACCCTCTAATCGCCAAATTATTTATTAGGAATTTTCACCCACTTGAAGTTGTGTCTCGCTGACGCGATCCACAAGTGAGTGAAAATTATAGAAATTTGATGTCAATAGATGTCAAATATTTTCAAATCTTGCTGATTTATATCAGGTTTCATCTGAGATATGTATAAAAATTGATATGTAATATTTTAGTAAAAAAAAATGTAAAACTGAATATAATCGGAACCGGCGTTCAAAGGGTTAAGGTCACTTATTGATGAGCGAGTGAATACATAGCCTACACGGACAATATTTATGTCCATGGTATATGAGCGTATATATGTTATAGGCCTAACAATAACGATGCATTGCTTCTATGCTGGCTCAATGTTGGGACAGTGTCGCACATGATGGACCAATAATAAACCAACATACGTAGAATCAATGTACTTTCATTGTTGGCTTGTTCAGGAAAGGAGTCATATTGTACCTGACATTTCCACCTTGACGACAAATCTATCTTAGGGTCATATCCAGAAATTAGCATATGAGCAAGTAAATACAGTGAATGCTGTGAATACGGGATATCAGTTTGCTGCAAGAAAATTATTTCTATCAATTGTTGCTACTGAAATTGTTGCTATCAACTGTTGCTACTGAAATATCCCATATTCAATACGATTAAAATAATGTGATTTAATCTTATAACGCAATAATAAAATTGTGTTACAAAGCGAAAGGCTAGTATTTTATGTTCATAATATCTATAGCTGAATGTAGTCAAGATATCATTGGTTTAATAGGCGTTGAGCCAACATTGGCTCAGTGTGCTGGGTGCATAAGCTTAAATGGCCTGACATTTCGTGCGACGTTTCTCAGATGACCTCATTTTGTCTGTTATTTTTACCTGGAAGCAGTTCGCTTAGTTTGACCAATTCACCGTCACATTCCGAAAAACGGTCGACGTGGACTCGTCGTGAATTCAATGCTGGTTCAACGTCGGGTACCCGACGTTGAACCAGCATTGAACTTACGTGAAGTCAACACATCTGACATGGTTAGATTTATGTCTTTGTGTTAGGGACAGAGCGCACAGAGACGGATCTGAGCAGCCGCATCCTTTGTGTAGCACGTGATGTTCACGCCGTTTCCATGGTTACAGGGTCACTGGGTGAGGTCATCACGTGACCGCACACCCAGGCCACGCGGTATATCAACCAGCATTGAGCCGACGTTGGGCCGCCGTGGATCCACTGAAGGTCACGCGGATCGGTATACTTTATCCCGGACGTTAACCCTTTAGCCGCCGGTGCCGATTATATTCGTTTTTTTTTAATTTTTATTAGCACATTGCTTATTAGTTTTTAAACATGTTGAAAATAAAACCTAACACCAATCAGTAAGATTTGAAAATAATTGACCTCCATTTTGTCAAATCTGAATAATTTTCACACAACTTCAAGTGGGTGAAACTTGAAGAATTTGGCGGTTAAAGGGTTACACGTCCAGCGTGTGTGCCCTGATGAGAAATAAAATAATACATTAACATTCTCCACGCTTGTATGTCGCTCAGGTCAACCCCCGCTCACTGAGGTCAGAATGATATATCTAAACTAATCTAACTCGTCCTTGTATCTTGATATGTCGAGCAATTCAGATAAGTTCTTTTATTATTCAGAAATATAGAAATAGTAGTTTGGAATTGTCGACAGCGGTGCTCTAGGGTTTAAAACGTGTCATTAGACAGCTCACCAGAGTGGTGTATTTTAGAGCAGAGTGAGCCTGACTCTAATGTGCCCTTTGCGTTTGCAACGTTGGCACAGCGTTAGAACTACATGGATGAACGACTTGTGTTTTCGAGAATGTGATAATTTTAAGGTTTCGTCGTGGAAAAAGAAAGCCTAGTAAAGAGAATCATGATATCGTAATGTAATGTCCACTGCAGCCAGATGATTGTGTAATGTCGACAAGTTCTAGTGTAGACAGATGATTTTGTAATGTCTACAATTTCTACTGTAGCCAGATGATTTTGTAATGTCGACAAGTTCTACTGTAGCCAGATGATTTTATAATGTTGAAAAGTTCTACTTTAGCCAGATGATTTTGTAATGTCGACAAGTTCTACTGTAGCCAGATGATTTTGTAATATCGACAAGTTCTACTGTAGCCAGATGATTTTGTAATGTCTACAAGTTCTACTTTAGCCAGATGATTTTATAATGTCGACAAGTTCTACTTTAGCCAATTGATTTTGTAATATCGACAAGTTCTACTGTAGCCAGATGATTTTGTAATGTCTACAAGTTCTACTTTAGCCAGATGATTTTACAATGTCGACAAGTTCTATTTTAGCCAGATGATTTTATAATGTCGACAAGCTCTACTGTAGCCAGATTATTTTGTAATGTCTACAAGTTCTACTTTAGCCAGTTGATTTTATAATGTCGACATGTTCTACTTTAGCCAGATGATTTTATAATGTCGACAAGCTCTACTGTAGCCAGATGATTTTATAATTTCGACAAGTTCTACTTTAGCCAGATGATTTTATAATTTCGACAAGTTCTACTTTAGCCAGATGATTTTATAATTTCGACAAGTTCTACTTTAGCCAAATGATTTTATAATGTCGACAAGTTCTATGCTGTAGCCAGATGGTTCTGTAATGTGTACAAGTTCTACTGTAGCCAGATGATTTTGTAATGTCGATAAGTTCTACTTTAGCCAGATGCTTTTATAATGTCGACAAGCTCTACTGTAGCCAGATGGTTTTGTAATGTAGCCAAGTTCCACTGCAGCCAGATGGTTTTGTAATGCGACAAGTTCTATGCTGTAGCCAGATGATTTTGTAATGTAGACAAGTTCCACTGTAGCCAGATGGTTTTGTAATGCGACAAGTTCTACTGTAGCAGATGGTTTTGTAATGCGACAAGTTCTACTGTAGTCAGATGATTTTGTAATGTCGACAAGTTCTACTGTAGCACATGATTTTGCACATGATGTATTAAAATAAAAAAAATTCTCTCTGAATATTACTCAGTCTGTTATCACCAAAATTATACCATATATGGCGGTAAACCAGCAAAAGAAGTAAATCGATACTATGTATATAAAGTATTTTGTGTAATATTAAGCATAGGAAATTATATTCGGGTGTGTTGCTTCAGAATGGATGATACGTATAGGATAAAGCCCGAGGAGTTCTATATTCTTAGCTGTGAAATGGACCTGAGAATAGAGAGCCACGAGGGTTTTATATGACCCAATCCGACCATAATGAGGAACCCTCATAATCAACAGCTTGGTCAAACCTGACTGATTCTAATACCTACCATGCTAATTGGTCTGTACATTACTAATAATATTAGTAAAAAATTATAACCTGAACATGTGGTTAATAAACATGTTGGTTTGATATTTGTATATTTTCATATGGGTCGTGGGTCTATTGCATGACGGTTCGATTCGATTCGTTTTCACACACTTTATTTTATTTTATTTAAACTTTACCCGCTTTTCAGGTTTTTGACAGGCATCACTGTGTTATTACAGGAGCTCAACTTTTCCTAAAAAGAGGAGCACACCCTCTGAATATAATGCTCATTTATATATCTTGTCATTCTCCTTATTATCCTTTTCTTATTTCCGCAATTTTCCAAATACATTCAATTCTCAATATTTTCCCCATTTTCCTTATTATGAGGATTATTGTAGCACCACTCAATAGCCTTCCCTAGTGGCATGGAGATAGTAGACTCTACTATCTCCATGATTTATCTAATTATAATCATCTAGTTATCACTGGTTATCAGGTTTAGTATGATCACGTAGACTAATTTAAGATGTGGACCAGTCCGCTATCTGAATTTGCTTTAAAAGTGTCACAATCATGCGATTGTAAAACGCATTCTAATTAGTCAATCACATTACGTATGGCCTATGATTAATGCAGGGATATAGAGACGTACGTGCACTTCGAGAAATCTCACCACATGAACCTGACTCAACATTGGACCGAATTACAAAAACTGACACAAAAAGATCCTTGTTGACACATATCATATATCTGCTTGTAGAGGACTGTTTGTCTGTAATATGGATTTGTTTTGAATTGACTGTTATCATCTGGGTCAGCGAAAACATTTATCACGTGTTGTTTCAGTGATTGGACAGCGTCTCAGGCATTGGCCAATCATTGAAACCGACTTTGAGTCAGCACGGACTATGGTTCTGAGTTGTGTCGTTCTGGGAAGTATGTAGGTCATGGTACATGTCAACACTTTGTTCCCAGAAAATCAGTTTAGCCTGGACGGTTTAACAAGATCAGCAAACAAAGCATAAAAATAACCTCTAACAAACACGCCATTGTTTACTGGTATTGACAAGGACGTCAGTAAAATGGTTGTTTAATATCTCGGTCACAATGAACCCTACGAGCCCCACACTAACAACAAGGTCGTAAGAAATGCTCCCTAAATCGTTAGTACGGCGTTTGTACAGGTCATCCCAGCAAACACGAGGACACAGACATATTGATTGAGATATAAGATGAAAATGGATTTCGAAATATACGGCTCTCCCAGTTTGCGTTAAGTTAAAATGTATTTAAGAGTCGTTTTCGAACTAAAAAGTAAAGCCTGGGTCACACCACACGGATCAACATAACGTCTTGTCGCGTGTTTAGTAAAAGAAAATTCTTGTAATATAGGATTGGAAAATGTGGATGGGACCTGAAATACTTGCATTATGCATTTCTCCACCACAAGGTCCGAAAAAATACCCATATCATTTTACTGATAAATGAGCTGAGCATGTCATAAAATCCACATGACGTCAATATAGCTAGGCCTACAGAGAAACAGTTGTAATATAATAATTATCATTAATACAATTTCATGGTACGGACAGGTAGGTCTATCTTTGTCAATCACTTTCTGAGAACACGACGTTGTAGCAGCGTCGAGTCAACGTCAATGACGTTGAGTCAACGTCGCAACAGCGTCGTGTGCCCAGTGGGCAAGAAAAAATGTAATGTCGGTAGACAACAACAGACCCGATATATGTACACTGAGCTATCAGTGAGTGTCACAAGTAGAGAGAGAGAGACACTGGTGACACGAGTGAAGATATATGTGAAGCTGGACGTACTGGAGTGGTCATTAGAGCTAAATCGGCTATATTTAGTCGTGTTGTGCCGTAACAGGCCTCACCATGACAACGATATTGTTCGCGATCATCTAGCAATCATGACACATTTAACCAACATTGTTTTAATGTTGGGACACCGTCTGGCCAATTTGGCTGACCGTCTCGTGCTTGTTAGGACCAAGGAGGTAATATAACCTCTTTGTTGGAACAGATAATTTCACCTGTACACCAAAATACGTACTAATCTGGCAGTGTTTGGTCTTTCTTAACTCTATGGTCAGGACATGTGGTGTAATTGGAGGTCATAGGCAGGTCATCTACTGGGAAATGCGCGCCAGGCCTCGTTATGACATAACACAGCGTGTAGGCGGAAGACTACGCTGCGACGCGACGCGGAAATTAATACAACAATACGAATTGATTCCTAAGGTATCTGATTGTAGATTGCATTCGAGATTATAGTTATTGTTGTTGTTTAATCTGGCCTCTAGTTTATCAGCTCTCCCAAATGGCTAGTTTATATATGGCCGACTAATAACGCAGATGTTCACCTAACTCTTTAGGTGCAAGGTGTCGATTATAAATATTCAATATCCCATATGATGAAATGGTGCATTCTAATCGACATCAGAAAATCAGGAAAACAATTATTGCTGGCATGATAGATCATACTCATCTATTTGAAGTTGGAAAGTGCGCCAGTGATTTCCAACTTCAAATGGATGAAAAATACCGCAAAATAACTCAAGGCTCAATATGTGGGCATTGTTTATCCGCTGTTTATTGTCAGACGTATATTTGACCTCCAGGTCAAGTGGCACTATGCCTGTACAGTACAGTAAGGATATACCCATCGGGCACGATACGTTGACCCAATGCTGAACTAATGTTGATCCACCGTCTACGACGCTGGCCCAGCATTTGGTCGGCGTTTCGTGCTGCGCCCATATATACCAAGGATTCTATAGATTCGTCACATACACAGTTCACACTCCCTCCCAGCCAGCTCAAAACATTTGTATAACATTTGTACAATGTTGGGCCAACGTCGAAGCCGTTGGGCCGACCTTGTACAAATGTTATAAAAATGTTTTGTGTTTGCTGGGCTGTCCCCAGGCAACAGAAGATCTCTGTCGATTTTGACACAGACTTTATTTCACACAGAAAGGAAGAATACAATATATTATACAATATAATTTGGCGAGAGACTCCTATGTGTTGCTCTCATAATGGTTGCCCACTGTCTGCGATTGCGGGCCAACATAAAACAGCGGTTCAACCATCCACAAATATTATCATTACATTAATTATATGATTTTATCAGGTCAATGTTCTTGTTTTAGTTAATAATTAAAATAAATACAATATTGAATACTATTGACTGTTTGAAGTATATTTTGCTAAGGAAACAATATGCTTGCAGACGTGTTGAACCAGGCCCGACTAATCAATTGAAAATCATGATCTTAGGGGGCCACCATTCGATTAATCAGTTAATGAGGGGCTGGAGTTTCTGAACTGGACAAATTATATATTTTACTTCTGCAATACCTAAAATTTTTCACACGTACTCTGTCTCAAGGAAAATATTTATTTCACTTTCTTAGATTTTTTCTTATTTTACTTCTGCAATACCTAAAATTTTTCACACGTACTCTGTCTCAAGGAAAATATTTATTTCACTTTCTTAGATTTTTTATGACTACAAAGTAAGTTAAGGAGACGAGTGAAGCAAGGCTTCATAAATTAAAGGGTAATTTAATGATGCCGTTGAAAACTGGTCTGGCCCGGAATACATGATTAATTACCACTCCCATTTTTTAATCATGATGATTCACCTGATGATGCTCTGGTATATTTTATCTTTTTTTTATTATGTTTATGTTGTTTTTATTATATTATGTATATTTTATTATTGATTAGTATTTTTTCCTCTAATAAATTACTATATCTACTTTTAGAATGCATGGAAGACCTACAATTGATCTTTATGTGTCTTCCCATGGTTTGTCAGCCAGAGGAGACTCTACTGAGTCTGATCGAAAAAAATAAGCTATATATTAACCTACTTGTCAGAGTACATGTAGATCAGAAAACATGCGTAAGCATTGAGCCAGTGTTGGTTATATCTGTATCCTGTCTGGAAAGGTATACCAGTGATGGTGGGAGAGGTGTGACATGCGGCAACCACCCACTGCCTCCGTGCACATACCACCAGCTATCCACAACAGCCTCTGACCCCGTGACCCCGTGACCCACCTACTAACGAGCAGTCCTTAGTTAGTCCTCCTACTACAGCGCATTTAGCGGCGCAGTTTTCGCATGCAGCTGTATTATATAAACGAGCGACCACGCGGTGTGCTCAGAAAAAAGCGACAAGAAGGAGAACTTTAATATTTGTGAAGGATTTTTCCAGTTTAAATAGGAGGATTGTTTGTGAACGTATTTATCAGCTGATCTAGTTATATTACTACACTGAGACAAAGTCCTGACTGATAACATTTACTGTACAGTTGTCAGCGTGCACTGGGAATAGGCATTAGGTGAGGATGTTTACATTTTCTACCACATGTTTGTATTATCATGTTATAGGCCTGACATTCTAGATAAGTTATTTCAAATGGCATAATGATAAGACTGATGCTGATATTTCAATATAGACTGAATTGATTTTTTTGATGTAACGAGAATAAGTATAATGCATTTACAATATTTTCGCGCCAATTTAGAATAGCCACACTTTTTAAATTATACCTACCCAGCAAGGAGGAGACATTCAACCAATGTTGGGTCAATGTTGGCCTGTTGTCTACGACGTCGGCCCAACATTTACCCAACATTGGTTCAATGTCTCATTTTTGCTGGGAAAGACGGATCCCTGTAAGTGTCTGACACCACTAGCACTGCAGGCCAGCTAGGTTATGTCAAATGGCTTACCAAGCTCTTTCGCATATATCCACCACAGAGACGGAGCAGTGTTCAACCTTTTGGAACGATTTATTTCTCATTTGACATTATACACGTGCAGCGCCAACACTTAAACAAAACCTACAATATGTATAGGATAAAGCCCGAGGAGCACTACATTCTTAGCTGTGGAAAAGGCCGAGCCCGGAGGCCTCGGCCTTTTCCACAGCTAGGAATGTAGAGCTCCGAGGGCTTTAACTGACTTAAAACACATCCAACCATAATGAGGATCTCTTATAATCAACAGCTCGGTCACACCTGACTGATTATAGCACCATAGGCCTACCATGATAATTGGTCTGTACTTTATTAATAATAACTCTCCATTCCCGGCTTAGAATGTAGTGGTCGAACAAAGAAAATAATCAGATAATGTAGTGGTGTGTTTTAATATTACAGAGCTGCTACATATGAGCCGTCCATCTAACATCTAAACACTATTCATGTAGCATCTGCTTATATGAGCAAATAGACGTGTCTGACAATATTTATAACGTAACCGATACGTCAGTTTATAAACATGAGATCATGCTTATGTGAGACTTCAGAGTGACCCTCATCAATAAGCGAGGTTATTCCCGATGACAAATAATCTGATAATACTGTGTTCCCAAATATAAAATGAGATGGAGATATGTAATGTACTGCACTGCACTGCACTGTGATGCAATGCAATGTATTAAGATCTGATGCGATGCGATGCAATGCGATGCGATGCGATGCGATGCGATGCGATGCATCTAGCCCAATGATTACGATTACCATGATCATGATCATGACTAGGTCTTAATAATACAACTTTGATATAATTTTACAAAAAGTATTGGTTTAACATTTCAACTATAGGCCCTAAACTCAAATATAATTATCTCAATAAGATTCATTTTTATTCCAAATCATACCCAGCCAACCACAGACATCGACCGAGTGTTGGTTCAATGTCTGTCACATCTCTCGTTTTTGTTTCCAGTGCGCCCCGAAATGTTAATCCAATGTTGCTATAATGTTGGCCCATCGACTTTGCCACTGGCCCAGCATTATATCAACATTGGGCTATTATTGTGTTCACTGGGAAATCACGCCACCACTACTGTACCACGTCCAGAGAAGTGGTGTGTTTGTGTAGTCGCCGCCCAGATGACATAATCACATTGCTGGATATGAGATGATAATAATATGACTATTACGTGTGGCTTACGCAATCCTGGATTGTATCAAACCAGGCCTATTCTAATATAGTATTGATTTATATCCAGCTTATCCTACACTCCTTCATAAGCGTCACCAGATATAAGGGTGAAGGAGGAGATCACTGTGACCAAGGAGGTCATCAGTGGCGGATCCAGTGCCCCCCTCCGTTCAGAGTCCCAAAAACATGAAAAAACGACCACATTTGTTGTCGAAATATGCCTTTGAATGCATCACTTAAAGCTGTCTGTACCAACGTCCCAGCATTGAGGTGGTGCATTATAGAGGAGAGACATGCCTCAATTTTAGAAACTACGCATTTTGACAATGATAACCATTACCTGAAGGAACAATTAACTATTGGTCCGTGATTTTATGGACAAAACAGCCATGTTTGAAGAATTAAGCATTCGCGGTATACATTTAAGTGTAGAATATACAATCATTATTATTTTGTATACAACTATTATTATCTTGTATACAATAATTATTATCTTGTATACGATAGTTATTATCTGTCGCCACTGTGTTCCACCATATGACACCAAAGATAAGTAATTAAATTCCCACACTCTAATAGGCCTTGCCCCATATCCATGATATCCTACCACTCGACATTATCATACTTGATTATAATCTACTGCTTAAAATAAGCTTAACTCTATATTATATTCCTGATATTATTATACAATCCGTAACCCGTATCATGCTTATATGAGACTTCAGAGTGACCATCATCAATAAGGTTATGCCCGATAACATATTAATACTGTATTCCCATGGGTTATATCTGAGAGATATCTGTCAATTTATCTGGTTATATCAGATGAGATGGAGAGATGTAGTTGTATACTGCACTGCACTGCACTGCACTGCACTGCACTGCACTGCACTGCACTGCACTGCACTGCACTGCAATGCAATGCACTGCAATGCACTGCACTGCACGGTAATCATGGTAATCATGGTAATGCAATGCTATGTAGTACATCATGATGTGATGCGACGCAATGCCTTGCAATGCAATGCAATGCAATGCAGAGCAATGCAATGCAATGCAATGCAATGCAATGCAATGCAATGCAATGCAATGCAATGCAATGCAATGCAATGCAATGCAATGCAATTCGATGCAATATATATTTTCAAGTGATAATGTATGATACTAAGACATACGCCATAGCAATCTTCTAATTCGCTAAACAAGAAACATTATAACATATTATTATTATGTGGATTCAGACTAAGCCCCTGACCGACTTCAGACGGTTGACATTCCACAGACCGGTCCCCAATAACGACCACGATGCAGCGTCCAAGACACAGCGTAGATTTCTACCTGGACGGTATGTATTCAAACACGGCATTGACCTTTTACCGGCTTAATACGACTATTGTTGGGTGTAATCTGTTTGATTAGCACTGTTATTGGGAATGAAATGGGTGTTTTACCAGCAAATTTGCAAATTTTTTGTCTCAAATGAAACAAAGTAGTTTTCACTCACTTGTTGTTGTGTTAAATAATATAACTTAGAGGATAAAGAGTTAACACTGCATTAAACGTTAAATCTGATTATTACACCCATACAGCAGATAAATTGAGGAACATATTTACTACATTCATATAATATTGCATGAAGATCGTAGGCCTACTTGCTAAGGCAAATTCTATCATACTAATACTTAACAAAAAAGCAAAATGCCTTATAAAATTACCTTTGTAAAATATTTCGGTTATAAATTAAGGTAAATAAGTAATTCTATAACGCAAAATTGTTAATTTGTTGAAATATAATATTCCTGGTACAATTCTAATCTTGAATTCAAAGATTATCTGATTATGCTGCTTTGTGCTTCTTAACCATAATATCTACACATTGTTTTTGCCTTGTCAGATGTGATCAGTACAAACCTTAGTGAGGTCGCTGTACAACAGAGGAGACGTACACAGAGTGAGCCTTCTGGAGGAGGTCCCTGTATCATGAGGAGCGTGAGAAGACAGAGCATACAGGAGGCCTACGAGATGACAGACGATGAACAGGTCCCAGAGGTACCTCATGGTGGCGCCCGCGTCAGGGTAAGAGCTCAGGAGGACGCTAATTATGTGCGTTCTGCTTTGCAAAGCCAAAAAGGCAGTATCTGCTCGCGTGTTAAGTAAGCAGACAGTACCCTTTAGCTTTACATAGCAGAATTGTATTCAGTTTTTTTATTTGAAGCATTCAATCTTTTTATTCATATTCAGGGATTCCGTATATTATAAAATCCGTGGCGAAACAACGTTTTATAACAATGTTCTATATTTTGTTATTAATCTGGTTGAATTGAATTACACACGCACGATGGAAATGCTTTAAACTCCCATGTGAACAGTTTGCTGGGGATTATAATCAATAGCATAACATAGTGAGAACTAAAGCGTATGAGGGAAGACTGGCATTCTACATGCATTTTTAAGTCTATTAACTCTATGTGGTAATAATAAAACCGTGTTTGATTCATCCTCTGTTCAATAAGTATGCATGAGTATCATTTTTCTCAATGTTGTTATTATGCTTCTTACAAATCACAGCTGTCGTGTTTGGGTTGTAGTGATTCACCTCATGCTCTCCCTATATTTATATACACTAAATATACACTAAACTTAGCGACAAACTTGGGCGTTTTTCAAAGACATTATAAAATAGTCTTATTGTTTAATATTGTTCTTATTATTGTATATTTGTTGTTTTGTAGGTGATGTTTGCTGGTATGACGTACACAGAGAGACAAGTCGAGAAGAAAAGACTACGTCTGTCAGGCGTTCTAGACACTTCACTTTTTCCAGGTAAATCTGATATGACTTGTTGTAGGATTAAATCTCCTTAAATGCGGCTTTAATTATTCATCATTGTTGCGTTTCTTGTAAATAAGAACCAAATCAGAAAATTTGGAGCCACTTCCAGCTGGGTTTAGTGCCGTTGGCGTGGACGACATTTCTTTATATAAGTTTCCGTTTCATAAATATATTTTAGCGTTTTATATGTCCTCAATTTATATCGTTCATTCCCCATAAGAGCGTTATTTTTACTTAGATTAGTTGCAATAATGTAGGTTAATAATTGGTCAAATTATCTCATTGACAATTTTTTGTCGCTGATATTGCTGAAGATGAGCAGATCTCCAAACTGACAGTTTGCCGTTATATGTGGGCATGGACGTGTTGTTTGTGATATGGTAGTGCTCGGTACATGTACATCCCAACCAGGGATCCCAACCACTGACTAAACCGCACATGAAATTTGGTCCCTTTACGTTGCCACCAGACAAGTAGCAGGTAACGAGTGACTTATGTCACCGTTGCACATATGATCATAAATAAAGATATATGATTTGTGTTTCAGGATTTGAAGTGTCAGGAGTTGTTGATGAGATTTGTAGTTCTGTATGCGAGAGCAGTGACCTTCAAGTGGGCGACAGAGTCACTGTATACTCAGACTACAACGCTAACTCTGAAACTGGGTGAGTGTGCAGTATGATGCAAAGCCAAAAGGCAGTAACTGCTAACTTGTAAAGTGAGCAGTTACTGTCTTTCTTAGTTAGTGTTCGGGGTGTAATACTGGATTCGTACGAAACTATACACACGAGTTTTATATTTATTTAATATTATTTTGTGGTAAAGACAGGTCAATGTATTTAAAACGTTCAAAGGTAGGGTTTTCAGCCAGGAATGAGTTTATTCAAACATCTATTTTACAAATCTCTGGGAACTTGTATGCTTTCGCCACAACCATGGACTAATGATACGGTTAATTAAGGCATCCAACATTGGCCTACGTATGCATCCATTTACTGTAAAATTAGAATCTGTTCACAGCAATTAAATACAGCCATACCAAAAGCTTGACGAGAAACTATTTATGACGCTATTTTCAGTCTGATCAGTTGTGTGAGTGGTTGATCCCTTTAATGTATACATCTGGTCATCCTTCATAAGACAGATAAGCCTGGTCATTATCGGAATGTTCCTTTAATCTTCAACTCATAATAATTAGGGGGTCGTATGGCAGATTATCATTTTTGATCGATGTTATCATGATTATAAACGGTACAATTTGGTTATTAGGTACGCGGAGTTTGTGACAGTGGACGACCTAGATGACGTCATCAAGCTACCCATACAGCTGCCGCTAGAGGTCGGGTCTCTGCTGCCCAGTGGCGCCCTCACAGCCTACAGCGCCGTGCAGCGACTCAAACCTCATGTCCTCCACAAAATGGAATCTTCATCTTGTAAGTACAATATTATATCGATGCATATGAGCCTGGGAAACACCCAACAATTCAGCCTTCAGTATAATATAGGTTGAGGTTTATGTTGTGTCTGGTTCATCAATTCAAAATGGTGTGTTGTTCCCTAATTCATAAATCAGGCAAATGGATTATTTTGGATCATTCAGAAAAAAAATTCACCTCATTATCAATATCGGGTGGATGATAATATGCATACGCTTTATCTAATTATGTACCTAATTATCTAGGCCTACCGTTAAATATGTACCAAAATACACTAATTAAAGATAGTATTAAATATATTCATCATCTCATGTGAAAATGTAAAATAACTTTGACAGCGGACAAACAATTCATTATTTCACAAAATAACACACTCGAAAGATAAGTATACACTGTTCTGCCAAACCCTAAAAGAAGCATTACGGCAACGGATTCGAACAGTTGACCATGACTTTTCTCCTTTACAGGTCCAGTGAACATGTTGATAGTAGGAGCGGGTGGTCTTGCTCTCTGGTCATTACGTATGGCTATCAGCTACCTCTCTGATCAGGAATGTGATAACAAACTGAGAATCACCATAGCTGATACCAGCGTGAGTAAAAAATCCATCTTAACTAAAATATATATTAATTTGAATTATTTTGAATCTCTAAATTAATCTGAAATCCTCAAATTAATAATAAATGTACAGGATTGTATTGTAAATTATTGCATTGTATTGCATTGCTTTGTCCGGGAATCAGGTCTAATGACATTGCTTGATCTCTTTTCTCACAGATTGATGGTTTGACGACCGCCAAGCAACATGGCTGCTTTAATGTCGTACACTGGAATGATGCATGTAGGTAGCCTATCTATAGCATGTATATCATGTATATATAGCCTTTTATGCTATTAGAGTATACATACTAAAATAAATTTAAGTGTTGACGTATCCTTATTACTAAATATTCAAATTTCTATATTGCAGTATACGAAGAACACATACTAGAAAGGACGAGAAACGCATGTAACGGTGGAGTTGATGTGATGCTGGATTTTGTGACCTCACAGCGCACCATAGCGAGAGCGAAGAACGTCCTGAAACAGGTAATAAGTAGTGTCAGTAGTAACTTTAGTAAAGTTATCTTATTTAAATTTCCACCTACTAGAAGTTGTGTCTAGCTACCGCGACCCATAACAAGTGGATAAAAAATATTCATATTTGTTCTATTTAAGACCAAATATTTGCAAATCGTTTAAACGCTTATTTCCTTCCCGATAACTGTGATTTAATAATAACAATGTAGAAACTGACCATCCCGGGGATGTAGAAACTGCCCATCCCCGGGATAGAATCATCGACCCTGAGATTAAAAGAGTTTAAAAAATCGCATAACGCATTTATTCGGGACGTATCTCCCACTTACATATCACGACACCTGACGAAGTCATACTAACTTTGAGATGTCACATTGTCAACGAGTAAATAAACTTTACACTACACTTTTGCCTTGTAATTGCTATATTTTCCGTTAGTAAAATAAATGTAAACTACACCATTGATCTGCGATTGCTAAGTTTTGATTCCCTGTGTGTTTGTGTGCAGGATGGAGTGTTACTTGTGGGCGGTATATCTAACTGTAATGTGAGCAGTCTACTGGAGCAGATCACACAGATGGACAGCACAGTACTCACCCTAACACAAGGCACCAGAGACGACCTGAGAGAAGTGGTCAACAGAATAGCCGACGGAGATGTAAGTGGTTAGAACCTGATAATTCACACTCACATATAGAGAGGGGGAGCCGAGCGTATCTTAGCTGTCAAGAAATGATCAGCATGGTTGAAATTAATGCTGGGAAAATTGAACTGAATAATAGCAACGATACTTACGTTTATTAATTTTTAATCTCAAACAATTGCGACAAAATAGCTATAACACGTTATGCCCAAGAAGTTTAATTCTTCCTTTACCGACTCCCCCCTGATAAAACTACCCCCAGAAACCGACTTATTTTTTAAGGTAGGACCCCTAAGGTAGCCCCTGCGCACAGTACAGGTTATACATGTTATAGCTATGCGTGATCGCACATCGCACAAGTTCCAAATGGAAGAGAACATTGCGTCCATGTCACTGACCATTCTGGTTGGCGATTTTCAACCATGCATGTAATAAAATATCTGCATTGCAATTAATCCATGTACACATGTGGATTTCGCATAAATGCGAAATTGGTAAAGGAAGAGTTAATTAATCTATAATAATAGTAGTACAAATATGTCTATTTTTTAGATATAAGTTTGTCTTGGTCCTATATGGTACTTCCTTATTAATATTGTCACAATGTTTCTGCTACGAATTGAATTCCGAGTTTAGAAAAATATAACAAGTTCATTCAGATTTTATTGTGGGTTGTTGTGTCTCGCTACCGCGACTCACAACTTCAAGTGGGTAAAAATTACTTATACATGTAGCTGTACAATTTGAATCAAAATATATGCCAAACTGGCAAGTAGACGTCAGATTCTGACGTCTGAATTCGATCCCCGCTATTTCTAATAGCCGTAGACCCATAACATAGGTATTCAAATGAAGCCAAACGAGCTGACTAAGACATTTATGATGATTATTTCCCATGGTTTATGCGATAGTATTCCAGCGCTATAAGGGTTAATATTATTTTGTTTAATCTTTCCAGATAGTGCCGCCAATATACAGTGTGTTCCCGATGGAGGAGGCAGATCAGGTTTTCAGGAGGTTGAGTCAGAGTCAGATTCGAGGACGTGTTGTTCTCAGTGTGTCCTCCATAGAGGAGGAGACGGAACCGGAAGACGATTTTCTCACAGATGACGTCATGCAGCTAGAAGATTAGGGAATCCCCAGATTAAAATGTGAATCTCTCAATCCGGCTACAGTGATACAAAACAATTGCTGAACGTTGGTTCAACTCCGAAACAACGTCTAAGGTTTCCATTAACGCGGTCGCTCACAGGTAACGACACGGGTGATAGAAATCATCCTCTCAGTATCACAGAATCAATGGGCGGATAACAGGGTCTGAATAGAGAGTTATGTGCACTCAAAACGCTATCTATCCTCGTGACAGCTTCGGATATTGCTATTTTCACAATGAAAATACACAGTTGTTTCAAGTACGGTTTTACGAGACATCAATCAAATGTCAGTTCAACATCAGGGCCCGTATTCTCGTACATGGGTGCTGATACTGGTTGTTGTGTAATTAAGAGACTATGATGTTCCAGTCTTTCCGGAATACTGGAAACTGTTTGTTGTCTTTGAGACAAAAAAATGTAGATGCGCAAAATTTTCTCTCGTGTAAGTGCCGCCAAGGTGTTCAAAATGTCTATTATCAGATACATTATTGTCTCGTATTATTTTGTATTAACCCTTTGACTTCCAGGCCGGGGTGCATGCCAGGATCCAGATATACTGGTGTGGGATTTCTATTTTTCGTCATTTGAAGCTGGAATTGCTAACGCAATTTCCAGCTTCAAATGACGAAAAATACATAAATGTAGTATATATTTGACGAAAATTTGTGTCATTTTCTGGTTAAGTTCATTGACGAATGACGACGGAAATTTCCGTCATGTATGGTAGTGAAAAGGTTAATTGATCCGGTAAATAATCAATTATTTGCTATTTTTATGGTATACATGTGAAACTATAAAAATACATATGTACTGTAGCCTAGATATGTACTTTATTATTTTCACATGAAGGAAATATTAGTAGTAAAGATTTTTAAAATGTTCTTAGAATATGTAGACAAGTTGAAAGATATTAGTTATAACGCTCGTTGGGACTAAAGGGTTTTAAGGTGACACTTATGTCTCTTTGACATAAGATGACGAAAGTATAATGTTCAGTATTAGTATTTGTGTGCCAATAACGGTAAGGTCATTATCGAGTCTTGGTGTAGGATCTACATTGGGCTAATAAATAACAGTTATCAAAGGTCCTTTGGTGTATCAAGGAGGTTATCCATATAACCTCCTTGGGTGTATAGATGCACTTTCCAGACAGTAGCTCAGCTAACACAAATCATTTGTATAACATTTATACAACGTAGCTCCAACGTCGAAGCTGTGTTGTGTATATTTATCTGTTTCACAACAAACCTTCAATAACCTGTTTTTTTCTTGCGAGGATGTGAACCACCCCTTGATATTAACCTCAAAATAGAGTTGCACAAACATTCCATATTAATAGATGAATACTGATCAAGCATAATAGAATTTTTTCACATCTAAAAAATAAAAAAAATATTTAGCTCTTTCAGTGCGGGGATCGACTTTAGACGTCAGAAGTCAAATTCTGACTCATAAATTCCTAAAACTTAAATAAAACTTAAATAAAACTACTTGCACATTTCACCACATTTTGGTGAACTGATCCACTACAACGATATTATATTATAAAATATTTGTTTATTATGACATGCTGACTGGTCGAAGTTTATTATATACGGTTCTTCGTCATAATTATTCTCAGAACGAACAGTTTTGTGCTTTATGTAATTGACACACTGATTTATGTTGCGTGTGGTGTTGAGAGGCGAGAATGATCACTGCGAAGAAAATGGATACCACAGTGCTCAATGTAGATTACTCTAACGTTGGGTTGATATATTGTGTTTGGCTGCGAATAGCATAGTTGGCCCAATCGAGTCACACTGACGAGAAAGTATTGTCGTTAGTTGGATATGTTGTACATAAAAAGTATATATATATATATATTGTACAGTTGGAGAGCATCTCGTTTATGAGCTTTAAAAATGTGAATGATTTTGTTTATGTTTTTTTTATAAATAAAGTTTTAATATACTGACTGTTTTGATCATTGTCTTATCATAGACGTGCTTCAAAAAATCATTTGTTCAGACGGTAGTTGGCAAATATTTTAAGATTATTCAAATATGAAATCAGAGGTTGGCCTACAACCGAATATATATCAGTATCAGGGGGGGGGGGGTAGCAAACTATTTTAACTCGTCTTTCATGATAGAATCTGTAATGAAGTGAATTTAGCTTTAGACACGGGTTTAACCTGGTGATAGCGTTCCAGGAAGATGAAGTAGGTCCTACACAAAAAAAATTATTTGTAGATTATTAAATAACAGAAAGCAACACAATGTATGTTTGTTGTGATAAAGTGTTGGTTATGTCTTACATTATTATCTCATAAAATACACTCTGCAGACCCCTTCGAATCCGGGCCACTATGTATAGCACATTTTATTAGAAAAAAAAGGTTTCCAAATGTATACATGTATGCATCTGAAACAATTCTATATAAATTTGACATAAGCCAAAGAACCTTCAAGAACCTTTTATATTGTGAATAAAGACCAGTCGTAGAGACTTAAATCATGCTAATGTGAACATCTGTGCGCTTGTCTTCCAGGACAAGTTACTGCATCCAGTGTACTTCAATCTGTATTCGAAAAATAGTGCATAAGGGCACGTTGTATTCTCTTACATGATTGCCCTATGTTCAGAAGGTCTTATGTTCAGAAAATATTTGTTCAGAAGGTCCTATGTTCAGATGGTCTCATATTCAGAAGATCGCATGTTCAGAAAGTCCTATGTTCAGAAATATTTGTTCAGAAGGTCCTATGCTCAGAAGGTCCTATATGTGACAAAAGAGCCTATATTCAGAATTATTTGTTTGGAAGGTTCTACCATAACAAGCATTGTACATTGGATGCATTACAACACCATACCATGACAAGCATTGTACATTGGGTGTCTTACAATACCTTACCACGACAAACATTGTACATTGCTGAGCTTTACAAAATGAGATTATCATGAGAAGCATTGTACATTGCTAGGCTTTAATACACCTTATCATGAGAAGCATTGAACATTGGATGCACTAAAACACCTTACCATGAGAAGCATTGAACATTGGGTGCCTTACAACACCTTATCGTAAAACGCATTGAACATTGGATGCCTTACAACACCTCACCATGAGAAGCATTCAACATTGGATGCCTTACAACACCTCACCATGAGAAGCATTCAACATTGGATGCCTTACAACACCTTTCACGAGAAGCATTGCACATTGTGTGCCTTTCAACACATTGCCATGAGAAGCATTGTACATTGGGTGTCTTACAACACTTTACCATGAGAAGCATTGTATATCGGGTGCCTTACAACACCTCATCATGGAAAGCATTGAGAATTAGGTGCCTTACACCTCAGCATGAGAATCATTTTACATTAGGTGCCTTACAACACCTCACCATGATAATCATTGTACATTAGGTGCCTTACACCACCTTACCATGAGAATCATTGTACGTCACTAGGTGCCTCACAACACCTCACCATGAGAAACATTGAACATCGGGTGCCTTACAACACCTTACCATGAGAATCATTGGGTGGGTGCCTTACAACACGATACCATAAAAAGCATTGTACATTAGGTGCCTTACACCACCCTACCATGAGAATCATTGTACAGTGGGTGCCTTACACCACCCTACCATGAGAAACATCGTACATTAGGTGCCTTACACCACCCTACCACGACAAGCATTGCACATTGGGTGCCTTACAACACCTTACCATGACAAGCATTGTACATTGGGTGCCTTACAACACCTTACCATGACAAGAATTGCAACGTTGCGTGCCTGATAACACCTTATCGTGAGACTTACAACATCGGTGCCTTACAACACTTTACCATGAGAAGCATTGTACATTTGGTGCCTTACAACACTTTACCATGAGAAGCATTGTACATTGGGTGCCTTACAACACTTTATCATGAGAAGGAGTGCAACTTTATGTGCCTGATAACACCTTATCGTGAGGCGCATTGCACATCGAGTGCCTTAAAACACCTTACCACAAGAAGCATTGTACATAGGGTGCCTTACAACACTTTACCATGAGAAGCATTGCACATTGGGTGCCTTACAGCACTCTATCATGAGAAGGATTGAATATTGGGTGCCTTACAACACTCTATCATGAGAAGGATTGAATATTGGGTGCTTTACAACCCCTTTGTGTGAGAACCATTGTACATTGTGTGCCTTGCAACACTTTACTGTGAGAAGCATTGTACATTGGGTGCCTAACAACACCTTGCCATGAGAAGCATTTCACATTGGCTGCCTTACAATACCTTAACATGAGAAGCATTGTACATTGGGTGCCTTACAACACTTTGTCATGAGAAGCATTTCACATTGGCTGCCTTACAATACCTTAACATGAGAAGCATTGTAGATTGGGTGCCTTACAATACTTTGCCATGAGAAGCATTTCACATTGGATGCCTTACAACACCTTAACATGAGAAGCATTGTACATTGGGTGCTTTACAACACTTTGTCATGAGAAGCATTTCACATTGGCTGCCTTACAATACCGTAACATGAGAAGCATTGTACATTGGGTGCCTTACAACACTTTGTCATGAGAAGCATTTCACATTGGCTGCCTTACAATACCTTAACATGAGAAGCATTGTAGATTGGGTGCCTTACAACACTTTGTCATGAGAATCATCGCACATTGAGTGCCTTACAACACCTTAACATGAGAAGAATTGTACATTGGGTGCCTTACAACACTTTGTCATGAGAAGCATTGCACATTGAGTGCCTTACAACACCTTAACATGAGAAGCATTGTAGATTGGGTGCCTTACAATACTTTGCCATGAGAAGCATTTCACATTGGATGCCTTACAATACCGTAACATGAGAAGCATTGTACATTGGGTGCCTTACAATACTTTGTCATGAGAAGCATTTCACATTGGATGCCTTACAACACCTTAACATGAGAAGAATTGTACATTGGGTGCCTTACAACTCTTTGCCATAAGAAGCATTGCACATTGGGTGCCTTACAACACTTTGGTATGAGAAGCATTTTACATTGGGTGTCTTACAACACTTTGCCATACGAAACATTGCACATTGGGTGCCTTACAGCACTTTTCCATGATAAACATTGCACATTGGGTGCCTTAGAACACTTTGCCATAAGAAGCATTGCACATTGTGTGCCCTACAACACATTAACATGAGAAGCATTGTACATTGGGTGCCTTACAATACTCTTATCATGAGAAGGATTGAATATTGGGTGCCTTACAACCCCTTAGTGTGAGAACCATTGCACATTGGGTGCATTACAACACTTTCCCATGAGAAGCATAGCACATTGGGTGCCTAACAACACTTTAACATGAGAAGCATTGTACATTGTGTGCCTTACAACAATTTGCCATGAGAAATATTGCACATTCGGTGCCTTACAACACTTTGCAATGAGAGGCATTTCACATTGTGTGCCTTACAACACTTTGCCATGAGAAACATTGCACATTGGGTGCCTTACAACACCTAAGGATGAGTAACATTGCACATTGGGTGCCTTACAACACCTTACCATGATAGGCACTGTACATTGGGTGCCTTACAACACCCCTTACCATGAGAATTATTTCACATTGGGTGCCTTACAACACTTTGTCATGAGAAGCATTTCACATTGGGTGCCTTACAACACCTTAACATGAGAAGCATTGTACATTGGGTGCCTTACAACACTTTGCCATGAGAAGCATTGCACATTGGCTGCCTTACAACACTTTGCCATGAGAAGCATTGCACATCCGGTGCTTTACAACACTTAAAATGAGAAGCATTGTACACTTGGTGTCTTACAACACTTTGCCATGAGAAGCATTTCACATTAAGTGCCTTACAGCACTTTGCCATGAGAAGCATTTCACATTGGGTGCCTTACAGCACCTTAACATGAGAAGCATTACACATTGGGTGCCTGACAACACTTTATCATGAGAACGATCGAATACTGGGTGCCTTACAACCCCTTAGTGTGAGAACCATTGCACCTTGGGTGCCTTAGAACACTTTGCCATGAGAAGCATTGCACATTGGGTGCCTTACAACCCCCTAACATTAGAAGCATTGCACATTAAGTGCCTTACAACACTTTCCCATGCGAAACCTTGCACATTGGGTGCCTTACAACACCTTAGGATGAGAAACATTGCACATTGAGTGCCCCACAACACCCTACCATGAGATACATTGCACGTAGGGTGCCTTACAACACTTCATCATGAGAAGGATTGCAACTTTGCGTGCCTGATAAACACCTTATCGTGAGACGCATTGCACATCGGTGCCTTACAACACCTTACGACGAGAAGCATTGTACATTGGGTGACTTACAACACTTTACCATGAGAAGCATTTTACATTAGGTGACTTACAACACTTTACCATGAGAAGCATTGTACATTGGGTGCTTTACAGCACTTCGCCATGAGACGCATTGCATACTGCGTGCCTGATAGCCCCTTCAAATGACATTGCGTGCTTTAAGCACTTTACCATGAGAATCATTGCACATTGGGTGCCTTACGAAATATTGTCATGGACAGCATTGTATATCATACCCTTTGAGTAAGAAGGTTTTAAACCGGAACTTTACAAAGTGGCAGTTTAGCACCTTCTAACTCCGAGGGGACGTTATAGAGGCCTTACAAAACATCGTCATGACCTAACACAACATGGTCATGGGCTGTATTTTATATGAGACGCCTTACACAACATCGCCACGGACACTATTGCATATAAGAGGATTTACAAAACATTGCCGTTGGCAGGATTCCATTTAAGAAGCCTTACAAAGTATTGTCATAGAAAGAATTGCATATGAGACAATATTTGCCATGGACAACATTTCACTTCATAAGCCGTAAATTATATCGGCATGATAGTACAGCAGCAGACACACAAAAAGAGCCATATTTTAGGACACACCTAGACTTGCGATACAACATTTTGTCTAGAATTGCCCCAGGGGTCTCATGATGCATAATCTAGTTGATGACATTGTCGGAAATCGGTGCGGGCTGAGAATTTGACACTTTTACATACCTACCCAATTTTTAGATAAAATATCCGCTGAAATATGATTTTCACGTTTATTTCACTCTCTCACAATATTGTACCATTTAAATCAAATAATGGTGGGTCTAGTTTTTTCTATCCATTAGGTCATTCACAAAAAATGAAAAAGTTAATATAATTTTACTATAATTATTATCCTACATTGATGAGCTAATTTTGATATTGCTCATATGCCCCAGAATGCATTTTGAAAATTTTTCAAAATTTCACATTTTTGGCAAATACATGTAGTTTTTGTCAACAGGCTCTGTACGAAAGTCCACACGAGTGGTATCCTTTGGTTCGGAGACATACAATTGATGAGGAGAATACTCTGAGACGTTCTTGGAATCACAACCAATATATTTTGATAACCTTACATTTCTGCACATAACCTTTATGTTAAATAAATGCGTCATGAAATTTCCATCGAATATCCAGAGTATGCGTTCTTTTGCCTTAGTCTATTCGTATTATATTAACCCTTGCACCACTAAGCGCGACTGTAGTCGTTTTCAATCCATTTTATTGGCCGATCAAATCACTGCTATTGCAATGAGTATTTAAACTGCAAAATTTGCAAATGTTGATTTTCAAATTAAACAAATAATATTTTGAGAAATTTTCACCAATTTGAAGTTGTGGGTCCCGGTAGCGAGACACAACTTCAAGTGGGTAAAAATTTAAATTATTTAAACTAGCGCTTTAAGGGTCAATCTGATCCATAGTGAACCTGTATCTAGATAAACACGTCATAGAAGTATAGATATTTATGGATTAGAAAGGGCAACGGCCATGTCAAGTGAGTGTGTTATACAGAGATAAGAGGTTTTATTACATCAACATGCAGCAATCGACATTTCTTCTAAATATCGGATTACCCCCTTTAAAATGTCATAACAGGTCACATAGAACAATGCTACATAAGGACATGTATGATTCGGTTATAATGACTTATGGATTATACTGATAAATAGCAATATTATTATGAAAGGATTGCCCATTGAGGATTACTCAGACCACAGTGCCACGAAAAAGTCAAGTTTATTGATACAATCTTGTCCATACTTTATAAATTAACCCTTTAACCGCCGGTGCCGCATATATTCGGGTTTTCATTTTTTATTAGCACATTATATGCCACCTTTTGAAGAAAAAATAAGCAATATTTGAAAACAGTTGACCTCCATTTTGTCATATCTGAATAATTTTCACTCACTTGAAGATGTGGATCGCGTCAGCGAGACACAACTTCAAGTGGGTGAAAATTCAGATTGAATAATTTGGCGGATAAAGGGTTAATATATGTTTTTTCAATACATCTACATTTACTGAATTTATTGTTTTACTGTTTTTTATTAGACATACGTACGCGAAGCGAATATATACGCATTGACGAAGTATCATGCAAATTTAAAAACACTTCCAAAAAATGATGCAATTATATAGTTAAAGATATCCATTCAATTTAAATAAAATAATGAAATGATTGTATGTAAGAAGGAAAATAAAACAATCTTCGAGTTAAATAAGGTAGTGATATAATAATTACACAAATATCATAGATATCCACAAATGTGATATAGTTAGATAAATAATGGGCCATACAATGCATGTACCTATAATGTCAGATCACGTGGAGCCACAACTACATGTAGCTGAAATATCTGGCCTCGGACATCCGGTTTTCGAGCAATTATAATCATTATCACATTCTCCCACGTTCTGTTATTAAGTAATTATAAATCATTATCACATTTTCCCACGTTCTGAGAAAAACATGTTCATTTTTCTCATATTAGGATCCTCTATCCTAGTGTCTCCAGGATTGACCTGGGAATATATTTATATATATTTATATATAATTAATATATTTTTGTGCTGCGCACTCACCAGTTAGGCTGGATATAGAGACGATATTCCTGATTTCTAATTATTGACAACCATGTCAAAAATAAGAAATACGGGAATTTTGTCTCTTATATCTAGCCTAACTGGTAAGTGCGCAGCACATAAATTTAAAAACTTTTGCAGTTCTAGTCTATGGACATGTTTACATCATATGGTCATATTATTAAGCTAAAATAAAATCTCCGATTTTTTATGATTTTAGACCTGGGCATGTCCCTTCAAATTTACTAAGTAATGAACAAACAATTTTCAAAAATATTCCGTTATTGTATTAGTTGGTCATTATATTAATACAATCATGATAATGCACTGGTATCTCAGCGAAAAACGTTGAGATCCACATGAAACTCAAGCCGATTGACACACCCGCAAAAATCGGAGGTCGAATTTATTGTTTAATAATTTTTTTTTAATTTTGCATTCACTCAAGATTCAAATGAACCGTAACAAGTTATGCAGGTTCCTAAATATCATAATATGCCTCATTGTTTTGTTATTTTTTGTAAATATGGCTGACGAGCACTCAAGATTGATTAAAGTATTAACGACATTACTGAAAATATATCAAGTAGCATGTTTCTTTTTGCAGAAGATGCTCCTATTTTTAGGTCTACAAGAGATACGTCAGCTTGAGAAGATTTAAAAACTTATAAATAAAGATCTGAAAACGATTGAAAAATGGGCTTCACTGTGGAAACCCAAACTCAGTGTACCCGAAGCTGTCGTTATCATGTTTTCTAGAAAAAGAGTACCCTAACTGAACACCCATTATTGTTAAATAATAATCCATTAAAAAATGTAAAATTTCAGAAACACCTGGGCATCAAATTTTCTGCTGATATGCAGTGAAGCCAGCACATTAATTGTGTGACATCCCATTCTTACAAACATTCTGTCTTAGCACTTGGTATAAGAGTTTTGTCCGACCAGTATTAGAATATGGCGATAGTGTGTATAGCAGTTGTAAAAAAGTTGACGCTGCAAAACTTGAAAACGTTCAAAATGATGCTTTACGTATTAATGCAGGTGCGAAAAGATTTACATCCAATTCTTTATTATTAAACGAGACTGGTTTCCAAACATTCGAAACGCGTTGAGATGCACATAGCATGATTTTATTTTAAAAATGCTTGTACACTAAAGTACCACAATACCTGACTGATTGTATGCCAGCACGCCTGCATTCTCGTAATACCCGTTCGGCAGCTTCTCCAACATTTCGTATTATAAAAGCTAGCTCAACCCAATATCAAAACAGTTTCTTTCCAATCTGCACAAAATTTTTTAATACCTCAAATCCAAATTTTAGATCATCAGAATACACTTTCGTAAAATGTAATAAAGAGCAAAGTGGATATTACCTCATGGGTTCCAGATTCATCCAGGTTGTTCTTTCTCAGTTACGTCTGAGATTCAGGAACCTGAATGAACACTTGCATCGATAATCCACAGTGTAGGTGATCTAGCGGCTCCGAAACGGTCAAACATTATTTTATTGATTGCCCCATACAAAACGGACATAGAGAAGATTTATTTGAAATGGTAAATACCGATGATAAGAGAACCACAACAATTTTGAGCATTATATTACAAGGTGTTAACATAAAAGATCACAATTTCAAAATTATTGAAGCAGTATCTAAATACATGTATATTTTAGAATATAACAGACTCACATAAATAATTCCAATGCTAGCTAACTGTAACATGCTCATGAACGCTGTTTAAAATAATATTATGTATGTCACAATTATTTCTTGATTTTATATTGTTTGCCATAAAATCAACGTTATAACGATGTCAAATACTAAATGATTTATGTTTTTCATTGAGTGCTTATTGTCATGCTGTTCTGTTTAATGTTTATTTTCTTTATTTTTTCTTTTGGGGAGAGCATATTCATTAGTGTAATACTATGTTGTAATCCGCGGTAAATAAATATGTTTAACCCTTTAACCGCCGGTGCCGCATATATTCGGGTTTTCATTTTTTATTAGCACATTAAGTACCACATTTTAAATATGGTAAAGATAAAATGTGACATCAACCAGCAAGATTTGAAAAGAGTTGACCTCCATTTTGTCAAATCTGAATAATTTTCACTCACTTTAAGTTGTGGATCGCGTCAGCCTTTAGAGAACAAGTGTTCATTCAGGTTGCAGACACAACTTCAGGTGGGTGAAAATTTAAATTGAATAATTTTGCGGTTAAAGGGTTAAGCCGAACCAAGGAAGTTTTATGGTTATAACCTCCTTTCTCAAATTGATGTGATTCACGCTTATTGTATTAATAAAAGAGGTCAGTGGTATCGTGGTGGCACACTAATGGTTATACAAATTTTAGTTTTAGAACTGACATGATACATGTGTGTATTACCGTGCATAGACATACAACAGTAACTAGTCACTTATAAAGCAAGTAGTGACTGCTATTTGACTTTGCATGGCAGTATACATGAACTGAGAGAGCGTGTGTGGGTAAACAGCTGACATAATTATGGATAAGCATATTATTATCAGGTTATACTCTAGTGATGGAAATGCTATCAAGGTGTCACTACAGTCACACTTTAACCCTATAAACGCCGGTACCGATTTTGTTCGTTTTTTTTTAAAACTCATCAGTCCATTAATTACCACCTCTTCAACATGTGAGAGTAATCAACAAGATCTCAAAATCGTTGACCTCCCTTTTGTCAAATCTGAATAATTTTCACTCACTTGAAGTTGTGTATCGCGTCAGCGAGACACAACTTCAAGTGGGTGAAAATTGCAATTAAATAATTTGGCGGTTAAAGGGTTATTGACAGATAAGTCCTTTTAAGCACAAGGGTATGGATCAGTGGGACCTTAGCATGCAAAGGGTCAAGTGTACTTTGCCCGGCCAATATGAGACGTTGACCCGATGTTGATTAGATGTTAGACCACCGCCTGCGACGCTGGCCCAACATCTAATCAACATAGGGTGAACGTCTGGTACTTGATGGGTGTACATCTTTCGGGTCACGTTGAATCGAGGTGACAGAGCGCACTCTACCCATCTGATATGAGTCATATGGCCTTAGTGTCTGCACAGCATTCAACCTGAACTGACCTCATCTCGAGTCAGAATGGTATAAAGAGCTAAGAAGAACATGACGACAAATAATAATAGCAATCCCCAGCTATAGGCCCCTATAGGATTCACAACAACGGCTGTGTTTCGTGGGAGCGCATTTGAAGGGATTCATTAGCATTGCACATCCATTTGCAATTTGCAAGTTTAGGAGATAGTACACCACTACTCATCCATTGGATATCTTGAAACAATTTGACTACAGAAAAACACAGATGCCAGGTCTTGACAAAATGACGGATTTAAGCAGACGACAACATGATAGACTTCGTAGAACACAGAGCGCGCCGGCGGGAGGTGCCTGTATGCGCAGTGTTCGGAGGCGCAGCATTAAAGACTCATTTGATGTGACATGCGATGAGAAGATCCCAGAAGTCCCCCACGGTGGCGCTAGAATCAAGGTGAATATTGAAATTTTGTGGGAAGATGATTTGGTAGTATATAATATATCTAATTAGAGACATTTTATCAACAGGTTTGCCTAACATATTCACTTTTTTACTTCTATTTTACCTCATTACACTCTTTTCAGCTTTCGATGAGGTTTATGACTTGTTGGTAACTTGCTCTGGTTAAACATGCATTTTTTACCAGAGAAGCATAAATGTGGACATTCCCCCTATTTAGTTTTACCAAATTATTGACCATAATTGCAGGTTCAAATGAACACATGGTCTATGCCAAATGCTTAACAACATTATAACCGTCATTCTAATACGAGTGTCATTCATTGATTCAACAGTAAGCATGGTAAAACAAATATTCGTATATTAAAAAAAACGTGTAATATTTATAGTTTTTCATTTTATTAACCGATTGATATCGTTATGCAAAAACTACCTTTTCATTGAATGCCTAATAATGCAGTAGGCGTATGTTCAGGGCATTAATGCAGTAATTCGATCAGCTTGATATTATTGCCAGAGATACTTAGTTCTTGACCCACGTAGTCAACAACTGTAAATAGTTGACAAGAGGCTGAGCCAGCAGCATCGACATTTCACCCTGCGTTGTTTCAACAATGGGCGAACGTTTGATATGCTGGTCCAGCACTGAAACAAAATAGGGTCATCACTTCTGGTTGATGCGTAGTAGCCCACATCGCGTCGCCCCTGACCTATATAAACAACGTAATCTAACAGTCTGGGCGTGCGTGTACAGTAAACGTGAAACGTTTGCCCAGTGCTGGGTTAATGTTGGTCCACCGTCTTAGACGGTGGACCAACATTAACCCGGCACTGGGTGAGTCTACGTACGTGGTAACAATGCGTGAGGACGGGAACGGACTTTGTGCTTGTTATTCTGCAGTGATGAGCACGTGGACAGTGACTGACTGGCCAGAGTTCACCCTGACCTGAATTAGCTGATCGGGCCCAACGCCAGCTCAACGCTGGCTACTAGCTCAACATTTTTAACCTGTTAGCCCAGAATTCAGTCAGTGTTTATTGGTTCGCGTTTGCTAAGTTTATAACCAGAAGCCACAAATTATCACTACATAAAGACTGAAAAGTGATCTCATCTGCATGATTTATAACACTTTATAATTATTAAATATTTCTGATAATATAACGTTAGCCGTATTACTAGCTGTTAACAAAAACAAAACATGTATTATAACTCTTGGGCGGGGGCCCTAGGGTAGTGGTTAGCACCGCTGCCTTTCACGCCAGAGTTCGAGGTTCGGTTCCCGGTCTCGGCGGTTTCAAAGAAACAAAAATGTTTCTTCCCCATCCACGTGTGAAAGTCAGTATTGTGGGGAGCCTCCGTGACCGAGAGGTAGCGTGCTCGGCCTCAGACCGCCAGGGCTCGAATTTCGAATCCTGTGTCTGGAGGACAGTGTCATCTCAATCATCTCACCATCCTCAGGTTCTCCTGGCCCAGTTTAGCCTATATGTGCACAAAAGTGGCCTAAAGCCCGATTCATTTCATTATAACTCTTTGTGGAGATGGATCAATCATTTTCTACGCAAGTCATTTGTTGTTAAATCTCTGATTAGAAAACACTCTGTTAGCAGGGGCGTATCCAGGGGGTGCTCAGGGTGCTCGAACACCCCCTTAATTTCCAGAGTGATAATTTTCCAACTCAACCATTAGGCCCGGCCGTAGGACGGTAGCCCATTAAGTTTATTTTGCCTGAGTTTGTGTTCTATTTAGGGGAAAGAGGGGTGCTGTGTGTGGGAAACGGTTAACATTTCTGTACACCAGTCCTTATGAACATGTCCGATATAACGTTTGAGGTTGCTAGGTTAAGTACTTTCGTCTTTAAAAAAGTGTTCAGAAAAAATATACCTCGACGATTAAATATAGTGATTAGAGCTGAAAAGGTTTTGATTGGAATAATGTTGGCCCAGCGTAGCAGACAGTGGCCCACATTACATCAGCATTTGGGCCAATGTATCGTGTTATCTGGTGTTTCTAGCGCCGGGATGACAAGCGTCACCCACATAGTCACCCACATACAGCAGTCAGAAAACACGGTACAATCACCCAATGCTGTTTCAATGTATGTCAGGCCAGCGTCGAAAACTGTGGGTCAACATTGAAACAGCATTGGATGAATGTCACGTGTTTGCGCAAAGTATACAGCAGACCCAGTGATGGATTAGTGTTGGGCCGGCATTGATTGACCGGCATTGAACCAGCAATGGGCTGCGACGCTGGCCCAACATTGAAGCGGAATTTGGTGGGTAGGCCTACATCCTCTGTACGAGGTAAATCTTAGGCAAGTATTGAATGAATGTTGGCCAGCACAGGTGATGGTGGTGGAAGAAATACACGTTGAAGATATATTTTAACTTGTCTTCTTGGTTCTTTCCTTAATTATATCAGAGATTTTACTAATGAACAATCTCTGATTATATCCTGAACATTAAGGATTCTGGCCCATGAGGAAGACCAATACACTGTTATGTTTAGAAAATATTAAGCCGATTTTTTGTCTATAGCACTCGAACAGACCAAAGCCGGGCCTCGGAGTTCTGGAACTTCTATTACAGTTTCCTATACAATTATTCCACCAGTGTCCGGCATGTTAATCAGTTAATAGGTGCCAGCCCCCTCCACATCTAAATAATACCCCTTCCCATTTGAGGGCTGGTGTCTGGGATACATGATTGGCGCCATTAGAGACTCAGAGTAGACAATAAACTGTTACTAATTGGGCAAGTGATCGCCACATGCGGCGAGAGAAGCAAAATCGTTGCAATGCAAATCTTTAAAATTGACCATTCAGAGCACTTAAAAGTAGAAATTTGTTGCGACTGGTCTTCTTTCTCCTGCCCACCCTTTGTGACACATTTTTCAAACATTCATTAATTTTTTGTAAAAGAACATAATAAAATATATCAACTTTGTGTTAAAACGGACAACGACTTTGTACTGGACATGTTGCTCTCCCAAGCACTTGACGCTGCATAAAATAAAAAGAATAAGGACCACGATATAAAGATTATTCCCCAATCACCATGATTTTTTCACCTACGTGATGTCGAATTTATTTCTCAAGAGGTTAAAAAAACAGGGTCGCTTTTCAGTTTTCAAAATTTAATTGTTGTATTATGTTTGTGCATAGACTTTGCATTTGTTTTAAGGGCCTATTTGAAATCGTCGTATTTGTTCAGTGCAATATATACCTCCAGTATAGCCACTGACACGAACTCATTCAGGTACTGCTGGGACTGAACAGGGTTTTTTCACTAGAGACGAAATTAACCCTTTAACCGCCGGTGCCGCATATATTCGGGTTTTCATTTTTTATTAGCACATGAAGTACCACCTTTTAAACATGTTAAAGATAAAATGTGACATCAATCAGCAATATTTGAAAACTGTTAACCTTCATTTTGTCAAATCTGAATAATTTTCACTCACTTGAAGTTGTGGATCGCGTCAGCGAGACACAACTTCAAGTGGGTGAAAATTTAAATTGAATTATTTGGCGGTTAAAGGGTAAAGGATGATAATTGAAAATGGGCAGTTGTCTTAACAAAGTGGGATAACAACCAATACTAACAAGAATATCTAGTATATGCCTAACTGCTGATGAACTGGAAGATGATATTTGCATTAAAAAATATTCCGCAATAGGGGAGTACAGTAAATTAATAGAGGTGAAATAAAAAAAATATCTCAGGAATTTTAAGTGTTCGTTAGTAAACGTTATTTTATTGGTCCACAACATTTTTTAATGGCATGTTATCATTTTTAATAGATGATTGTTGCATAAATACATAATTACATAATTGCATAATCGGCATTCCACAAACAAGGTTGCATAATTATTATCACAATGAGGGTGACCCAACGTCTGATTAAAATTAATGTTGGTCCACCATTTGCGACGCTGGCCCAACATTACCACAACATTGGGTCGACCGCTTTTTATGCTTATCTAGCTTATTTAATATGCCTCGTACTTCGCGCTCGCTATTAAATGAGCTAATGTTGATCATGGTTATGGTTTTTCCATTGAAGGATTGTATTTGCTTAAATAGCTGGACTTGTCTAGGCTAGGTTGTAATACATCTGTTTATTAAGCTCACATCTAAGTAAAATTATATATGTCTACCAATTGCTCAGCTAGAATACGCTTAGGTTCTAAAATCTCAGCTAGATCTATCGCTCAGTCTTACATATTAATTACATATTCTTTAGTTTTAGGCCCTATATCACCTTTATTGTGAACGTTTTTATTGACATTGTCCCAAATTTGTCTAGTTTTGGTTAACGTGTTAAAATCACATCTTTGCTGAGTCACCTCTCATATATTTTTCATAAAATTACCCTGATGTGATTATATCTGTCACTATTTATAGTGACACCCCGGCAACCACGAGACATCCAGTAAAACCATTGGATTGATGTTTGCCAGGTGCTGTATCTATGACATCAGCTCACTGAATGCAATTGCTAAAATGTTCAACAGACATAAGAAGTTGAATCAATGTTGCTTCAACGCTGGTCCAACGTCTTAGACAGACGGTGGAACAACGTTAAACCAACATAGATTCAACGTCTTGTGTCTGCTGGGTTATCCATAGCGTCAAAGAGATTTTGATAGCCAAAGCAGCACTATGCTAATTATTGCATATCACTTATTACCACCGATGACTCATTGTTGCCAATGAATATTGTGAATAATTATAGTAGCGCAGCAGAGGGTTTTTTTCTATTCTACTTTTTAAACATAACATCTACTGTTGGAAATCTATTGTTATGCATGCTAATCCTGTGTACCATTATGACCATTTAAACTAGCTTCAAAAGCTGTCAAGGACATACACGCTATATTGCTTACCCTGATCCAAGTGTTTGGCTGGTGATACGGGACTGCGTTTGGTTGTTTGTGTTCGAAAGAGTTAAATATAATCATATTGATATAGAAACCTGACGTATAATCGAAAGCACTTGTAAAGTGGCGGAGTAGTGACGTGAAATTAATATCATTTAACACCAATATTGCGCAAGTGTTATAAGGCCGGAACAGCTGATATGATTTTTTTTCAATTCATAATCCCGTAATCATGGTAATCGTTTATTACCACCTTCAGGAACATTTGGGTTGTTTTGGTTTGTTTGTCTGTCTGTCCAAAAATGAAATGATTCGGGCTTCAGGCCACCTTTGTGCACATATAGGCTAAACTGGGCCTGGAGAAAATCCTGAGGATGGTGAGATGATTTTGAGATGACTGTCCTCCAGACACAGGATTCGAAATTCGAGCACTGGCGGTCTGAGGTCGAGCACGCCACCTCTCGGTCACGGAGGCTCCCCACAATACTGACTTTTACACGTGGATGAGGAAGAAACACTTTTGTTTCTTTCAAACCGCCGAGACCGGGAACCGAACCCCGAACTCTGGCGTGAAAGGCAGCGGTGCTAACCACTACCCTAGGGCCCTCGCCCTGTCTGTCTGCTCATTCCTCGGATTACTTAAAACGTAATAAACGAATTTGCATGAAACGTTTACAACAGGTGTGTCTCGGGCCAAGGAACAATCTGTTAGATTTCGGGGGTGATCCTGATTGCGATCCGGATTCAAAATTCGGATTACGATCCGATCCGAATCGCACGGACTTATATGAAACTTTTATCCGGATGTGTCTCGGGCCAAGGAACTATACAGTAAATTTTGGGGGTGATCCGGATTATGATAATTAATATCAGCGGAGGTTTGCCGTCTCTGACTGACTGTCTAGTTAACTATGAGAATACATTTAATTTGTTTTTCATTATCATGCTTATTATGTCAGGTTCTGTTTGCTGGTATGACGTACACAGAGAGACAAGTGGAGAAGAAAAGACTACGTCTGTCAGGCGTTCTGGACACCTCTCTTTTCCCAGGTATAATTACCACACAAATCACACCCCAGCAATCACATGACGCGTACCCAATAATGGTTTAATGTTGGGCCATCGTCTACGACGCTGGCCCAACGTTAAACCATCATTGGCTGAACGTCTTGTGTTTGCTGACTTTGTATATTACAGTATCATAGCAGACGTTAACACAAGACCGACATTAAACCCGTAATAAGTCAATTAACGTATTGTGTTTTCTGGGATTTGTGTTAATGATGTACGTGTAAAACATATCTTACAGCAGAACATCAGTATTAGATCACTTCACTCAGCGAACCACCCCTCATCTCGCCGACCATATAATTGAAGTTTACAGTAGAACCTCGATATTAGAAAATGACCCCTCATCTCGTCTAACACACTCACAATTGATTTAATTAAGAATACCGTAAGCCCTGTTCTAAAGTCTAGTGCAAAAATATTATTGAACAACAAACAAAAGTCTTCAATGCAATGTACTCAACATCGAGGCATGAATCTCCAATATCATATTCGAAGTGTTATTCACTTAAGATAATGTCAATCATCTTGCACCAAGATTGTAATAATACACAATCATGGCCTTATTATAAAATGAATAGAATTAACCCATGGGCTGTGTAGGCAGCGGCCAGAATTGGACCGACGTTGAGTCGGTGACTCGTATTTGCTGGGCTATGCTGCGCGACGTCGTCGTTGGATAAAATAATATACATTTTTTTCAATGTGAGCGCACAAGGAACGATGAACCCTAAAAACTCTTACATTATTATAGTTTAGATAGATCACTCATTTACCAGTCTATATTTAGATTGACATTGTTATTTTGAACAAAGTACATGCTTATCTTGAGTTATCTACGTATATATACGCTCTTAATTGCTATCACTGAAAATCGGATGTTAAATTTTCGCCTGCTGACATCAAGTTAAAGGCTAGGTTGTTGAGTTGGATTGTTTTACAACAGCACTTACATTGTTATATTGTAGCACGGTGAATTGATCATACATCACTTTTTTCAGGATTTGAAGTGTCAGGAGTTGTTGATGAGATCAGTAGCTCTGTGTGTGACAACGTGGATCTCAGGGAGGGTGATAGAGTCATCGTATTCTCCGCTTCCAACGCAAACTCAGAAACTGGGTGAGTGTGCACACAGGTAATGGTGTGGGAACAAATCCAGGGTTTCCTGGAGGCCCTTTTAGGGGGGTGTCTCTCCCCCTAAAACTGGCCACTCACCTCAAAAAGAATTGCTTGCTCCGTTCGCACAACAGGTCCTCCCCCCCCCCCCCACAATCACTCTCACCCCCCCCCCCCCAAAAAAAAAAACACAAACTACTCCAGAAAACCTTGAAATCCATATCCACTCATGCACTTGACCATTATATGTGGTCAAATTGGACATTATTCTTTACAAATTTACCCATCTAAAAAAACGTATTTTTTTATTTCTATTCAAGCCATACTGACATGTACACAATATAAATTACCCCCCTTTTATTGATTGTTTTATCCCTGGAAAATATGTTGCAATACTACAATTACACAACATGATATCGGAGGTGATAATAAAAGTTTATCTCAGAAATTTAACCACTTTATGAATAAATGAACAGCTTGAAAACTAAAAAAAATATTCAGCAATTCGGAGCATTTAATAGCAAGAGAGCGATATTACACACGTTTTCTGTTATAGACTACTGGATTCATCCCAATAAAAATCTAGATGTTATGATTATTCTGAATAATCATAACATTTCGATTTTTTTTACGAAGGAAATGAGAGGAAGTCTGAAATTCAGACTTCCTCTCATTTCCTTCAGAAAAGTAAAAAGCATTTCAACTTTTCTTTTAAATGGAAATTAGAGAAAGTCTTTTTTTAGAAAGTAAGATTTTTGTGGTATGAACCCCTGCTCTTGAAAGTACAGGTTTGAGAACAAAGATAGCATGGGGTAGATTTTAGATTCTGTCTGCTGTCTGAATTTAATGACGCATAATTTAATCGAATATTTATAACATTTCTTGTATTAGATACGCGGAGTTTGTGACAGTGGACGACCTGGATGACGTCATCAAGCTACCCACACAACTGCCGCTAGAGGTCGGGTCCTTACTGCCCAGTGGCGCCCTCACAGCCTACAGCGCCGTGCAGCGACTAAAACCTCATGTCCTCCACAAAATGGATATCAGTGAAGGTAGATTTATCAAAACGGGTTATAATTTTGTTACACAGATCGCATTATTATAGGCGAATATAAACAAAGCTCGGTCTGCAAACATTATAATGTAGTTGGCAATGGTCCTGACAGCGCAGTTCGTCAAGAGAGGCCTTCCATTTTTAAAGAGCAACGACGAGTGTTTAAAAAACACAGTAGACATTGCTGTTCAAAGTGACTATCATCTGCTGCTTTATTATCAAAAGTGAAAGAATATAACTTCGTACCTTCCACTCAACGGATAATGATAATCTCTCCAATGGTAATAAACGCCAGTCAAGCTTGCCTTTGGAGATGGATGTTTAAGTATTTTAAAAAGTCCAAACTTAATTGAATTATAATACAATCGAGCCAAGTCATACCAGGATGTGAAGATACCAGCTTTTGTGCTTTCTTCATCATTATGTTTTTCTCCTCAGGTCCAGTGAACATGTTGATAGTAGGAGCTGGTGGCCTGGCTCTCTGGTCATTACGTATGGCTCTCAGCTGCCTCTCTGATCAGGAGTGTGATAACAAACTGAGAATCACCATAGCGGACACCAGCGTGAGTATTGATAAAAACAAACAAAAAAATGTTTCCATCACAAATGTTAGTCTATTAGCCGAAAAATCCCTTATGCATTTCTGCTATTAGTTATGTAACAAACGCACAGTCCACATAGAATGCTGGTGCCCTCCACTGGAAAGATTAGTGTTACGAGAGGATCTGGTATTTTATTATAATTATAGCTAAACGTTTAGATGACTATATAATAGCCCAATGTCTGAAAGTAGTTGGTGGAAAGTAGTTTGTGGGGTAGCCCCTTTAACCCTTTACGATGCATTAAAGCATCATTTTACATCACTGAAAACAGACTTAATTCTCCTACAACTAAGGGATTTAAAATGAAAATTTCCATGAAACAGTTTTACCAATATATGGCAATTTTCTTTAATTTTTCACCTACTTCAAATCATCTTCATCCACTACAAGTCGAGAATTGCTACAGCAATTCGCGGCTTGTAGTGGATGAAGATGACTATGGTAAATTCAGGTTTGAAAGTGTTGAGTAATTGTGAGAATCATATATCATAATAGGAACATCCGCGATAGATTGATGTATCCGAATATTAATATTTTTATGTCTCACTTGGATAAATGTTTTATTCTTTCTTTTTTAACATATGCATACATAATTATCAATATAGATCATGATTCACTGCGTGGTAAATATAATAAAGAACGACACCTGGTGAATGTATTGGAACCTACTGCATGATAAAATGGCACTGTATTTGAGTTAATGATGTTCAGGCTAGGCCTAATGAAGACATTGAACCAATGCTAGACCAGGGGTGGCCAGGCGAAATGAGTCCTGTCGCCACAAATGGCAACTTTCAGGTGCTCTAAATGGTCATTTTAAAATATTTACATTACAGATATTTTGCTTCTGTCGCCACATGTGGCGATGTGGCGACCACTTGTCCACCTCTGTAAACCGTTATCGGGCAAATGATAATAAACATAGCCGAACTGTCTAAAATTAATGTGTATTATATCATATTCGTATCCATGTGTTTTATACAGATTGATGGTTTGACAACCGCCAAGCAACATGGCTGCTTCAATGTCGTACACTGGAGTGACGCATGTAAGTAATATCGGCTCGTACCATCACATTGGATATAAAAGGGTGTATCTGCCACTTCTCGTGTTTGCGGAGTAGGTCGAGCCCGGAAACTAGGCTATCGTTTATTGTTGATATCATTAACGTTACAAATAATTGCTAGGCAACTAGGCTATATTGATATCATTAACCCTTTAACCGCCAAATTATTCAATTTGAATGTTCACCCACTTAAAGGTGTGTCTCGCTGACGCGATCCACAACTTCAAGTGAGTGAAAATTATTCAGATTTGACAAAATGGAGGTCATCTGTTTTCAAATATTGCTGATCGATGTCACATTTTATCTTTAACATGTTTAAAAGGTGGTACTTAATGTGCTAATAAAAAATGAAAACCCGAATATAATATGCGGCACCGGCGGTTAAAAGGTTAACGTTACAAATAATTGCATATCGCTGAAATTGGGTTATTGTCATGATGGCTTAGCGCTCAATATATTTTCGCTTTTTAAAACTTCGTCTAAAATCAAAGATTCCATCAATAATAATTTATGGAGATAACAGAGTTAATTGTCAGTTTTAGTCATAGAAGCTGTATAATAATGCGTCATGATGAAACACATGAGTTAGATACGCCCCTGGTATAACGAAGAATGATATAATTCAGGTTTATTTACACTATTTTACAGTGTATGAAGAATGCATACTTGAAAGGACGGCAAAGTCCTGTCAGGGTGGAGTTGACATCATTCTAGATTTCGTTGCGTCAATTCGTACAATAAACAGAGCCAAAAGCATACTCAAGCAGGTTAGTCTTACCTCCCACAGCAATAGGGTTGTATAAATATTATTATTATTATTATTAATAGGCTTATTAATAGTTTCACACTAGGGCCTACTTTTCTCTTCTGTTCCTATTAGTCAGTGGCGGATCCAGAATGTGCAAAAGGAGGGGGCGTAAGCCACATTTTGGCCGAAAAAGGAGTGTTAGCTTCACTTTATTCAAAAACATGCATGAAAATTCAATATTTTCACCAATAACGGGGGGGGGGCGTACGCCGGGTACGCCCTATGCTGGATCTGCCACTGTTAGTAGAAGTCAGCGAATACCATTTAATAATAATGGTGAGTTCTTATATAGCGCACATAAAAAGCTGTGTGCGCTTCACACACACCCCTGTTCATTGAACCTGTTCATTTATGCACCATTTCAACTCCCATGATATTTCTCTGAAAATCCTGCACCAAGCGGTATTCGAAACCGCACGGAAGGCAGTGACATTGCAAAGTGCGCCACGTCCCTCTCTATTTTACCATGATTATGGATTTAATAATCAATTTAATAATTACAAAATTGATACCCAAAATTTTTGCGGCGTAATCGTTTTGGTTGTTTTTCTCTACGAGCATATACACATGGTGCTATTTTGAGGGGTGGTTTAGCTTAGGAAATACGAAGATAAATGAAATAAAAAAAAATCGTTCATGGAGGGAATACCTTTTAATTTAAAGTCTCATGGGAACAAATTATGTATACTTTAATTTACAATAAAACAATGTTATCATTTTGACAGGACGGTGTTTTAATGGCTGGCGGATTATCGCAGTGTGACGTCAGTGGGGCGATATCGCAGTTAACGCACACACACCGTACAGTGCTGACCACTACTCAAGGCAGCAGAGATGACCTGCAAGAAGTGGTCAGCCGAATAGCACAGGGAAACGTAAGGAACTGCTGTAAAAGTGGCAAAACTAGACTTTTACGTTATTATATGTGGATGTGTTAAAATGGCACCACAATTAAATCCATTGTGACCTCAGATATAAGGGAGGTTGATCTGAGCGACATCTATGTGTGGAGAATGAGAGAAGACATGATTTGAGAACAGGCTGGACCTGCTCTCAAATCATCACCCAAGTATTAAAGAGTTGTATTTGCCATTTGTTAAAGTGGTAGATACAACTATTTAATACTTAGGTGAAGAAATTATGACTTATGTAAGGCTTATAATACTTGTAGTTACCTATGATTATAAACTTTAATTGCCACTAAAGTACATTAATTAACTAGATTATTCTAGCTAATGTGGTTATTTTTTCATGTCAACTGAAAAATCATTCTAGCTAATGTGTTTTCTATTTCATGTCATTTTTACCACCGAATTGTGTTAATCTTGTGAGAGGAACAGAACACACTTTTACATTTTGTCAAATGTTAGTATTTGAGATATCTTATCTTGTATAATTCTAAGTCGATGAGATCATTATACATCAGAAACTTAATAAAGCAGGTCATTTGCATTTACAAATCAGATTACACAGAGGGCATAGCGGGGTTGCCACTCAACTTGAAAAATCATGAATTTTTCATGACCAAATTTTCAATTTATCATGACTTGAATTATCACAGTAAATATGAAGATATAGCATGAATCCTGGGAAACAAATGACACGTGTGAGTCAAGTTGTTGGTATGGTGGTCGAAGGAAAAAAATAATGATTTTTCATGGCTTCCAGTGAAATTAGCTATAACCATGACTTTTTCATGGGAATTCATCTTGGTTCTTAAAAATCATGACTTTTCCTGTTTTTCATGACCAGTGGCAACCCTGGGCGACGGGTCTGGGTATAGGTATGTACGTTTCCACTGGAAGCAATTAAGACCCACAAAATAAATTATTTGTGTGGTTGTTACTTTCGATGTGTATTTTCTGATTGACACACTTGGTTTTCCAGATAGTGCCGCCAATATACAGTGTGTTCCCGATGGAGGAGGCGGATCAGGTTTTCACGATGTTGAGTCAGAGTCAGATTCGAGGACGTGTCGTTCTCAGTGTGTCCTCCATAGAGGAGGAGACGGAAGACGAGGTGCTCACAGATGACGTCATAGAGTCAGCTGATCACCTCAGATAACCCCCGTGTCAATGTGATAGACATATTATCGCCCAGTGTCGTTGTCAATTTGGACATGAGTGACGAATCTGAACCGAGCTTTGTCAAGAGGCAGTCACCTCCAAAGTGCTCAGTAAACACAAAACATTTGCATAACATTTGTACAACGTCATTATACAAATGTTTTGTGTTTAGGCCCTACTGGGTCATGGCAGGTTCACTCCGGGAATATGATAAAAAACGGATAAAATAGGATAAAAACGGCTGAGTCGGTATATTGGTGCTTTCTTCACTGTCTGCTTATTGCACAAAACGTTCCACCTTTGTGAAACGTACCCATGGATCTTGACGATCCTATAAGGTTCACCGTCAGCCGACAAATGGCTATACATCCATGTAGTGATTTAGCTTAAGATTGTCCTAGAAGAGTTTTCACGGACCAGAAACTAAAGTAAACCTGCTGATATCATGTATATGGGAAGACTACGCATAGGCCTACTGCATTCACTACAGGCGCATTTAATGTGTTTGAACTGGAGGTATTGTTTTGTGATTGAAACTGATTGAGGAGAGATATCTTAAAAGTCACGGAATTCACTAGTCATGTCAGGGCAAATTGAAGACATTTATTGATACTGCATTATAGTCTTGATTATTTATTTCAAAACGTTAACATTTTGGCTGACTAAAAGCTTTATGTTGATGATGTAATGTGTCAATTGAATAAATCATATTTTCACATGTTTTTGAATAAAAATGTTACTTATGCTTTCGTGTTTTCGTGTAACTCTATACCATAACATCAACAAATCGTCCACATAATAGCACAGGACTCACAGTGAGCGTGATTAATGTAGGCCAATGTTGCAAAATTAAATGTGTGAATATATTTCTAGGTATCATTTTAGACAGCATGCACAATTAGCGTTTCCATTGCATAACAGCAACCATCCGTTACCTACACAACAAGCGCGGTATATTGAACTCAGTCTGGACCAATGTTGGTGATCTACCCAGCAAACACAAAATATTTGTATAACAATAATACAATGCTGGACCAACGTCGAAGACGTTGGGCCAACATTGTATAAATGTTATACAAATGTTTTGTGTTTGCTGGGTAACCTTGGACCAAAGTAACACCAGGGGCCATCTCATTAAGAATCTTAAAATTGAGATTATTTAAATTTTCCCTCATTTCTATCTTTATTAAGATTTATCTTAACTTTTCTAATAGAAATGAGAGAAAATTAAGGTTATCTTAATTTTAAGCTTCTCAGTGTAATGGCCCCTCGGCTTTCTGCTTGCCAGGCTGGAATCACTCAGAGGTGACCAATTTATTTCGAAAGAAAACAAACGAACTGAAATAATTGCAAATATCTATTCTATCATTTCAAAAGATACAGTAACGTTTACATAATATACTTCTATACTTCGACAACGAGTGGCACTAGCAGATACGATATACAAGAATACATACATTTTTATGAGAAATTGTAGTAAAAATAGGTGGGTTCACATCACAATTAAGTATTTCATGCAATACCTGTCATCTAGTGGTTTGCATTTCAAGACATGACATGTTCATATTCAATAATTAGATATGTTTCAAGTTTCAAATACATCTGTATCAAGTAGATATGTTTAAATGCATAATCGTTCTTCAACACCCAACACACTCTCAACCCCATTGAAAAATACGACATACATGTTACAGACACACGACGTTGGCCTTAAGGTGATCGAATATCGATATTTCCCAACAGCTATTGGCTAAGGTTTATATTATATTAGTCTTGTCAATAATGGTCAATGGCAGTGCGTGACTATCAGACAGATGTAGTTTTCTCCACTAATTTTGTTTTCCTAGTGAATCGCAATAGCAGGACACAAGTTTGAAGGGAGGAAGATAGAAATTGTCCAACTTGGCGTTTATTTTGGTGTATGGTGTTTACAAAGAAATATCATTAATATAAATTTCGTCTACACGATGGCAATATAAGGGCCAATTATTTCATTCAAGTTGCATTGATCACGCTATTCACTTTGAATTAAGACTGATAAACACGCTAACGACCACTCCACACATCGCATACCATTCAAAACATTGGCACATCAGATTCAATGGTCACCCATTACTGATTAGTTGGTCAAGAGTAGGCAAGCGGCTCACCTCACTGATGATCTGCAGATTGAGCTTATATTATTTTTCTCTCATTTAACCCCTGAAGCGCTAAATTAAATAATTAAATTTTTCACCCACTTGAAGTTGTGTCTCGCTACCGCGACCCACAACTTCAAGTGGGTGAAAATTATTCGCATTTGTTTTAATTTAAGACCAAACATTTCCAAATCCCGATGTCTAAACACTCATTTCATTCGCAATGACAGTGATTTAAAGTGGGTCTTTATGCTTCACTAAATCAAAATATCACGGCAGATCCCACTCTTGTGGACGTCCACCATGCTGCGCATGCGTGCCATTGTATTGGACTCTCTAAATATTTACTCAGCGAATCATAACGACCCACCTACATTAACCTGCTAACAAAACAGATTAAAAACAACTATAGTCATGCTTAGCGCTGTAAGGGTTAAGGTAATAGTGAAAATATCGTCCCTTTGGATATGAAAGGGTGTATCTGCCACTTTGTGGGTGTATCTGCCACTTTGTACAGTGGCAGATACACCCTTTCATATCCAAGGGGACGATAAAATCAATATTCAGATAGTCAGTGGGATAGACCCCTATACCTTGCATGTGCTAACAACAGTCTAACAGAGCATACATGATATCAGTCATTATATTATGTAATACGGTCATAACACGAGATTCTAGTTTCTTAGGATCGTTTGTCAGCAGCGTTCATGAATGAGATTCCTACACCAACAACTTTGGCACATACGAGTTTCATTGTATCAGATCTTTAATACAACTAAGTAATGTGTTTTGGGGTAAACTACGTAAATTAATTTGCATTGCATTTTAGTAACAAAATAGACGAGACGATGATCCTCATGCACAATCCGATAATCAAAACAAAAAGTAGTGATCTTAATACTTATTTTTTATAGACCTATCTAGATACTCAAAGAAGTAGAAATAATTTATGGGTTTTAAAATTGGCCCAATTCGTTAATCGAACGTACCGCATAATTGAAATATACCAATGTTGTAAGGCAATGGTGTATTTAATTTATGTGATAGGGGCAGTAAATATTTTCTATGTGAGAAGCACTGTTTATAAATATTGCATTGATATAAAAAGTATATAATTAATATTTCAAAATGTTAAATGCGAATCTTAGCTTTTTATATACTAGTAATATACATTTGGCAATAGCGGATTGAAAACAATACATGTAACATAATTATGATATCGATACAAAGACAATTTGGACGAGATTCAAATACAATAGAATATTGTTAGATCTGTGCTGTGGACAAATATCGTTTCTTAGCAAGCAAAGGGTTGTATGTGACACTCCAGTGAGTAACAAATACAACACTTTGGCTGCTAGTGACGATTAAAGTTGAGCAAATCATTAACTTACGTACTTTTTTGTGGAGACGATCATTTAAATAATTATTAAGTAAACGTTGTTTTTAGTGCAGATTAACATTGAAAATATTTCTTATGTAACATGTATTAAAAATCTAATATAAAACAGGTAGGGGTCATTCCTACATGTGACGTCCTGATATATAATAATAATGACTATTGGCAAGCACTATTTTATAATACTACCTGGCCTAATATACAGTATTGTCCATTGGATAACAGTTCGTAATGTTCACTCTTCAAAGTGACACTCACCGCCCTTGTTTCTCGAGGACATGAATTGTCATATGATGAAATACTAATACTAGTAATTCGTCCTAATGAATATTATAAAAACAAAATTCTATAGAGATTCAACTAATATAGCCTATGCAACAGTAACTTGTAAATGTATGTTGCAGACATGTAGCAAAATGCAGCAAATGCTCAGTTGAGTATTCTACAAAATAAAACAAATAAATCTCATTTAAATATCAGATCATTAGCATAGCCAATGCTCGCTTGACGTTGGCCCATAGTCTATGACTGTAGCCGGAAATCAAGCTAGTATTGGTATGAAGTGACTGTGGAATTTTTCCTACAAACAACTGAGACATTAGCAATAGTTGTTCAAATAACGCATAGAAAATACGTAGTAGTAAATGTGTGGAATAACGGTGATATATCAAAGTACAAAACAAAAATTCCCCAGATCATATTCTCTGGACTCATAGACATAATAGGAAACATTCTCAACAATTGTATCCACATCGGAGTATCCTTAATTGAATAGCATTGTAGTCATACATGTATAATTTCATAACTAGAAGTAGTGGTCCATTTTATAAATGGCGGATAAAAAGCACCAAAGAAAATCATGTTAATGATCGGACGGCGGATATTCGTTGTACGATATAAGAACATTGTTTCTTATGATTAAGTGACCGCAAAACACAAATTCAAGTGACTGAAAATCCGTGAATTCATGTGAAAACTAGTGAAGCGTAAAAAATACGGTCGACAATTAAATTGACGGTAGATTACTGTCCTCCACACCTTGAAAATCTACTGATCCATAATCTACGATAAAAAACCACCTGGATACCGCAAATTGTTACTGCACAATTGGGAGTTGCTGAGCACAATGGAACCAACCCGCAAAGCAAAAAAACATTGACTGTAGCTTAACCAGGTCAATGTTAGACACCGTCTGCGATGCTGGCCCACCATTGACCCTACAATGGGTCAATGTACAGTGTTTGCGGGGATGCCGTGACATTCCATTCTAATTTGCCCTTGTTTTCATAGCTCTTCCTGTATGTGATGTGGATTGCCTGTTGATCCGTGTCGGGTCTTCTGGACCTTATCCAGGATTCCCTGTGCTATACTGTGAGCGGCCTCCTGATGCCGGGCGTCCAGGGTGAACCACAGAGCTAGAGCACAGCGCTGACCTGACAGCACAGGCTTAACACCGTGATAATTACTAGAGTTAAAACCCACCAAACGTCCACAGCTAGGCTTGAACGATGACTGCAACCATAATAAACATATTAATTATATTGGCACAACAACAAGAAAAATAATCTAACAAGCCTTATCCTGCTGTCGTTTTTAATCTATTTTATAATTGATTAAATCACAGATCTTGTGAACGAATTGTGTGTTTAAACACCAGGATTTGACACTAGAGTTAAAACCCACCAAACGTCCACAGCTAGGCTTCAATGACTACTGCAACCACAATCAAATAATACAATTCACATGATTATGCCAAATCATAAATGATCGATACATGTAGATATCATTTATGCAACTTAAGCCATAAAACATTTTCCAAATAAATAATCTTCAGAGTGTGGCGACATAATTATAACACGTAAACAATTTGTTGAAAATAAATAGTACTAAAAATTGTAAGTGAAATAACAAATTACAATTTGAGGACATTTTCTTTGGTTAAAATGCATCGAGGACATATGCTCTTATAATAGAACGATGAAAATATATTAAAGAAATAAAAAAAATGCCTTTAATTTGAAGAAAAACTCATTGAATTCGCGCGTTTGTTGTAGTCAGCGTTGTCTTACCTGCATGGACATATTTTGATGCGTAAAGAAGAATTCTCCGCCCTGGAAGTCCTGGTTAAGGTACATGACGGCGCTGTAGTCCCGGGACGTGTAGGCAGGGGGCTCCTTCTTACACGTGTTGTCAGGCTGGATTATACAGTTGTCTGAGTGGATGGGGTGACTCAAATCTGTACGCTCAGTTTTGGAATCTGTCAAAAAAGGGCAGATTAAATCAACCACTAGGCCTATTGTTTAAACAAATATGAGTAATTTTCGACCACTTGAAGTTGTGGGTCGCGGCAGCGAGCCACAACTTTAAATGGTTGAAAATTTAAATAATTAACTTAGCAGGATAGGGGATAAATGGTTTTAATTATTTAAAATATTTAATTAAACTTTTTGCTGATCTTTATTCAGACCTATTCTAACCATGTGAAGCAGCGAATTACACGAGTCGTTCACTCAAAGCTGTTTCGATGTTGGGACAGAGTCGCATACGTTGGACCACCATTGAGACGACATTGGGTGAATGTCTCGTTCTTTCCGGAAGCAATTTTCGGACGCCATCAATTAACCCTTACAGTGCGGGGATCGACTTTAGGCGTCAGAATCTGACGTCTGACGTCTGAAGTCGACCCATGAACCCATAACAGAGGTATTCAACTGAATCGGCAAGAGCTAACTAAGACATTTATGATGATTTTAAATTGAAAAAACCCTTTGGTTTCCATGGTTTGTACAAACATATTTCAGCGCGTTGTGGGTTAATTGAGCGTACCATCCAGTGCAGTGCGACACACCAAGTGTGTGAAATCAAAGTAGAGGGGTTTGTCGAGGTTGAAGTATCGCTTGACCATGTCCAGTGAGCGGCTACTGGTGTCCAGATATAGCTGTGCCGCAGACACGTCCACCTCCTGACGGGATGCCATCTGCGGATCACCAACACAAGTGTCTAAAGATTAGCATTTCAGAAAATGCTAACGATTAGCATTTCAGAAAACAAATTCGTTCCATGAGACAATGAGAAGTCATGGGGTACGAGTGACAAATATAGTACCCAGCAAACACAAAATATTTGTATAACATTTGTACAATGTTGGACCAACGTCGAAGACGATGGACCGACGTTCTAGAAATGTTATACAAATGTTTTGTGTTAGCTGGGTAGCGCCTAGGCCTACCTATAACTCAAATCATAGTTTTCAGATATTTTACAAAAAATAGCTTTATTCTTAAACAGGCGAGCATACAAAAAGTGAGCATGTCAGACTGAAAATATTTGCTATAAAAACACTTAAATTGTGTCATTTGTGGTGTGCGTTTAAAAATCTCAAAATAATAGAATATTATTCGGAGTGACCTATGTTAACATACAACGATACATCGTGTTTCATTTTTTTTTGAGATAATGTTTAGCTTTTTTAAGTGTGTGAAGATGATCAATGTTAACGTGCTCTATACCTTGTACAGATTGTTTAGGGCAAGTTAACATTTGGCAATTGTGGATCTGTAGCTGTACTATAGATACACAATTGCTTTAAATATGAGAGGTCCAGGTAATTATTTTCAGAAATTATATTGGACGCAATCTATTTGCATTAGTTCATGTTCCCTGCGCTCCGACTTTGAAAACAAATCAATGGCACTCATCTTAGAATAGTCTGTAAAGATTATGTAGATCAACATTGGCCCAGCTTTTCTTGTTTGCTGGGTATTCACAGGCTACTTCGAAAATACACATTTTATAAGCATCTGTATAACCCCTGATAACCAGTTATTAAAAGTAAAATATTCCTTCAATCTTCAATCTTTTAAAACACTGATATATATTGAGACCTAATTTTCACAAATAACATGGATTTTCGGTCACTATCGCGATACACAACTTAAAATGACTGAATATTTAAATTGAATAGCTCAGTGCTCTAGCGGTTAACAGCGTTTTCATGATTTATATACACTTGCATTTGGGTGAGCTTATGATTGAGTTTTCCCAGCGGACAGTACACTAACCTGCGCGGTACGGAGCACGGTGAGACCTTCAAACTGCTCGTGTTCAGTGTGAGGGGAGCTGTGATCAGGGGAGGTATAGCCGTCTCCTGTTACACCTACATCCTACAGTGCAGCTCAGAGTGTTAGCAGAAAACCACAGGAATAGTGTCCGAGGGGACTAAGGCGTGCCTTGGTCCCCTAGGGAAAAAGATATTAGAAGCAATGTGAACGAAAAGCGGAAAATGCGAAAACCTTCCACCAGAAAAGTACGGGAAATCCTTGGTCTATGTTGCTGTATCGTGATATAGGCTACAACAATTCTTTCGAATGTATTGGCAATGAATTATATCACTACTGTCGTACAAAGCCAAAAGGCAGTATCTGCCTTTTGGCTTTGCATAATAAAGACAGATATTGATAGCTAAGTGTTAATGAACATTTTAATTAATTCTTTTTTATTATTTAATGCGCAAAACAATATTTGCACCTTCCAGTTACCAGATACTCCCAATTGTAAACTCAAAGGTGATTCAAGTACACAACATAGACCATTGTTATACATACATATATTATGTTAGATTCTTCAATTTCTTCATCTAATATATAGACAATTGGCTTGTACACCCGGCACAAATGAGTTAGATAAAGAAATAAAAGGCAAAATAAAAAATATATAGATAAACCATCAACTATGTAAATCTAAAAGAGAAATGAAAAAATACAGCATGTTAATGTAGGTTAAAGCCTGCATAAAAAGTAAAGTAAAGAATATGTTAAGTATAGTATAGTGAAGGTGTTATGAATAAATGTCTGCAGTTTCATTATAAACACAATATTCATGGAATATTATGTCGCCATATGAAAGTGAATTACATGACCAGCACTCAAATTTAAAAAAAACATCCCCATTTCTAAAGATGGTAAAATGTCCTAATATAAAATTTCTAATATTGAGAGAGTCGATATAAACCAATCATTGTAATGTAAAATGACTCTGCAAATATACATGTACGCTAAATCTGGAAACAGCAGGTGTTAATTCCCAGTGTCAGACACAGATAGTCTCTTGTAACAGTTGTCCGTTACAGACAGGGTCTATAGAGAGTGTAAAGCACGTAGATAATGACATTGACCGCTGTAAACAGGTGGCCGCAATATGGTGAAATCAACAACTAATCGATGTCACCCCAGCGTTGTCTTCATAATTAGACCAAAGTCTGAGTCTGGACCAACATGTTTGCTTGACTGACTGCATGGTCGTTAGAGAAAGGTGGCCGTCTAATGCAGTGGTCGTAAAAATAAAATATCAGCCACACATGGCATCTACACAATGTCGGGTTATAGCTGGGACAGCGTCTTCGACGCTGGCCCAACTATAACCCGACATAGTGGAGATGCCACTGTGGGGTGAACAGTATACAAAGAGAACAATAGTGACACCTTTAATACCACTGTGGGGTGCAGAATACAAATAAAATAGCCACCACACCAATGACCCAGTAAGGATATGAGGTAGAAGAGACCTCACACAGATAAAGCACTATACCTCAGCAGCCTTGCTGACGGTGACGCCCACAAACCTCTCGTGTCTCGTGTGAGGAGACTGTTGACCGTTACGTAGCTGGTAGCCATCCCCTAGTTTACCTGCCTCCTGTGTTCAGGTCAAAAAGAAGGATAACATGCACAGTTAGTTCTGTGGAGGGTCTGGTTTCTCGTAATCACACCTAAATCAATTAGATCATTAATAACATGTAAGAAACATGTATGACACAAAAAGAAACATACATCTGTATATGTTTTTTTTAGCTAACATTTCAGTAAAACCTGGATATCATAATAATAATACTGATTTATGTAGCAGAAATCGAGTACAGCAAATTCTATAAATATTAACGGGGATATTTTGTTTGCTTTATCAAGTTCATGTTTGGTATTGATGCAAGAGGAAATTTGCATAAAGTAGATAAATGCATTGGAAACTGTAAATATTGGAGTGTAAATACACATTAACTTAGCAGTCTCTGCCAATTACAGTCATAGCACAGGACTGGAAATGTATCTCGGAGATGCTAACGGATAATGTGTTAAAAAATGTTCGTTTGATTTACGGCAGCATTGTGTCGAACGACAGCAGTCCGGTAAAAATAGAAGGCTAACGATGTACCAACGCTCAAACAACACTGAAAACGCTACAATATACCAGCACCATGAGAGTACAAATCCTGGGAATTGAAAATTCCCATGGGAAGAGATAACTTTGGGTGACTCCTTACGTTTGTGAGTTTGATGAGTTTTTGGCACTCTTCCTCTGTGGCTATGGATTCCGCGGCAAACCTCTCAGGACCGTTCAGCTCTGTCTCCGTCATACTCACAGTGTACCCGTGGTCGTCTAGGTATGTCTGCAGCTCAGGAGACGCCGCAGATCTGTACACAGCAAACACACGGCATGGATTAACTTACAACGCTGAAATAGTTTTGTATAAACCATTGAGACCAAAGGGTTTTTAATTTGAAATCATCATAAATGTCTTAGTTAGTTCTTTGTGCTTAATTTGAATACCTGTGTTCAGTGGGTCTACGGCCGCTATAATTTTGTTTTAATTCTTTCAGTGCGGAGAACCTCTTTAGACGACAGAATTTGACGGATTCTGACGTATAAAGACGGTCCCCACGCTGAAAGGGTTAAGCTTTAAACATGTCAAAGAAATAATCACGTCTCTAGCCGAAAAAAAAATTAAATTTACAAATAACTAGAAAGAGTTGTTCGGAAACGAACACGAAAGCAGCTCTCCGTTATCGCTAGACCAATATTTTAAAATTGTTTGCTCCCAAAAGTTAATCAGGTCATTCATTGGCTGACATTGCCGTGCATATTTGCCAAATAAGAAGAAGATCTGCTGGAAACTTATTCCTGAAACGCCCTAACAACTATTTCTTTGTTAGTGGCCCTAGTAATTAAAAGGTTGATTATATGGGGATCAAAATGTCACAAAAAATCCGCCAGTGATATATGATGGCTATGTGAAGTATGAGGAAGCAGAAATTCATAGATCAGCTATCATGCAAGATTTCCGAGATAATGAAAAAAAATTTAAAATGGCTGACAGGCGGCCATTTTGGACTTGTTAGTGTGAAATTTGTCATGGGTTATCCTTGTGTCAGACATTACATTTTGTTTTATATTCATGGTCCAGCCATTTTGCATTTCTTGAGATGAGTAAATATCACTAAATGTCCGCTAAACGACCATTTTGAAATTGTTTAATCCCAAAAGTTATTCAGGTCATTGGCTGACATTGGTCATATTTGCCAAATTAAAAGAAGATCTGATGGCAACTTTTTCCTGAAATGCGCTAGCGAGCATTCCTTCGTTAGTGGCCATAGTAATAAAAGGGTTGATGATATGGAGATCAAAATGTCACCAGAACAATTCCCCAGTGGTATGTGATGGCTATGGGAAGTATGAGGAAGCAAAAGTTGATAGATTAGTAGCTATCTTGAAAACAAATAACTGCGGAGGCGGCGGCGGACCGTGTAGAATACAGTAAGCAGCCCGCCTCGGCGAGGGCTGCTTAAATACTCAAAATGTATAGCATCTAAGAAAATACACATCAACTGTCAATAATTACAGTCTAGACTCCAGGGATTTCTTAATTGTTTGTGTTTTCAGAAAAAAGTTTAGATTTTGTGTTTTAAACCATCAATATGTGAAGTGAGTTGTATAAAGAATACCCATCTTTTTTCTCCGGTCATTTCTATTTTTCATGCTTTACAGCTGAAATTGCTTTTGCAATTTTCAGCTTTAAAATGAATGACTAAAAATGTTTCTGTTCGTGGAAAATAGACAGTTCCAAAGTTGAATTATTTTATTCACTGAGTATCTTTCACAAACTGTTGTATCAATTTCAGTGGCATTTTATTTAACCCTTTGCCTGGTAATCACGACTACAGTCGTTTGTAATCCTTTGTATTAGTTTAATAAATCACTGTTATTGGGAATGAAATGGGTGTTTACACATTAATATTCGCAAATTTACTTAGCAGAATGAGGGTTAATTTGAATTTGTCATGAAACTGTATATACGGACCTAGCAGCACAAGAGTTAACTTATTACTCGCGTACCCACCTTTTTGGTCTGGTCATTTGAATGGATAAAATAGTTTCAGTGACATTATCGTTGGCTTTAACCTTTAAAACGCTGATTTTTTTATAAAAAAAACATGGAGACCAAAGGGTTTTATTCGATTTGAAATCATCATAACTGTCTTAGTTAGCTCTTTCTGATTCATTTGAATACCTATGGTTTACGCTCACTATAAAGATGTTCACTTTTACGGCGCGGGGATCGATTTTAGATTCTGACGACTAAAGTCGATCCCCGCACTGTAATAGTTTAATCTTGCTTGAAAGCATATATAATTATATACGGGCCTAGCAGCAACGGGGTTATTACTGGAGTACCCACCTTTTTTGTTTGGTCATTTTATCCATAGTCATCCTGGCGTTGGTATGTCTGAGCTCCTGCTCCCTGGGGTCCAGAGTGTACCAGAGGGCCAGCGCACACCTCTTACCGCTAGTCACCGCCGTCACCCCGTGGTACTCACTGGCCTCGAACCCAACCATACGGCCACACTTGGGAGCAACCTCTTGCTGTACACAAATCACAAAATATTTACATTTGAAATGTATCACTTTCAAGTAGCCACGATAATATTTATACAGGCAATTGAATGTATTTAAAAAAAAAAATTAAGATGATTTTCCTTAACTTTGTGGTCGCACCAACTTACAGAAATGCGAGCCACATATAAGGTAAAATGATACTATTTAATTGATATAGAAAAATAATTGGGCTTCACAGAAGATCAAAATGCTAACCTGAATTGTTTTATTGCGATGTGCAAAGAAGAACTGCCCTCCTTCAAAATCTGAGTTCAGATAGACAAGTGCCCTGGCAATACGAAAAATACGATATTAGCATAATTATAATAAGTATAAGAAAAGAAAAAAGAAAACTACACCTATGAAAACTAAGCTACACCATAGACTTTTGTCAGATCAAAAAACAATTTCTTTTGAAGACGTAGAACATGTATATATACTTTCCTAAATCAAAATAATAATATCACAGTGCTACATATAGAATACGATATTAAGACAATTATTAAACACTGAAACTATATTGTGAAAATCTAGGCATCGTAAAAACTTTGTATCAGTGACAATCAATTAATATATAATGCCTAACTTGACAATGGTCAACACACCTCAATGTCACATCCCAACAAGCACGAGATGTGGATCTGTAGGTGCATTAATCCAACAGTGGGCCAATATCTAGTGCTTGTGGGGATATATTGCACTAATAAGATATCAAGTTGAACTATTTAATCTTTAACCCTTTAACCGCCGGTCCCGATTATATTGTTTTTTATTATTATACTTTATTAGCACATTAAATACAGCTTTTGAAAATGTTAAAGATAAAACGTAACATCAATCAACAATATTTCAAAATCGCTGACCTCAATTTTGTCAAATCTGAATAATTTTCAGCTACTTGAGTTTGTGGATCGCGTCAGCGAGACACAATTTTAAGTGGCTGAGAAATCCAATTAAATAATTTGGCGGTTAAAGGGTTAAGCATCACAGGGAGGAATACAAGAAAAATAAAGCATCACGCTGTGTATAGGCTGATGGGGCTTTCAGACATGAGTCGTCATCTTGTATATGACAGTTATCAGTGTGTACAGGGTGACTAGTGTTATATTGTAGGCCTACTCACGAGATATAACGTTGTGTATAGGCTCATGGGGCTTTCCGACAGGACCCGTCATCTTGTATGTGACAGTTATAAACGTGCACAGGGTGTCTAGTGCTATACTGTGTTATATTGTACTCACAAGATATGACGTTGTGTATAGGCTGATGGGGCTTTCAGACATGAGCCGTCATCTTGTATGTGACAGTTATCAGCGTGTAGGCCTACATGGTGACTAGTGTTAGCTGTGTTATATTATACTCACGAGATATCACGCTGTGTATAGGCCGTCTTGGCTTTCAGACAGGACCCATCGTCTTGTATGTGACAGTTATCAGCGTGTAGGCCTACATGGTGACTAGTGTTAGCTATGTTATATTGTACTCACGAGATATCACGTTGTGTATAGGCAGGCTTGGCTTTCAGACAGGACCCATCGTCTTGTATGTGACAGTTATCAGCATGTACAGGGTGACTGGGATCTACATCACGGTCTTCATCATCTGATTCGAAAAAAAACCAATGTGAAACCACGGGATGAGGAAACGCCCATCATTTGATCGTCAAACAACGATACACGAAAAAACGATATGTTTCACCATTTCACACGAGTGACTGCATGCTCACATATGTTTACGATAAAACGCGGACGCCCCTCAAATCATGTGTTGTGACAGCAGCAACACAAATGGCTGATCATGTGAGGGATGCAAGTATATTCGATGACGACGAAGACGATCTGTTGATCATTGCTGCTATATTGCACACAAAAAAACGCCCATAAAACAGAAAAAAATGGGCTCACGAAATTCTGAAGAAACGGGAGAGATATGGAGGACACCACCGACTGATCCAGGAGCTGAGACCGGCTGGAACAAGGTTCCAAAACTATTTATGTGTTTCACCAACCGTATTTCCAGGTTGGCTTTCTCATCCAGAGGAGGGATACGTGCTATAGAAAAGCAGTATCCGTCTAGACAAAATGGCTTCTTGGTCATATTATACATCGCTACCACGAAAACATGTGCACAGCCAAGTAACAAGAAAAAATCGTAAGCCCCCACTGCGCGTCCGCGACAAAAGTGAAAATCGTAAGCCTCCACTGCGCGTTGGCGACAAAAGTTGAACATTTGAAGGCGTTCGGGACGCTTCCTGATGGGAACACCTTATCATATTATAGTGGGCTGAACTTCTCCCGACGTGTCGTAAGATAAAATGTCGTATCGCTATGGAAAAGTCGTAACAGGTGCGAACGCCCCTTTACATACATGTAGGTATTCAAATGAACCAGGAAGAGATATCTAAGACATTTATGATGATTTCAAAATGAAAAAAACCCGTTTGATCTCCATGGTTTACATACAAATAATCCAGCGTTGTAAGGGATAGTTAAGCTGTATGGATGTTTTAACACTTACAGTGCGGGGATCGACTTTAGTCGTCAGAATCTGACGTCTGTAGACGTCAGATTCTGACGACTAAAGTCGACCCCCGCACTGTAAAAGTAAACAAATTTATAATGGTCGTTGATCCATAACATAGGTATTCAAATAAATCGGAAAGAGCTGACTAAGACATTTGAAAAAAACCTTTCTTCCCTATTGTTTATATAAAATGATTCAGCGCTTCAAGGGTTGATCTCACCTGGGATGGCTTCTCTACACACCAGGTGTGTATAGTGAAAGTATAGAGGTTTAGTCAGGTGGTAGTACAGCTCAGTCCAGTGTCGGGATCTCTCACTGGCTGACAGGAGTAACTCCACCTCACCCTTCTTCACTGTGCCCTCCTTAACAAGCTGGAAAAGTACAATTAGTAAAAAATACAAACATGTCCAAATGCTCTGTTTGACTCACTGCATTTGTATATCACAGTGGAGGATCCACTTCAAATGACCAAAAATATTTATTTTCGGAAAATAGACATCTTCCAAATATAACTGGATGATTGTGACTGTTTCTGGCATGAAAACATTAAAAGCATTCCTGTTAGATAGGCCTATTTCCTAGACCTGAAACCAGCCCTCTCACTCTGTTAGAGGACTGGAAAGGTTACGGTCTCCTGCGGATAATGGCAGCCTGCCAATTCGAGGTGTTGGCAGGTTGCCAGGTCCACTCAGCAACCAGCATGGTTTTGGTATCAGGGGAATTATGTAAGCCAGAGACGAAGGTTAGCAGTGTCTACACATGGATAGGTGACACGGCTGAAGGAGTGTAGGTATTTCCAGGTCAGCCCATGACCACTGCAGTATCTATCAGAAAAAAATGAGAAAATAATGACTCCCCCAATTGTGTTTTTAAATGGCTGCGGCAGCCATTTTGTTTTTAATGGATTTATCCCAAAAGTTAATCGGATCATCAGAAATACCTAGAGAACAAACCTACCAAATTTGAAAGCAACTTAGAAAATGGAGGTTTTTTGCTCAGTGCCAAAAAAATATATGGGAAGAATTGCCCTGTGAAATAGGTCATATAATTATGTGAAAAATAAACAAAATTTATCAGTTAACTTTTTAGTGAGCGAAATTGAGGATACGCCCGCGGCAGAGACGGCGGGGGCGACGGAAAATGTTAAACACTATAAGCATACCGATATTCGTTGGGGATGCTTAATTATTGCATTGACTGAACATTTTATCCAATTCTCATGAACACGCTCCTGTCTTAAAAAGCAAGCACCTGGTTTCTTGTGTTAGGAAATATATTCCTTCAGAACGTGAATCCTTCCCCAAATCAGAGGCGGATCTGAAGAAAGGGGGCACCAGAGGTTTAATAGCATGTCCCGATTATTTTTTTGGCATAAACCTATTAACGCTAATTTAGGGCATTTATAAAGCACTAGGCGAAAAATAGGGAGAGGCGCCCACTGCAAACGCCCCCCCCCCCCCCCCGGATTAAAAACTGGCACAGTACTGCATTATTATGGTATTTGTTATCTAATTTAAGCTGAAATTAAAAGAGCGCTTTCTGTTTTCTAGCAGCGAAGTAATCAAATAAACATGTCTAAATGATCTATTCCAAAGAAAATTCGAATTCGCTTAACAATCCGTTAGGGCCAGTATATTAAAGAAATAACCCGTCACACACATTCTGGTCCCAGCAGCACCACGATAAGTTCGAGTATTCAAAATGTTCTGTTTTGGACGTCCATATTTGACTTCGGAACTAGAAATCGAGGTAGCCGGTTTATTTGACAAATATAGTTATGCAGCAAAAGATACCACAATACAACAACTGCTAACCCTTTCAGAGTGCGAAGTTTTCAACTTGTATTGCAAGTTAGGCCCCTACATCACAACAGATATATTCACCCAATCTTGAAACACCGTCTAGTCTACGACGGTGGGTAAAAACATTAAACCAACATTGGGTCAACGTTTCTTGTTTGTGTTAATAGACTGTAGATTCATACCTGGGCTGCCTTGTCCACCTGTAGACCTACAAATGTCTCATGACTGGTATAAGGTGAACCGTGGTCCTTCTTCAGGCGGTAACCGTCACCCTGCACAGCACCTTGCTACAACACAGAGAGACACCTGGTGAGTGGATGGTAAATGGGATGAAAGAAGCGGATAGAGCCACCTGGTGAATGCATAGATACATGTAGACCTATCAGCGAAGTCATTCTGATCCAACAGCTAGACTCAATTTATTAACTTTTAAAGGGACTTGCCCAGGCTAAAATCATTAAAAAATCGGTGATTTTATTTTGTCTTCTTAATATGACCATGTGATGTAAACATGTACATAGACTAGAACTGCAAAAGTTTTTAATTTTTTGTGCTGCACATTCACCAGTTAGGCTAGATATAGGGACGAAATATAACAGATTTCTAATTTTTGCCGTCCATGTCAAAAATTAGAAATACGGGAATTTCGTCTCTATATCTAGTCTAACTGGTAAGTGCGCAGCAGAATTTTTTTAAACTTTTGCTGTTCCAGTCTATGGACATGTTTACATCATATGGTCATATTAAGAAGCCAAAATAAAATCACCGATTTTTTTATGATTTTAGCCTGGACCAGTCCCTTTAAGAAAGAATACAAATATTACACTTAAGAATGTACACAAATAAACAAACAAACAAACAAAAAATTGTACCGTATTGTACCGTTAATAATATAAATAATTAAGCTGGCGATCATCTATATACAAAAAAATGATTAAAAAACGTTTTTTTTAGGTGATTTATTTTATTGTCGTATATTATCAGATTATGTATGAGAAAAACGCGTAAGTAAAATATTTAAAACCTTGGACATGTATGTGATTGGACTTCAAGTTAGTGTACACTAAAAACGCTTGTATTAATTTGTTTCCCGCATCAAAATACAGTAACTCACATAAAACCCAGCTATAATGTACTCTCAGTTGCATTTAGCTAGAGATGTGAATTGGTGTCGCAATTAATTAATTCCAAACTCAAGGTAAATCAAAATGTGGTGATTTTGTGAAATACCCAAGTACATGTATATGATATCCATATCTTCCCATGCAAGGCTCTGCTTCTCGCGAGGTCGCCTCGGGAGAAGCAGAGACTTACGTGGGGGGGTAGTGATTATGAAACGACAAAGTTTTCTCAACTAAAAGCTCTGAACCTCTTAATTGTTATGGATTATACAATTATAAATCGAAAAGAAGCAATTCGCGACATGTAGTGGATGAAGATGACTTGAGGTGAGTGGCAATGGAAAAAAATGTTATTATTATTAAACAGTTCCATGAAAATTTTCGTTCTAAAACATGTAGGTTTCAGCATCTCCCCGGCAGCAAGACTTGGCACAGCTAGGCCATCAGGCCAAGCGACGTCGGGAGTAGCGAGCCTTGCGGGGGAAGATGGGCTTTTATAGGTAATTTAGTTATTCTTCAAATATGCAAAATGACGCTTTGATGCAACGTGAGGGTTTAAAGGGTTTTATGACTAAATATACGTCTACGACGTTGGCCCAACAGTGAACCAATGCTGGGCCAACGTCTCATGTTTGCTGGGTAGTTACTACTTACATCTGCCAGGTGTATGAGCATCTGGCACTCGTCTTCTGTGAGCAAGCCGTCGGCCAGGACACGGTGATGACCCTGCAGCTCCTCCCCCTCTGACGTCACCTCGATACCGTGATCCTGGTTATACTGACTGAACCGCTCCTGGAACTGGTCGTCACGGGCTCCAAAAAGACTGCTGTTAAGCGGGTGGGGGTTCCCCTCAGTCTGAAACAAAACGAACGTGATTAATCCTTAAGGCGCTCAAATATTTCTGTATAAGCCATGGAAACCAAAGGGGTTTTCTCCAATTTGAAATAATCATAAATCGTACTTAGCTCTTTCTGATTCATTTGAATGCCTATGTCATGGGTCTACGGCCGTTAGAAATATTTTCATTCTTTTAGTGCGGGGACCGTCATTATATTTCAGCATCTGTCTACAGACGTCAGATGCTGACGTATAACGACGGACGTCAGATGCTGACGTATAAAGACGGTCCCCGCGCGGAAAGGGTTCAAATTTAAAGTGCTCTTCACGCATATAGCCGTATTCCGCTTTTTTATTTGTTGGGTAGATGGAGAGAATCAGCGATGTCAAGAGACGAGCCGGCGTCAGCAGATCGAAGTCATTGAGCTAAATGAAGTGAAAAAGTGCTCCGTTCATTTACCATGCCGAGTTATCACGTGTCTTCAACACATTACAAATAGAGGGGGGCGCTATTATTCCACTGTTACATTGTCATTATGTTTGATTTTATCATACCATGAGTTCTGACCATCAGTCATTATATAGCATAGTTTAAGTTAGCAAAGTATGGCAATACAAAAGTGACACACAATCATTCAATATTCAATACACAACCATTCACAATCTACATTTAGATTGTGAATGTATGACTTTTGCATGCATAGTACAGAGTTGGCTAAATAGGCTGTATTTTTATGACTAATGATTCGAACTTGTGATTGACTAAGATACTGAATAAAAGGAGGGATGCTTTAGACAACTTGATGACAATGTTTGGGCACAAAATGGTACATATAATATTTGATTGCAGGTGCTGATCCTATTAATATATTTACAAATCATGTTGTATACTTCGCGTTGTATATTTTGTTTCTAAGCATCTAGATACATGTTTTTACAGGACACTCATTTCTAGAAATTTATTTGAAGTAAACTTCGTTTGTAATGGCGCCAAATTGACAAAACACATTTTAAAATAATTATCAACCAATCAACATTTATGTGGTGTTTCGTCGAATTCTAAGGAATAGACATATTAAAAAAACAATTTGGGAAACTATGTGTTTTATTTTTTTGTTGTATGTATATACAGTAGGCTGCTAGCAACCTCTTTAGGTAACGTCTCACACCGGAACAGCGCAGTGTGAGACATATAACCAGATCAAGCAGAAAATGCCACTATACAGTGTAAAGGTGTGTCTAGTATACAAATCTGATTGGATATGTCTGCCTTCTGACGTCACTATAAGGTATAAGGATGTGTCTAGCATGCAAATCTGATTGGATATGTCTGCCTTCTGACGTCACTATAAGGTATAAGGGTGTGTCTAGAATGCAAATCTGATTAGATATGTACACCTTCTGATGCCACTATAAGATAAAAGAGTGTGTCTAGCATACAAATCTGATTGGATATGTCTTCTGATCTGCCTTTTCACACCACTATAAGGTATAAGGGTGTGTCTAGAACACAAATCTGATTTGATAAGTACACCTTCTGATGCCACTATAAGGTAAAAGAGTCTGTCTAGCATACAAATCTGATTGGATATGTCTGCCTTCTGACACCACTATAAGGTATAAGGGTGTGTCTAGCATGCAAATCTGATTGGATAAGTCCGACTTTTGACGTCACTATAAGGTATAACGGTGTGTCTAGCATGCAAATCTGATAGGATATGTCCGACTTCTGACGTCACTATAATGGCCTAGTCAAATTGAGCCCGTTCTCACTACGTTCTGCAGAACGGGAGCAGAATGAAGAGAAACATATTAAGAATGAAATGGACGTAGTATACATGTTTAAAATCTGATCCCGTTCTAACCGTTTAAAATCAGACTGGGTAAGGACTGGGTAAGGTCGTACTTCGAACCAGATTGCCGTACTGGAATTGGAATTGCAGTACTGCGTATGTAGAACAAACAGAGCTGAACGCTGTGTGAACCTGGAAAAATAAGACAATGACCCAACACCGATGCTGTTACATTTTACCTTTTCCTTTCCGTCATCACACAGACCTTACTACTTTTCATTACGTCAATGTGCTCTTAGCAGTGTTAACCAGTTGATAAAGTTTGTGATACGTTTCTACTCAGTTATAAAAAGTTCTTACTCAGTTATTATTCAGATCGGTATGTCCAATCCGTTTGGAGCCAGATCTACTCGTTTCTACTACATTTCAACTACTTCTACCCGTTTGCAGTCGGATCATCAACGTTTATGATATAAATATATATATATATATATATTCCTCATTTGGAAATCCAATTTCTGGCTTATAAATATGTTATATTTTAGCATGGAGCAAATGCAAGAGTTATCAACACTAAATAAAATGAATATCAGTTTCCTATAAATGATGTTGGAAGCAGAGCAACAATATTTAGAGATCAGAGAGCAACCTGAATAATAAAACAAGAAGAGCTGAGGATAATGAGGAGAATTAGAACATGCTGGGCAAGACTGCGCTTCTTAGCTCCTCTACATTGCCCCTACTGTTTATTGGATACCCCAATTTTCGGCATGTTGACTCATAAAGTACCTCAATCGAAATGAAAACGGGTTAGAACCTGGTCGTATTTATAACAGATCGGACTGCAACATACCCAGAAGCCCGTTTTGATCGTGTTAAAGACTGACTGAGAACGCAATGCAAACGGCAAGACTGACCATGAACTGGTTTGAACGGACATGTCGTAGTGAAAACTGTGCAGAAACGGCCCAGAAAAGCCCTAGAACGGACTGAAACTTACTGGGAATGGGGTTGAAGGGGAACAGGATGAATTGACACTTGTTAAGAACGGACTGCAAACAACATTAAACGTTACGTCTTCCCAATATAAACGTTGTGCGTGCGTTGTACAAACTGTCTGCAATCGTAATGCACTTACTTCAAACGGTGTTGTGTCATAGTAAAAGACAAAATTGCACGTTCCAACCCGTCCTCATCCCGTTTCATAAAATTTTCAGAACGGGCAGGAACGTTCTTCGAACTGGTTCAGTGTGACCGGGCCATAAGGTATAAGGGTGTGTCTATAATACAAATCTAATTGGATATGTCTGCCTTCTGACACCACTACAAGGTATAAGAGTGTCTAGCATGCAAATTTGATTAGATATGTCTGCCTTCTGACCTCACTATAAGGTATAAGAGTGTGTCTAGCTTGTCACTATAAGGTATAAGGGTGTGTCTAGCATGCAAATCTGATTAGATATGTCTGCCTTCTGACGTCACTATAAAGTATAAGAGTGTATCTAGCATGCAAATCTGATTGAATATATCTACGTTCTGACGTCACTATAAGGTATATGTCTACAAATATTATTAGATAATGTTCACCTTCTGGCGTCACTATAATGTATAAGAGTGTGTCCAGCATACAAATCTGATTATATATGTCTGCCTTCTGAATCATGACATGGCTTTATCCAGCAAATAATCTACTCCTCACAATGTACCCAGCAACCAGGAAAGATTGAACCAATTTTGTTCAAATTAAAAACATTAAAACAACATTGGTTCAATGTTTTGTGCTTGCTGGGTAATCGCCAGCAGACAAGATCAAGCCGCAATTCCCAGCAAGCATGCGATGCTGACCCAATGTTGGTGGAATGTTGGGTCAGCGTCGTGTGGAACAACATTCAAACAACATTGTTTGAATGTCTTGTGTTTGACGACAAGCAAAGCCTGTCGGTTAAGGTGTGAGACCTTGCCTGCATGGAGAATATGAAGATTAAATTATAAGTATGTGCAAGGCTGTATGCTTTCCAGAATTCTTGTCTTTTAAATAATTTGCATTTTCAAAATTTGTCTTTTCAGATTTACAATGGATCACCCTAGACACACATTCAATTGCTGTGCCCAACCGCAAGAACTGCTTACTTGAAAAGCAAGCAGTTAGTGCTGTTTTCTCCGTCATGCATGCAAAGGCAAACAGCAGTAACTACCCACTTTTCAAGTAAGCAGTTACGGCTGTTTTTGTATTTGCATGACATATCATTTTATAGCTCTATGTCCATCAGCATCCATCTGAGACGTGTCCCTGTCTGTGGTTCTGGATCCCGCACGGACCCCACGTCAGATCCCGGCGGCCACAGTCTGCCATTTACCGTCCAAATTGAACGGCGTGATCCAGAAAATGCGCCGGCGGTGCTGCCAGATATACCGCGTAATTGGAGGCAAACTGGCAGAAAATGCCGTCTGAAGAGAGCGGAGCGCACGCTCCGCCGCCGCCGACGCCGTCACAATCAGACCCTGGCTCAGTGTGTAGCCCTACAGGGTCCCCGCGAGTGGATGTGATGTTTCCTGACCTTTGCGTGCGCAGAATGACGCCTTTTCTGCCGGGCGGTTCTTGTTATATTATATGACAGTGATCTGCGTGTTCCATCACAGGTTTGTAGCCGACAAAACATTTATATAGCATTTATACAATGGTGGATCAACGTCGAAAACGTTGGGCCGACGCTGTATAAATGTTTTTTTAAATTGTGTTTGCTGGGGAGCCTGTTCCGGTTCATGTCACGGAGGGGTCGGGTTTTTATAACATTTGTTTGTTTTCTTGTTATTAGATCATTGTTATTGTACTACTCATCCTAAATCAACATCGTAAATGAATGAATGAATGAATGAATGAATGAATGAATGAATGAATGAATGAATGAATGAATGAATGAATGAATCAATCAATCAATCAATCAATCAATCAATCAATCAATCAATCAATCAATCAATCAATCAATCAATCAATCAATCAATCAATCGATCGATCGATCGATCGATCGATCGATCGATCGATCGATCGATCGATCGATCGATCGATCGATCGATCAATCAATCAATCAATCAATCAATCAATCAATCAATCAATCAATCAATCAATCAATCAATCAATCAATCAATCAATCAATCAATCAAACAAGCAGCACATTCCTATGCAGCTTGACCGGATCTCTTTTAGACATGATCAGTCTAGAGTGAATCATCAGTGAGGCGCCAGGAACGGTAGACAAGGCCCGTCGGCGACGGAAATAGGCCTCAGCCTCTAATCATCATTTAAAAAACATTATTGAAATTGTCCAAGAACTGGTTATGAGTAACATGCATGTTACAAATTTGAGCAGGATACATGGGAAACCTTTGAAGTTATCGCGCCCACAAAGCAAGATTATTACCGTCAAATGTGAGAATCGAAATAAATCGGTCATTTTGAATATTTTTTGATTTCCAATGATCCACCTATCTAGCACTGATTACTGTGTATATTACAGATATTGTAGTCAATGATGGTCGCAAGTCAGCATTTTTTTTTAAGAGGGTATATATATATATATCCCTTACTGAAACCATACATTTCGTTTTATAGTATTTATTGGACTGGTATATAATGGAATTTTGTTCCAATGGCTGATGTAGGAATGCTGCGAATAGATTTAATGAATTATCCATGTGGAATTTTGTTGGCTATTCGTATTTTATGTGTTTTTCTCTAGCAAAAAAGACTATCTTCACCCTAAAAAGTGACCCATTGTTCGCGCGCGGCTGCTCTAAAACTATATTCTTGGGGTTTCGAAAGGAGCACAGCCCCTTCGCCGTAAACGGTGATGGCACACGGTTGAGACAATGACTCATTTTGCTTCCCTTGTGCACATTTGTGGTTTTTGTCCGCCATCTTGAATTTATGCAAATTTGGACCGAATGTCCGGTACTTAAAAAAGTTGAAATCATATTATTTCTCGGATCAGAAAAGTTAAAGAAGTGTACAAATGATATTCCAAATTATGCCAATTTTGAAGGTTAGAGCTTCTAACTATCTGGCACGGTTTGTCCGGTATCAGGCATATTAAAGTTAATTATGGCCGATAATCGACCATTTTGAATTTGATGGAGTTGAAAATTTTCAGTGCATATCCCTACCTGAAATCGCACATTTTGTTTTGTAGTAATGGTCTAGCTATATGGCATGGTTTGTCAGATATCAGGCATATTACAGTTAATTATGGCCGATAATCGGCCATTTCTAATTTGATCAAGTTTAAATTTCTTAGAGCATATCCCTACCTGAAACTGCACATTTTGTTTTATAGTAATCTAACTATCGGGTCGGGTTTTCCAGATATTACGCATATGAAAAAATAATGGCCGATAATTGGTCATTTTGGCCGGCATGACCTAGTTTCTGTCCGAATCTTGCCCAATTTCAAACTCATCCGAACTATTGGTGAAATAGATATATGGTAAAAATTTTGGAGGGAGACATAGAAAAATGTTGAGTGAATCGCGTTAACGAGAAAATTTGTCGATCAGAATTTGCCGCAGGTCGGCCATTTTGAATTTGATCAAGTTGAAATTTTTCATGGTATATCCCTACCTGAAACTGCACATTTTGTTCGATAGTAATGGTCTAGCTATCTGGTCTGGTTTTCCAGATATTACGCATAGTAAAAAAATTATGGCCGATAATCGGCCATTTTGGCCGCCATGACCTAATTTCTGTCCGAATATTGTCCAATTTCGAACTCGTCCGAGCTATTAGTGAAATGGATGTATGGTATAAATTTTGGAACGATACGTTAAAAAATGTTGAGTGAAACGCGTTAACGAGAAAAATTGTCGATCTGAAAAAAGTCAAAGTCATAGGGGTCACAGAAAGGTCAAATGTGAAATGAGTCGAGCTTTAGTCATGATTAACCTCTATGTGAAGTTTAATGTGCATTCCAGTTACGCGAAACAAGTTAAAGTGCTAAAAGTGGCGGACAGACAGACAGACAGACGGACGGACGGACGGACGGACGGACGGACGGACGGACGGACGGACGGACGGACGGACGGACGGACGGACGGACGGACGGACGGACTCGCCTGGTGACGACAATAGGCATCCGCGTAAGTTTTGGCTGAGGCTTAAAAAATGTGTTGTCGAAAACTGATGAAATGTTTTGGCTTTTATGGAAGACGTGACATCTAAGGGAGTTTCACATGGCTGGATGCAATCGTAAAAACAATTCTGAAATTCAACGCCTGGCATTATTGCCACGTGTGGCAGACATTTAGACGAAGCATGAAGCTATACATTGTTTACATCAGGGGTACTTATATGGCCATGCGCCCCACCCACACTTGATCACGCCAAGGGCTGTCACCATGACGACGAGACCCCAGAAGCTGCGCGTGACAGACTGCGGAGACAGGGGCTTCAGGTCTGTATCTATGCCTGGAAATGCCAGCCTAGAAATACCAGTCTAGAAATATGCCATCAGCTGTGTCATATGGTACCTCCCCACTTGTGTCGTGTGACACCCTCCACACAGGAGAATGTTAGACCAGCGTCGTAGACGGTGGTCCAACAATAAACCTACACTGGTTAAACGCCTTGTATTTGCTGACATGTGTCGCGATCACCTAATTGCATGACTTTGTGATAATCGCAGAAATACTTATTTCTCTCCCGCCCTTGGGTATAGACGAAGCATTGTGCAGATTTGATGCAGCACCATTTCATCACATTACTATTAAGTGGTCGTATCTGCCATTTTGTAAAGTGGCAGATACGACCCTTTCATACCAAGGTGACCATTTCATTTGTTTGCTTTGGCAACAAAGAGACACCCGCTGTTAATTCCACCAGTAATGTTTCCACCAGTTACATCATTTCAATCTGTTATCTGGCTGGTAATATGAGCAACATTCTCCAATAAGTTATTGTCAGGCTAGGTTAGTCTCTGGGACATATTTGTGCTCTGCAGTCTGCGAAGTAGGCCTATACTCAACTTTTCTGATTATGTTCATGTACATAAATTAGACAGCCCAATTTAATTTACTTATTGGTGTATCATCTGTCGGTAAACAGGTAATGATAATGTCTATGAACTGAGAAACCAGAAGGACATCTCAAAATAGATTTGCGCTCTTCAGCCGGATTATTAACTCTTAAAGCGCTGAAATACTTTCGTATAAACCATGGCGACCAAAGGGTTCTGTCAATTTGAAATCATCATAAATGTCTTAGTTAGCTCTTTCCGCTTCATTTGAATACATATGTTATGGGTAAAATCGATCCCCGCGTTTTTTTAATGTAGGTATGCAGCGTGTCCCAGCCCTGGGTTCCAATCTCTTAATTGGATTAGACAGAACGTGATGTAAAAACATTCACACAATTAGGCCAACCAGAAAATCTTAAAGATTCGTTCGAAGGAGGATGTCCTATAAGTCGTGCGCATGACAAACACGCTACACTAGACCAGGGCCCGGTTTTAGTTCAAAATCATAAGTCAGTCCTAAGCTCGCTGATTGGTTGAGCCATGATGGAGTGTTCATACAATTTTGACTGTAGTCGGTTAGTGAAACCAGGCCCAGTACACAGACAAACTAAAGTAGACGGTTTCATGTCACTTAACTGCGGGTAAAAGCTTTTCAGAGATTTCTAACTACTTTTCACGTTGAAAATAAATAAAATGTATCAAATGTGAATCTGCTGGTCTTAAATAAAGCATCATGGGAGTTTATTAAGATAGATCATAACAGGTCTAGTTTTGAGTCGTAGAAGTATTTTTCATTCATTTGAAGCTGGCAATTGCGTCAGCAATGCCAGCTTAAAATGAATGAAAAATAGCAATGAATAATGCAATTGAGTAAAAGAATTAGAATCAGATTATGGTAGGAGCGGGGTCAGTAGGTAATTGTCTGACTGAGCGGCACGTGGACGAGGGGGATTAGCAGAGTCCAGATCCCGGTGTCTGAGGCACGTGGTGGAGGGGATCCAGACGAGTCCAGATCCCGGTGTCTGGAGGCATTACAGGGTCTGCTGGAGGGTTTGAGAAGCCAGCCGCGCCACACGGGCCTGCTGCTCAACTTATAAAACAACATTAGCCCTTTGATCGCCAGGTTTAGGTACTATCTCTCGAAGCTAGTCTGGAATTTTGCTTGTGTGAAAAATGGTACTTGTGTTTTACTTTTTTAGGTACTTTAAATATTGAAAAAAGTCCTTGAGAAATATCTCAGACAGGGGTTATTGTGGAAAATATGGATGCCTAGATTTAGACGCCAAAACTGAAATCAATACATCACTTTATAACTTGGTAATCCAAAGAAAAACAGAATAGACAGTTTTGTTTATATAATCATGACAACCAGCTGTAAATAAATAAATGAAAAACCCCATAACAGATGATACAGTTCAAAAGTTGAAATAGTCAACATAGGCCTAATAATAATAGTAATTTATAAAGAAATAGTCAGTTCAAAAGACAATAGTCATGTCTAGCCTGCATCTAGCCTGAATATTATTTCCCCGTCCCAGCTGAATCGATCTGAGATAGATTTCTTGACCTGAACAAGGATACTAGAGTGACTGAGGTGAAGACGCCAGCCGTCGCGGTCATCATAGGTGAGATCTGCCTAACACAGAGCGTCTGGACCTCACCGCCAGGCATATTGGTCTCCTGAAAGACTCCCATTCTCCATCCGTACAGGATCCAGGACGGGAGGGACAGAAAAGAGATTATCATGGTTATCAGGATCTCAAGGCAGGTACAACACTGGTTCTATGCTGGGCCAACGTCTGCGACGTTGGCCCAGCGTAGAACCAGCGTTGTATCAGACTGTTGAGATCATCTGCCTTAGGGTGAACACGGTCAGACATTCATTTTCACCCAGCTTTCAGATTGTAATGGAATTTAACGATTATTTTTTTCTATTTGTACACCTCCACAGCACAAAAACCTTTATTGTCAAGACCAAGTATTTTAACCAGATTTAAGTTCGCAATCGTTTCACTGATTTGCATCACGTTTGTAGGTTGACTTGTTTCGTCAATAAATCAAATGCTCGTCTTTGTCCGAGGATAACCGTTTTCTACCTCTCAGATGGGCGGGGGCCCTAGGGTAGTGGTTAGCACCGCTGCCTTTCACGCCAGAGTCCGGGGTTCGGTTCCCGGTCTCGGCGGTTTGAAAGAAACAAAATTGTTTCTTCCCCATCCACGTGTGAAAGCTAGTATTGTGGGGAGCCTCCGTGACCGAGAGGTAGCGTGCTCGGCCTCAGACCGCCAGGGCTCGAATTTCGAATCCTGTGTCTGGAGGACAGTGTCATCTCAATCATCTCACCATCCTCAGGAGGTTCTCCTGGCCCAGTTTAGCCTATATGTGCACAAAGGTGGCCTAAAGCCCGATTCATTTCATTTTACCTCTCAGATTTTGCGTCTAAAGTCGATCCCGCGCTGAGTACATATCTATAATGACCGTAGACCCCGTAGCATAACATAGGTTTTCAAATGAAGCAGAAAGAGTCTAACTAAGACATTTATGATGATTAAAATCTTTTTTTTTTAATTTGTAAGTTGTTTTTTATAAAAATAATCCAGCGCTATCAGCGCTGCTATTGCGGATCGAAAAGTAATACAACTGAAAAAGTTCTTGATTTTGTTGATTTAAAACGGAATTCAATAAGCGTCATCTGGTGAATAACATAACTATGCACCACCGCAGTCCGTGATTGCATTGCATTGTGGAGCACAATGGTGGCTGTCAATTAAATTATAGCTGTGGTAGTGCGACTCTAAACTCAGCCAAGAAATACAGCAGAATCACAAAGATTTAAGAAGGAAGTTGTCAGATTATTAGCCACTCAAACCCCGAAAAAGAACGCACAAAGGAGTTATCAAGTGGAAAAAAAGAGAAGAGGTACAGATAGTGGAGCCTGGTGATAGCTGGCATTGGAATTCTTGTTGGCCGCCTTAATCATCATAATAACTCCTGGGATTCACTGAAAAGCGGATCTGTTCCTTTGACGTTTTTTATGTTCTTTTTTTTCATCTCCTTCTGATAGGAAGTGGATGGGAAGACTAAAGATCTCTAGTGTCTGAAGGTTATAGGATGTACGTTGGCCCAACACTTTCCCTATTGGGAGATTATGTTTATACATCAAATCAAACTTCTCGTTTATAACGTGGTTTAAAAAGAGGCCAAATGCTCATTGATTGAAATAAGACAGATCAGTGGAGGAAATGTCTAGCAGAGATTCATTACTGTAATTAGCGTATCTATTTTCAGCCAGCAGAAGTGTTATTGGTCTAGACGCATTATCATCAACATAACTCGCATATCGGCAGGAAAATCAGAAGTTGTTACATACATAGATCTAGCCAATAAATAGCTATTATACCCTCTCAATCTGTTCCATTGGTAGGGGAAAGTATTTTATAATCGCTCCTTCTGCTGCTTAATTTCAACTTTTCAATGACAGTGTAACCGGATTGATAAGTTGGATGTAGGATTAATATAAATATTTGCGGTGTAGCCCCTGGTAACCAAACTAGATAAACCAGCGTTGTCTTCATCTCTCTGCCAGTCCCAGCCAACCTGTAGTTCTGCCAGACTCGCCAGACGGCCTATGGTTGTCTTTGATGTTTAGTTTACAATCTCTTTGAGGGATTTAAACTCCATCGTCGACCTATTCGTGGCTTCTTATCCACACAGATGCAGTAGCCTATATGTAGGTATACTAATCGAAATAATTATTATGATGAGTGAATAACCACAGGGCAATTTATCTAAATCGCTATGAATTATAAAGGATCATCTCTGACATTTATCAAGTAGTACTCTTTATTTCCCAACAATCAATTTACATACACCTGCGCAACCGGTAACTATCCTTCGTAATGTTAGCCTTGAATGTTCATCAGCAAACAGGAGATGTTGACCCAATGTTGATTTGATGTTGGACCAGCGTCGTAAACGGTGGGCCAGTGGTAATAAACATTGAGTTAAAGTATCGTGCTTGTTTGGCATGCGCTTAAAACGACTCAATGATATGACTAATTTATTAACATTTTTTTTATTGATATGCTACATCAATGTACTGTTCGATTAGCAAATATTTAAGGTGCAAGTTTTAATAGGAAATGTTTTATATGACCTGAGCAATAATTAGTTTATATTGTTCAAACATTTATGTATTTTTTCAAATAAAAGTATTTTTTTCTTTTTGATATCGGGAATGGCATCAACAATTCCAGTTTCATATGAAAAGGGGCTGATCTTCCAGCGTTATACCTCTCTGTTAATCAATATTATAAATTTAAACAGGCACATAATTATATAACTATTATATATAATATGACAGCGGATACGCTTTGATCAAAATCTTCTCACACTAACCAATTTTCTATACGTTATAATTAATAATTATAACGTTATAATTTATAATTACTGACGAGACACCCTCACAAAATATAGGAAAGAAAAAAGGTTGAGATCTTCGTTATTACAACTTAATTATTCCACGAGCTCTAGTAAATATTGGCTTAAATTGTAATAATATCATAACTAGACATTTAGCCTTTAGCCGTTTAAAATCGTGGATACTTCATTTTATAGCTAAGAACAAATTAAATCTGAGTTGTATGTCCAGCCTGACAAGTGTGATGATTGTCTCAGCTGTAGGACGTGACAATCACATAACATCATGTTCATCACGTACTTCAACCAATTAACGTCACAGTGACATCTGCGCGTGCTCTGCCTAAGTGACTGTGGACTCAACGTGAATACAATAAGGAATTAAAATGAAATGAATCGGGCTTTAGGCCACTTTTGTGCACATACAGGCTAAAGTGGGCCAGGAGAACCGCCTGAGGATGGTGAGATGACACTGCCCTCCAGACTCGGGATTCGAAATTCGAACCCTGGAGGTCTGAGGCCGAGTACGCTACCTCTCGGTCACGGAGGCTCCCCACAATACTGAGTTTTACGAGTGGATGGGGAAGAAACATTTTTGTTTCTTTCAAACCGCCGAGACCGGGAAATAAACCCCGAGCGTGAAAGACAGCGGTGCTAACCACTACCCTAGGGCCCCCGCCCAATAAGGAATTGAAAACGTGTAGGCCTATCTACCGATATGTTTAGCCTTTTAATTGCAAAGGATCGTAATATGCTATACTTTTTATGTTAACCCTTTCACCGCTATTCACGACTGCGGTCGTTTTTAGTCACTTATTTTTGGGAACGAAATGTGTTGCAAATGTTTGGTCTCAAGTTAAACAAATGTGAGTCCTTTTCACCTACACGAAGTTGTGGATCGCGGTAGCGATACACAACTTCGTGTAGGTGAGAATTAAATCAGATAACTTGGCGGGGAAAAGGTTAAATCACGTGGAAGTAATCAGGTATGTCTGACGCCAAAAAAGGACTAAAGTTGGATTCGTCACATGTTCCAATGAGAAAAATCAAAGCATCCAGGACAGGATCAAGAACAGCATTCCTATGATATATAGCACGGGACGCTGACACAATGTTGTTTTGATGCCGGACAAGCGTCGCAGACAATCGGCCGTCGTCAAATCAGCATTGGTTCAATGTCTCGTGTTTCCTGGGTTTCGGACGTGGAACAAGAGGATAGTTAATGAGAGTATTCTTGAAACCACTGAACGTTGGCCCAATGCCGGTTTACAGTTGGATCACATTCAGTGACGTTGGCCCAGCTTTGAAACAGCAATGGGCCGTCGTCTTGTATTTCCTGTATAATCTACTTACATCAGCGAGGCTGGTCCCTGTGTAATTATCCGACTAAAGGAATAATCCTAGAATAATGAAAAATTACTGCGCCATGTTGCACATATCTCCCCAGTTATTGAGACACATATTGGGTGTAGATAATTAATCTCCACAGAACACAGGCCTGTTGTGACTGTACATAAAGGGATAATTACGGGAACAGATGATGTTCACGGGTTTAACCCTTACAACGCTGAAATATTTTTGTATAATGGAGACCAAAGCGGTTTTTTAAATTTGAAATTATCATAAATGTCTTAGTTAAAGCAGCCCCTTGGGATGACATCAATTTTGGTTTTTAGTTTTGTAATGAAGTAGTGTATCCCCCAGATCATGATTTCCTTTTTTTCAGATTTTTCTAAATATTTCTTATTAATATTTCCATGAAACCGCGTAAAACCCAAACAACCTTTTTGTATAGCTAAACACATGCTGAAAGACGATTGAATGTTCTTACAGCACTGGGCCACATGTTGATGCCGTCGCCCAGCGTTGGGCAGACAATCAGTGTTGCAGGTGTATCAATTATGTGGTATGAAGTGCTACATATTGCTGACTTGTTTTGTTTACATGGCAATATACGACCTGGAAATATAACTATTTCACTCTTTTTCGGTGCTTTAAAATTGTTTTTGACTTTTTTGTATTTTTAGTTAAGATCAGTAGGCTATATGGCTTCATAAAAGTTAAATTTTCAAAATTGACAACATTGAAAATGTCTCATCCCAAGGGGTCCCTTTAACTCTTTCTGCTTCATTTGAATACCTATGTTATGGATCTACGGCCACTATAAATGCTTTACTCTTTCAGTGCGGGAATCGGCTTTAGACGTCAAATTCTGACGTCTACAGACGTCAGATTCTGACGTCTAAAGTCGCTCCCCGCACTGAAAGGTTTAATACCGTTCCCATGAATTCCCAACCTGACTTACTTTGGCGACATAATCGGCAGTCGCCTAGGTATTAGAGAGTCGTATCTGTCACTTTGTAAAGTGGCAGATACAACCCTTCAGTACCAGGGTGACCATATGACATATTGTGTCATATAATGGGATATTGAAAAGAGGCACTGATTGAAAGCAGAATGAGTACATGGATCACATCGCACTCTAGAGAGACTAGATGGGAAACCCCCCATGGACTGACAGCTCCCTATTATTTTTAAATTAGGTCTATGTCAATATAAGTTGAGGTGCAGCTAACATTACCATAATGTACTAGTAATGCACAGCACCAAAACGTTTGAACAGTTTGAAGCTTTATGGACAAGGTTCGATGCCATCAAACGTCAATAGATAACGATAATAAAACACACAATATAATTTTTTTTTTATGTGCAGTATGCAGTCCATGTTACAACGCTTATTTAGTAGTTTAACTATGCCACGCGATCCTTCTTTAGAGACAATAAACCAATGATTTAAAATGTATTTAGACCCCTAATTTAATAGGGTAGTGAATATGACTCAATTGGCATGCCCTGTCAATAGAGCCTCTTACCGTCCGTCTACATAATAACTGCTAGTATTGCCTATCTTTGCGTTGCTACGGTCCCAAGAGGGGCCAAATTTCTGGCGATGTACTGGAGATGTACTGGCGATGCAAAAGGAGTGTTCTGGTGGCGATGGGTGCCGATGGCGAACGTGTGGTAACACGAGAAAACACACACGCGATGTATTGACGAACCTTCGTGGAACTTTCGGGGAAGTTTCAGCGATGCATCGCCGAATATTCGTTCGGTGATCCTTCGACGTGCGACAGATACTATCGCTTGGAAACACATACCTTGTGGCTGCCGAATGTATTGAGATCATGCATGAAGAAGAGATCATGGTTGCTCTATTGGCGTATTACTGGATAAAGAGACGAAATAGTTAGTGCCAGAAGTTTGCCAGATTATAATAGATGAATTCTAAAAAAAAGTCATCACTATGCCCGACACAGCCGAAGGATGGAGAGAGGTGCCGCACAATTTAGTTCCAGGTGTAATCACCCCCATACGATAGGGGCCATGGATGTCAAAAACATGTAACAATCAAAGCCCCCAAAAACTCTGGAACACAAATACAAAGGATTTCCCTCCATTATATTCTTGGCGCTGGTGGACAGTGACTACAAATGTATGTGGTGCTTAGCGAAGCATCACCATAGCACCGAATGCTCGTCGACTGCTCGGCTCTGTTCAGCGATATATCGCAGATGGTTCTTGGAGCCGAAACATCGGGAGAAAATTTCAATGCATGCCTCGTGGGACTGTAGCAATTTGCGTCTCGAAGTTTGAGATCAGTAGTTTTACATCACAGTTTGTGTATTTAAAAATACAACTAGTTCGAGACTGCACCCTGGGGCTCAGACGCTCAGCAGCCACGGCGTCTGACGTGAGTTGTGAAATATTAAACATTACCGGTGTCACTTATGTGCCTTGTCTCTCTTATAACTGATGGTAAGACGAAGGCAAGCTAACTCCCACGAGATAAAACAACCCATTCCGGGTCAGTCAGTGGCCATCCGTTAAGTCCATATACCCCCACGTTCCTGTCGAGTCTTAGGGTACAAGCAAACAGTCATGGCAAAGGAACAGGGCAGTGTGTCCTCACTGTTGTTCTTCTTATTTTGTTGGCTTCTATTATTTGTCATTTGAAGCTGATTATTTTCGTTATTTGAAGCTGGTAATTGCGTTAGCAATTCCAGCATCAAATGACGAAAAATATTATAAATTATGAAAAATAAGAATAGGCCTATCCTAAATGAAATATTTGATTAACTGGGAATCCAGGTGAATAAGATATCAATATTCGTGATGCTTTGTTTGGTTTTGAATTAGCTTGAAAAAATATATAGAGTAGTAATTTTCTAAGGACACGGTTGTGGGTTGTACTTTTTTTCTGTGTCAAATTATACAAGCCTTTCAGTTGTTTAATCTCAACATCGATAGGAAATACAGCAGCTGGTTATATTTTTAATCTTTTGTGACATAATTTATCATTTGAAATTTTGAACTTTAATGATTTTTAATTGTTGTGTGATCATAAGCACTAAATATTTAACGCATTTTATTCGACATCAAAATTAATATCGCCAATGATAGGGTAGGCCTTTATTACCGCGCAAAGACAACAGGCAATGTCTTCTAACTTTTCAAGTAAGCAGATATGTACTGCCTCTTGGCTTTGCACGACAGGAAAAATGCCTTTAATAGACATGTCTAGCCATTTTAGGAGTATCAATAATACTGCCGATAGTACATGATCGGGGGGGGGGACGTCTCAGACCTGAAAGCATCCACTCCTCGATTCGGATGAGTATGAAGTAATTACCAGAGGACGAGCGATCCAGAGTCTTCCCCCCCCCCCGCCCTCGGTACAGATCCCTGCTTACATCTGCGGATATAATCCCTGGATTGCTGTGCGGCGTCCCTGCTCCGCCTTTTATGCCGTGTTTTTCGCCTAATTTAGGACGTCGCAATATTTCCCATGGGTAAGCAGTTTTGCGATCGAGCTCGTCATGCTGTGGTTGCCGCAGGTCATTTAGTTGTCGATTAAATTACTTCCCCTTGAACAGGTTTGTCCTCGAGTCTGGAAAGCTTTCCATACTGGAGTTTTCTACTCCTGTCTATGAAAGGCAGTATATCAACCCCGGCAAACACAAAACATTAGTATAACATTTATACAATGTTGGCCGACGTTGTACAAATGTTATACAAATATTTTGTGTTTGCTAAGAAGTGACTGATGAAAAACTAAAAGGAATAATATTTATTATAGCCATATAAATACCTACCTGTCACATACGTTCCTTAGATATTTTTCGTACCACGTAGCGCATATAGTAGCTTAGTCTACCCTGGCGAATTGACAGTCTGTCATTCCGTTGCTATTTAAATATATGAGAAGAATACCACATACATGAGCCAACTATTCCACATTCCGCCAAGTCAGATAATACATGTACAGTTGTTTGGATCACCAGCACCTGGAATGGATAGTGGATTAATTTAATCTGTAAGAATATATTCTTACAGTGAGATTAAATTCATCCCTTATCCATTTCAGGTGCCTGAGGTTTGGATTAGGACTTTACCAATTGTATTGAATTATTTTAATGGGTTTTTATTAAGTTTAGAGTATCAGTACCATTGCAAACCCATGCCCTTTAAACAATTTGTATTCTAGTTGGTATATCAGGGTTATGAGTCCACAGCCGAGCTGAATGAGCCATCGTGACATACAGCTCAGTGCTGTATCGCTTTGAGTGCATGTTAATGACCTAGTATATGACCATGAAGATAGTAGAGACTATCTCCATGATATGACTGAACACGTGCCAATGGGATTGGTGAAACACAAATAGGGCTACATTTCAGTCATTTAAAAAAAATAGAATGCAGGTGTAAACAGATGTAGACAGATGTAGACCACACAGATGGATGCAGTACATAAATGTGGAAAAGCTACTGGTGTGATATTCAATTAAATTGTTGAATACTGCCGAGCAGGAACTTGTACGAGCACAGTGATGTGATCCAGTATGACATTGGTTCCAGCATGAAGATAGTAAACTTTACTAACTCCATGGTTCCAGCATGAACTGGTCATGTAGAATATCTAGTGTCATTTTCCTTGTCTTTGTGGATAATGTAGGTCTATAGGGATATATTTATTAGTCAATCAGGATCAGAGGGTATTATTATGGAGGAATGCATACCGAGGTCTCAACAAACTACAGACATTGATCCAGTGTTAGCTTAATGTTGGGCCACATCCCGCTACGCTAGCACAGCATGCCCAGGGTCACCTTCTCCTGCTCGCTGCCGTCTGCTTGTTAGTGGCCATATAGCCGGCAGACGTACTATACAGCCGGCTCAGCAGTAATTGCCACTCCATTTGACCACAGGATATGACGACCACTAACTTCCTCGTTACGAGGGATTGCGACCAAGTGCTGGTTATGGCAAACCAGGAAATACTACATGTCAGCCTAGTGCTGGCTCAGTGATGTGCCAACGTCACAAGCATTGGTACACCATTGAACCAACGCCTCATATTGTGTGGTCCGGCATAGTGGTGATTGTCACGCAGGTCGAGAGTGTAATATGTTGTGACTGCTCATTCCACACTCTCCTACAATAAAGAAAACTACTAGACAGTCAGTCAGTCACTGCAATCCTTCCCCGAAATTATTGATTGTAATCCGGATCCTGGTTCCGGATCGTAATTCGGGTCAACCCCCCCCCCCCCATAAAAAAATGGATTGGTCCTGGACACAAGAAACACCTCTGGTAAAAGTTTCATGCAAATTCGTGCGATCGGGAACGAATTGTAATCCAGATCCTGGATTCCAGACCGTAATCCGGATCACCCCCCCTCCCCCCAAAAAAATCATGCAAATCCGTTCATTATTTTTTAAGTAATCCGATGGACAAACAAACAAACAAACAAACAAACAAACAAACAAACAAACAAACAAACAAACAAACAAACAAACAAACAAACAAACAAACAAACAAGCAAACAAACAAACTAGCTAACTAGCTAACTAGCTAACTAACTAACTAACTAACTAACAAACAAACAAACAAACAAACAAACAAACAAACAAACAAACAAACAAACAAACAAACAAACAAACAACAAACAAACAAACAAACAAACAAACAAACAAACAAACAAACAAACAAACAAACAAACAAACAAACAAACAAACAAACAAACAAACAAACAAACAAACAAACAAACAAACAAACAAACAAACAAACAAACAAACAAACAAAACAAACAAACAAACAAACAAACGAACGAACGAACGAACGAACGAACGAACGAACGAACGAACGAACGAACGAAAGAACGAACGAACGAACAAACGAACGAACGAACAAACAAACAAACAAACAAACAAACAAACAAACAAACAAACAAACAAACAAACAAACAAAATCATCCATACTGACAGACAGTGTAGACTAAATCACTCTATGTGACACATGGCTTAGGGACGCACCATTAGATATCTGGGGGGGGGGGGGGGCTAGAGTTTTTGTTGCTTGCAAACTTTTTTTTTACCTCCGAGAGAAAACAATCTTTTTTTTGGCGATCAATGCCGACAATTTTTTTTTTATGTTTCGTCGAAGAATTTTTTTGACGTATGCGTTCCCTATTATGTACGTTACCTTTTGGTGTTTTGCTGACTTATGTGGCGACAAACTATTTTTTCCCAGGCCCGCCCCCGCCCCCCAGATATCAAATGGTGCGTCCCTTACATTGGCGTAGGCCTACATGGCCTGGTCAGCGAGGGTGAAACATCATTACGGAGGTGATAAAGGCAAGATGTTCACTACTGTACAGAAAAAAATACCTTGTAACGTATTTCTTGTATCCAGACATATAGATATATTGTAATGTAGGCTATGTACTATGTACAATACAACGCAGGGTGTGTACGTACCGAAACGCGGCATGGAGTGCCAAAAACTTTTTTCGTTTATGTATTTTCACATATAGAAATGCTGCATGTCCCACCTTGGTAACTGATTACATGGTGGATCTTGAAATCAGGAGTCTCGCGTTCGCATCTCGCATGGATAGACATTATTTATTCGGAACGCATTGGTGGAGAACTGCCACCAAATTTGAGTAAGATATATACGGAAAACTGGCTGTGATCACTGGTAAAATAGACATAGTAAAATAAATTATATTAACATGTTCAATCCGCCGATAGGGAGAGGAGAGAAGTAAATTCACAACGCATCCAATGTACAGCTGCATAAACACGTTTCAGCGTGAGTTACAACAAAGGTTGGTAGAATCACATAGCAACTGTTGAAATTTAGGAGAGGTGTTTACATAAAAATCTCGTATAATAGTCAAACACAGCACAGTGACAATAATAGTCCAAATAAATAGTGTAGCGTTATATAATGATTGAGATTTTCATTGAAGTTTTTGTTAATTTAACCTTGGATTAAATCAGCATTGCTTGGATTTCCACTAATGTCGTATTATGTTAAATTAAAAAAATCAACCCTTTATATAATGAAGATATTTAAGGTCTCGTGGACTAATAAATCACATTACATTAGTTGAACCACTGGCTACTACCACATTATTCCCAGTACATATTTGTAGCCCTAGGGATCATGCAGGAGACATCCGCACACCAATCCCTGTGTCCTGGCCACGATCCAGTCCGCTGGGATTGTCCCCAGCGATGGCCCAATGGTGGGTAGATGTTGGGGCACGTGGCCCAACATCTACCCGGCATTGCGTGAATGCCTTGTGCTGGATCCGTTCGGTCAAAGTTCCCACCCGTTGACCTCGATTATTACATATTGGGTTCACCCCGGTCACGGGCTTCATTGTTATGGTCGTCCAGAAACCGGGACCACCTTCTCCTCGCTATGGGGTACGATTATATGGAGTGATTCACAAATAAAAGGCACACATTAGGATGTCACACTTGAATAAAAAAATAAAGAGTTTTTGAAAATTTCACCATAAGTATAATTACACGAGGTCACCTGACCAGCTTATAAACTGGCGAAAGATATGTCATCAGATTTGAAAATAATTCTACATAAAGCGGGTTTGCATCCAATGTCTGTAAGAGCTATGTGTGGTTCTCCAGCATAAATTACACATCTTTTCTTTCTGGCCGAATTTCACCAGCGTGCATTTCCCAAGTGTCCACTGATAACATTTCAACAAGTTCTTTCGAAAAATAAATTAGCAAATAAAGATATCTCATGAATATTTAAACTTCGATGAGTGGACGTCTGCTTGTTCGCCTATGTGTCACACAGCATTCACAGAGAACTATTAATAAATTACTCAACTATGATTAAACTATCAATTAATTTAACAGTAAGAACGGCAATTAGTGACCGCTCCACTTAATCACCCTCCCCAGGAACCAGATGGTTATTTTGGTTACTGTTCACTGCCAATGAACCACAAACGAGCGGCGGGCAAATCAAGCCAAATGACTGTGTCCGGCATTGTAGGTCCGCACGAGTCCGACTGGGAGGTCATGTCATAGTATGAAACACCACCGTTTAGTACCCAAAATCAGAAAAAAAATCAAAATTAATTTTCAGCACAATAGACATAAAAATATTATTAATATATATCAAAACATTTTTACCATTAATGTTATATATTTTAATTTCCATCCACGCGCAGATTCTGTCCGCCACAGCGGACAGCATCTGCGCATAGATGATAATTACTGACGACCCCCTAGGCCCCAGGGTGTGCTGATGGATACACACGCGGGGCTAATTTCTGCTCGTAGACATGAAATCTACACCGGGTGAACCGGGTACTGCTCGAGTACTGAAATAATCGGGGTGTAGAGCAAGTACACCATCCATCTATGTACTACTGACAAGTACTATGATGTAGTGCTGACCAGTATTGGTAAACTGAATGTACTGCATTGCATAGGAAGTATCATGTTTTAGCAAGAAAATAATTAAGTGTAGGCCTAATTATTATAAATAATACATCCGCACTTCCTTTGGTTTACCTCACTTCTGTTGTGCCACTAGTTTCACTTATAGTGGAAACTATTGTATCAATGAAAAGATTAGTAGTGTTTTGTGTCGTAGAGTGTAAACCAAATAAGACAGGGGACCATTTTGAGATACGATACGTTTAGGTCATCATTAGCACATGATTAGGGTGGCAGATAAAATGAGTTAGCTTGAGTGGTAGGAGGAGGGGGGGGGGGGGGTAAACTGTTGTATGGAAAGCTCAAAGTGTTCATCAAATATTTGAAAAAAAGGCTTCACTCCAGATTGAACAACATTTAATATACAGTTGTACCAGGGAAACAAAAGCTATGTAGCCTGATTAAAAGCTATAGAAATGTGATAAGTGAATTCAAACACATTTTGTAAAAAAGATTGTGTTCAATGTTATATTCTCTGTCAACTTTTAGAATGGAATTGTTTCTCACATTTAAAGGGTGGCCGCAGAGTGACAGTGGACATGTACTTTGCCAAAAATTCCCCCAGAACAGAAGAGAGGTGCATGTTTTCTACTAATGATATGAATAATATACATGAGCCAAGCACCCCAACACAAATACAATACAAAACGTCGGCCCATTGTTGGATTGATGATGGCCCACCGTCGTCGATGTAGGACCACTATTAACCCAACATTGGATCAACGTTGTGTGTATGTTGGTAACAATCCAGACAGGTGCCTCCATGATAAAAACCGTGATCAACACCATTGTAGACCTGGAGATTATTAGACAATAGGTTATGGCAAATCACACGTATTACATGATATGATGTCGCTATCAGAACGGTTATTGTAACGTAAAATAGGGGATATTAATATTGTAGAATCATCAATACTTCGTCACCTTAGATATGAAAGGGTGTATCTGCCACTTTACAAAGTGGCAGAAACACCCTTTCATATCCAAGAGGACGACTTCGTTCATGCTTTTTACACTCAGATCCTAATCGTTGTAACAGTCATCACTGGGTGTGATCGGGAAAAAAGTGCTAAATGTGTGTTGATAATTTCAAAAGTTACCGCAGTTTGTGGGACAAAAAGTCTACAATCGTCTACTATTATTATCAGTCTTTTACTGTGGATACGCTTTTCAAACGTGATGTAAACATCATTCCGATGGACTAAATTAATAATCATGTCAAAGTCTCTTCCACTTTTTGGGGAATGCTGTGGTGTCAAAGCTTTCACCATTTGTTATAAAATATACCCGAAATGTTATGCATTTCTGAATATACCCAATACAATAAACTTACACCATAAAGTATTTTTTTAAGAAATATAAAGTGACCAAAAAAGAGTAAAGAACAAACATCAATATTTTAGGTAGTTATTTAAATAAATAACCACTTCAAAAAAATCCAGAATGTTGATTCGCTAATATTTGTCACGAAAAAAACAAAAAAAACAGAATAAAAAGCTAATCTGAAACAGTATTTTCTACAGTCTAGACTTCCGTTGCAGACAGAGGGTGTTACATATGTATATGACACCGTGAACATGGTCCACGGCCAGTTTAGACTTTACAGAGAGGGACATCGAGCCAATGTTGGCTGTATGATGGGCCAGCGTCAGAGACGCTGGCCCACCTTACAGACAACACTGGCCCAGCATTCAGAGTAGTCCAGCCAGTGATTTATGATAAAGCACGCTCCTGACCCTACATACGTACAAAACCTGTAGAATAACGGCTTTTATGGTCGGTTTGTGTTTTGTACTTGCCATCATCTGTCACATGAACCCCAACTAATCCATGAACAATACCTAAGTATATCGATCTTATTACGAGATCCGGCATAAATTTACGTCGGTGACGGTTGACTGTAATGGCATGCATCCGCTACTTCTTTGGCTTTTAAAGCGCCGTAATATGCTTGTAAAAACCATGGGGACCGAAGGGTTTTTATCAATTTGAAATCATAATAAATGTCTTTCCGATTAATATGAATACCTATGTTATATGTCTACAGCCTTTATAGATATTTGTACTCTTACAGACGTTAGACGTCAGATTCTGATGTCTAAACCCCGCGCTGTAAGACATGTGACCTAATAATTTTCTAATGAAAAATATCATTTTGGATATTTGAACACAATGATGTTGATCCACGGCGGCCATTTTAAAAATTGTATAGCATTTATTGCACATGGACGAACGGACGGATAGAGAACGGACGGATATTGACTTGACTATAAAGCAGCCCCACTGAAGTGACACTGGATAAAAAGGCATACCATGCGGATTTTCTTTCAAAAACATGAGATTGAATCCATACGGAACTAGGACACGTCAGGTCATATCACCAGGACAAAGCATGATTAGTTTTCAAAGACTGTGTGTGTCTGTTTTTGCCAGTGTTACATTTTTACCTGCCATTAATTCGTCTGCTGAACCTTGGCTAATCGATGAACATCGGCGTGACAGATCGGAGTCATTATATTCTAATTACAACCACCTATCCATTGTCACCGAGGTAATCTGTGTGTATGAATACTTCAAATCATTCTAATCCTCACAGTCTATACCGCAAAGCCAAAAGGCAGTAACTGCTTACTTGAAAAGTAAGCAATTACTGCCTTTTGGATTTGCACGACCGCTGGAAATGTGAAAAAAATCGGTTATTTCATTCATCCTAACATTATATTTTGTAAATTAATGTACTGTCCCTAGTATATGTATGGATTGACATTGTGTGAAATCAACCATATTTAGGTCATACTATATTAGTGGGTCCTGATAAATGTGCGCCTAAATGAAAGCCCGGGTCTATCAGTAAAATCTGAGCAGCACACCCGGTGTCGCGGATCGCGAAAGCGAAACGCAACTATAAGCTGTTGAAAATGTAAATTTATTATATAGAACTGTAAGCCTGTGCCAACTTATAAATAAAATACAATTATGATACAATCTTCAAACTGTACAGCATTGCCAACGGCTAACATTCATGAACTGTACGTGCAGTAAAACAAACACAATTCTACACATTTAATTTCACACCGCAGTATACTTGAATTGTAGGCCTCCTACAGTGGATGCGTTTTAAATCTTAAAATACTCATCTAGTACTCCCGAACCGAAGGCTTCATCATAATAGATAGAAGCCTTTGTGTAAGTGTGTAGTTAAGATGACGTGTTGATAGGTGACTTCTCTACAACGGTAGGACAAGTCGTTCCCGACCATTATTATGTCGACTTCCTTGGCTGACCATACATTTATGGTTAATATATTGTTATGGTGTCCGTATATATACATTTTTTACTTTATAACTATTAAACCATCTCATTATTCATGTACACTGTATATATGTATTAGGTTAAAACTGATTTATAAACCCCAAGTCATCATACTTGCTTAAATGCTCATCGTGCTTAAATGATGGAAATGATGTATTATAAAAAGTCAAATATATATTCAGCACAGATCAGTATACTAAACGATTACTACATTAGTTTTTAATACCGCGTATGATACGAGTTATTTAAATCTTTCCAAAAGAGTACGACATTTCAATACTTCGGAATTCTGTAAGTGTCAATGTAACCTCAGTGTGCAGCCAATACTGCGATGCAAAGACAAAACGATTCATTGCACTTGATGCAGGACTTAGGTCAAACAGACGTTGACCTTAGCTTAGGGGCTGCCCTTATAGTCAGATTGTGTTGCTCCAGGCCCGTGTTTGTTGGTCATTCATCATTCAACACCCCGTTGTCTGGACATATAATCCCCGTGTTTCCAACAACAGCAATAACTACGAGACATAGCTTAGGTCTACACGTTTGACAAGGTGTGAATTATTTCAAAGTATAACTGCCAATATTTTTAAATAGTGTATGGGTTCAATTTAGTGAGCATTGAAAAACACACGTCCACATCATCGAACAAACGCCCACCAAGAATACGTCGAGGAATTTAATTTCAAATCTATGTAATTTTCACGTGCTTTAATTTTCCTCAGGTGAGCACAGATGCAACATAATCCAATCAACCCCGATGAAGTTAATAATAAGCATCTCATTTGACCCAGTACATCGCTATGGAACAGGTAAACTATGACTTTGACAAATGACAGGTGCTCGTTTGGTGAACGCTTCATTCCCCAGACTGTGTCTACTGGCAGTAAACAAAGCCTGATAATAAGCCGAGACCCGCGCCACGGCTCTTTTTCTTCCCACAGAAAGCACTCTGTACCCCGAGTATTATATTTCCAATTAGTCTTTGTGGTCGTATACATGTGCCGGTGAAAAAAAATACAGTCGGAAATTCCCCTAAGCACAGATCCAACGTATGTCTGTAAAATAATAATAAAATATAAAATAATCGTCTGTCCATATTCAAAGCGTTGTTTTAACTTGAAAGCTATCAGACATATTGAGCAATTTGAAGTTGTGTCCCGCTTGCGCGACCCACCACTTCAAGTGGCTGAATATAATATTGTGATATTGTTTCAATTCTATTTTAATCATTTCAAAGTATAACAGACAATAATTTGAAATAGTGTATGGGTTCAATTCATTGAGCATTGAAAAACACACGTTCACATCATCGAACAGACGTTCCATGACGGCTTTTCAAATTAAAACATAAAGTACAAATAGTGTAAACTAATTAAACTCTAACTTGCAACTTTGGTGAATTTGGTAGAAAAACCAGAGCATATTAAGCCTTCAAATGAAAAGTAGGCCTACGTGTAGTATTAAAATATATACACCCAGGCACTATATCAACACTTGTGTTTAAATGCTATCGTTCACTTTTCATGTGTATATTGTCTTATGTGTTATCTACATCTATGTTACGACGCCAATAGATTACAAATATTTAAACATGTCATATCTAGGAATCTCACTTTCAGCAGCTTATTTATACCAATATCATATCGTAAATATTCGGGTGTGACATAAATCAATATAGAGCAGCAATAGGGAGGTATCAATCTGTTTGTTTACAAAGCCTTACATTCCGGTTATATAATCCACTATACAACAACCAGACATGCTGGGCGACCTTTTCTGCCCTAGTGTTCCATATCATTATAAAATGTATGCTCAATTGCTCAATCCTAAACGTTATTACTATTCTCTTTCTCATCCTTCTAGAGTGCGGAGATATAGAGACAAATCCAGGCCCTACACTAATTAACAATTTAATATTTTCTCACAGCAACGTTAGAAGCCTTCTGGCTAAAAGATCTGACGAAAAAATAGCTGAGCTACAACTTATGGCCACAGATCATAAAATTAATGTTATATCACTTTCGGAAACCTGGCTAAATAACTCTGTACCTGAGGAATTATTAACCTTAACTGGCTTTCAAAAACCTTTTTTAAAGAACAGAGAGATTAGGAGTGGTGGAGGTGTCGCTGTATACTGTGCAAATCATATTCCAGCACTTAGAAGACATGACATTGAGAATACAGGTAATAATATTGAGTGTATATGGTTAGAAATTTTAGCGCAGAACAAAAAGATTTTATTTAGTGTATATTACAGACCACCAGGTCAAAGTGCCGCACAATGTGATAATTTCATCTCCGCTCTTCAAACATCAATTGACCGTGCACATGACGGTGGCGCTACCCACATTATTATAACAGGTGATTTCAATGACACCTGTAAAGTATGGCACGATAACCATGCATCAAGTGAGTTACGATGCAAGCTACGAAATTTTGTAAATGACAAAGGGCTTTGTCAGTTAATCAACGGACCGACACGCATTTCTACTGATGGTGACGGTAATCTACTAGATTTATTCATCACAGATTCTCCAGACAAAATAACCTATTGTGACATCCTGTCTCCTATATCAAACTGTGACCATGCTACCATTATATGTAAATTATCTGTTGCTTGTCCTTTAAATAAGAGTTTCAAGCGTACCGTTTGGAACTTAAAAAAAGCGAATTTTGAAGGGTTTAGACATGCCTTACAGTCCGCACCCTGGGATGCAGGCATAGACATGTATGATGATATTGATGATAAGTTGTCCTATTGGTATGACTTGTTCGCTTTGATAATGGCCGATTATATTCCACACAATACTGTTACTGTTCATGTAAAAGAAAAACCCTGGGTTAATTGTGAATTGAAAAGGCTAATACGAAGACGCAATGTACTTTGGAAGCGTTATAAACGCACCCAACAATCCACACACTATAATTGTTTCAAGGTGCTCCGAAATCGGGTAACTAGTTTAAATCGCTCACTACGTAAAACCTATTACCAGAACCTGGGTGAAGAGCTATGTAGCTCTCAGATATCAGAACGACAATGGTGGAAAACTGTCAAAAAGGTAACAGGTGCAGGCGTGCAGCGAAGCATACCAGTTCTCATTGAACAGGATTTACCAGTATCAGACCCTGTTCAAAAAGCTAACATTTTCAATTCATACTTTGCAGATCAGTGTACACTACCCGCTAATGCTGAAAATCATAATTTGCCTGACACAAATTTCGAAACTGACCAAAGACTAGATACAATAAACTTTCAACCGTGTGAAGTCAAAAAACTTTTGAATTCAGTGGACCAAAATAAAGCGTCAGGACCAGACAATATTAGCAACTTGGTACTTAAAGAGGTAGCCAGGGAAGTGTGTACACCTCTCTGTAAAATATTCAACCAGTCATTAATAGCTGGAGTGTATCCCAACTATTGGAAATCAAGTCATGTCATACCGATTCATAAGAAGGATGACCCCAAAAATAAATCAAATTATAGACCAATATCTCTACTATGCAATATTTCAAAAATATTTGAGAGGTTAGTCCATCAGAAACTATATTCTTTCTTACAGCACAATACACTTCTCAGTTCAAACAATTCAGGTTTTCACTCAGGCGATAGTACCATAAATCAGCTTACTAGTATAACTCATAATATTTACAAAGCCATTGACAAAGGCAAAGATATTCGTGTAGTATTTTTAGACATGTCAAAGGCATTCGACAAAGTCTGGCACAAAGGTATTGTTCACAAACTGAAGTGCAAAGGTGTAAGTGGCTCTCTCCTCAGGTGGTTTGAAAGCTACCTGGAAGGCAGACGCCAACGTGTCGTGATAGACGGTTCTTTCTCGGACTACCAGCCAGTTAAAGCTGGTGTTCCACAAGGCTCCATACTGGGCCCTCTCCTTTTCTTGGTTTAGATTGACGACATAAGCCAAGACATTATTTCTGACATTCACCTCTTTGCTGATGACATTATATTAATTCAATACGTAGATGACCCAGTTATTTCAGCTAACATCTTAAATTCGGATCTTTCACTGTTAATGTCTTGGACACTGAAGTGGTTAATGTTGTTTAATGTTTTGAAATGTGTAGTGCTAAACATATCTCTGAAGCGTAAAACCCTAACTCATCCACCATTGACTTTAAATGGATTTGAGCTAGAACAGGTTTCTTCTCATCGCCATCTAGGTTTAGTTTTTAATAGCTCCTTCACCTGGAACGATCACATCGAACACCTCTGCCAAAAAGCTGGTAAATTAATAAACATGATGAAGTACCTCAAATATATTCTTCCACGTGAAGCTCTAGAGAAAATCTACATTTCACGAATTCGTTCAATGATAGAATATGGTAACGTTTTGTATGACAACTGCCCTAAATATCTGTCTGATCGTCTCGAAAGTGTACAGCTAGACGCTGCCCGTGTATGCACTGGTGCCCTTCCACAATCTAACTGTCAAAAAACTCTCTCTGAAATTGGCTGGGAAACCCTGCAAGCTCGTCGAAAATGGCACAAACTCATTCATATGTACAAAATAGTAAATCAACTTGTGCCCGACTACCTGCATTCCCACTGTCCAGATTTAGTATCACGCACCTGTGCTTACAACACTAGACAGTCAAACAGTTTACGATTCCCTATATGTAGGACATCTGCCTTTAAAAATTCATTTTTTCCATCTACCGCACGTTACTGGAATGGAATAGATATCCATACGAGAAACTCAGAATCCCTAAGTATATTTAAAAATAAAGTTAAATCTATGTTCCAGACCAGCAACGCTCCCAAATTCTATTATACGTCCATCGATAGGAGAATTTCAATACATCACACACGCCTACGGCTAAATATGTCAAGCCTAAATTCCCAACTCCATCGTGTAGGCTGCTCAGAAACTGCTGAGTGTTTGTGTGGCGACATAGAAACACCACAACATTATATATTAAAATGTCCTCTCTATTCTGCTCCACGAAATAAGCTGCTGAAAGCAATCCGAGATATCATTGCACCCGGTGTCCACCACTCTATACTTCCTCATCTTGATCCAATTTTATTTGTAAACATCGTCTTGAAAGGTTGCAATGATGTTCAAGCTGACGAAAACGTAAACATATTCAAAGCATTTCAACACTTTATTATTGAGAGTGGGCGCTTTAAGTGATCAAACACATCAAGTTCACATAAATTGTGTAATCTGATATAGATGCTGTAACGTCCAGTGTGTTATGTATATATATTGTATTGTATTGTATTGTATTGTCTTTTATATGTATTGGAGAGCCCCTCGACTAGCACTCGTTGCTACTTGGGTAATCCAAAGCTTGCAAAATAAATATGTTTATATATATACGTAACTTCAATGGTTGCTGTGAAAGGTAGTGCTTATAACAGGTAACACAGGTTCATCACACATTTTAAAAGATAACATATGATAATCGCGCAGAGGATATTATAATAATTTACATATAATTACTGTGGAGCACACAGGTAAACAAATATCGTAATTACCGATTATTCTAGTCACAACATGATAGAAATAAATAAGAAAGTTAGTATATAGTGTTCCTTTTATTAAACAATGTTGGACCAACAGCCAAACACCACATTATTAACTCGAACTGTCAATTTGGCTAATTCTGATTCTGGTTTGAAATGTTTGCAGAACTCTTGGATTGTCGTCAGATGTGGGTACCGAATAAAAAATCTCAGATATCCGAGCAAACACAAAATATTTGTTTAACATTTGTACAACGTCGGCCCAACGTCTTCGATGCTGGTCCAACATTCTACAAATGTTCTACAAATGTTTTGTGCTTGCTGGGATTGTTGTCACTAACAACTCAAACATAATACGTCTGCCAAGCATAACTATATAATATTATTATATACTCGTTGGTGACTGTCCGAAACCGGGCAACAGTGACGTCACAGCACAGCACAGAAAGCTGTGTACGGCTACACGTGCAGTAGAGCGGCGTGGAAACCAATGGTAATATGATTATGACGGTTAACCCTTTAAGCGCTAAGCACGGCTGTAATCGTTTTTAATTTATTTTATTAGCATGTTAATACATTAAATTACAGTTCTTGGGATTGAAATGAGTGCATAAACATCAACATTTGCAAATGATTGATCTCAAATTAATAAATATGAGTAACTTCATCCACTTGAAGAAAAGTTGTGGGTCGCGTCAAGTGGATGATAATTTAAATAAGAGAACTTGGTGATTGAAGGGTGAACGCGCTAGAGTCTGCAGTGATGTTCAGGGTATAAAACATACTAAGTCCATACAATGGCTTTAAACATCACAGTAAAAATCAGTACTAGTGAAGAAAAATGAGCTATAAGGTGATCCTACTTATTACACCCTGAGTCACAAGAGCAGAAATAGAATTAATCAGATCTGAGACACAATATGATTCCATACTAGTAATAATACATCTCATATACACGCGAATCTAATCAGTCATATGACGCCCATTTATTAATACCATTGGTAGTTAATTTGCTTCATGATCACTGAGTTTATATTAATCTACCAGTGAAATGTTATAATTCCAATGAGTATTATTTTTCATGCTGGAATTGTTATCTCTTCAAATAATTTTTTTTTTCAAATTTCAATTATGCTTAAAGTACATTTTACAATAAACATCAACTACAGTCACAGTGATAATACAAATGAAAAACAAATATAATCGGGTTCGGCGTTTAAAGGGTTTAAAGGGTTTTTGAGTGCTCATCGCCTTGGCCTTTTCCACGTCACACACACACTATTTTTGTGATGAAACGTGCACTGTTTTTCTAGCTTATTATCGTCATTAAATTATATAAATATGTGGGTAATTTTCATGTGCTCTTTGAGTGATATTTGTATTCAGCAAAATGCGATGGCATGATGTCAAAACTCAACACATAGAAAACTGATCATTGTTTATCAGTAAAATGATTACAAGAACTAGGCCATTGTTGGTTTATTCTTGGGCAAGCATCATAAACGATGGACCAACATTAAGCCAACAATGGGTCAATATCTCCTGTTTTCTGGGACCTGTTCTCAGTATTCAGGTTTTAAAGAAACCTAAGGCACATCTACAGCCCCTAAGGGATGTGTATGTGCAATATTAAAGAAATCCATCAAAGGGTTTCCGAGATATGCTCCGGAAACGAAATGCGGAGTCGGACGGCGGGCCGGACGGCGGGACATCGAAGCGACGCCAATACCCCCGCCCCAACTTCGTCGGCGGGGGGATAAAAAAATACAACAGTACCTGAAAGACAAAGAAACATTCTGTATTTATATTTATCTTGGAATCATCACACTTTTATTCTCATCGGTATATAAATATAACTATGTGATGATTACAAAATAAATATATATTGGTCATGTGAGCTCAGTTCCCTGAAGCTTTTGGCACTATATAATTTTGATTGATTGATTGATTGATTGATTGATTGATTGATTGATTGATTGATTGATTGATTGATTGATTGATTGATTGATTGATTGATTGATTGATTGATTGATTGATTGATTGATTGATTGATTATTTTAATAAGTCTTTGATTACATCTTTAACTCCTGCAATCCACTAAACATATTTTTTTAACCACAGATCTCTTTCCAACATTGGAATGACTCAGTGGTTGCCTTTGTGTATTTCTCAACTGTGTCTTGGTGCAGAATTTATGAGCGAGCCTGAGCAGCAGCCCCCATGCGTAGATCAAGTAGTGATATCTACATAACTTATAGACTATGAGGTATAATGTTACAATCACAGATAAGACATCAGCAATTAAAGTAAGAAAATCAAGTATAATGTTTCATTGTTTTTTATTTCAGATGACCAAACGAACAGCAGCTCTCATCTGTCAATTACGTTCTGAAAAATAGAGAATGTGTACTTAGCTACATGACATGTTAAATTACTAAATAAAAAAACGTTTTTAATTTCAACTGTCTGCAATCCTGTTTCGTCACAACCAACAAACTTTGTACAAAAGTATTGCTGGCATTTTTGCCTCAGATCTGTTGATTATGATACATGATATAAAGATAAAAGCATAATTTAAATTTTCATGCACTTGAAGATTTGTCTTTATACCACGATCCACAAACTAATCAGAACTCGTGCTATTGATCAGATGAGACATTGCGTTTGATAATATAACAATGTCCATGACACCATTGATAAGATTCTTGTTTCCAAGTCCAGTTTTATTATTATGGTTGTTTTATTAACATTTAGAGTAAAACATATCCCATGCTACCTGCTAATATCAGCGAAAATACACGCTAATATAGGATCAGTGTTGGCCCAGCGTTTATGACGCTGGTCCAATATTGATCCTACATTGAGTGACTGGCTTGACTATTTGAGTCCCATGAGCCGCTCATAGTGACTTTGTTTGTCACAAAGATATGCTCAAACTGAAAAGTATTCTGTCCAATCAGTCAGATTTATACAAAAGTATTCTGGACTGAAAGAGTTAAGCTAGCTAGGATGGCAGCAGTACATCGGGATATTTCTTTATGTAATCTGACACTCCCGATGAACACATAAACAGTAGACCATATGTCGTGAATGTGTGAACAGGGCCAGTTAATGGTAACATGGTATGACGTCTTCTTTAGATCCAGCTGACAACCACGGTAGATAACGACAATTATACGGTATTTTCATGAAGACGTATAAATAGCAGCATATAAACATCTCCAGCGTGTGACGCCTCTGCTTTGTTTTAGATGACAGGCGATAATTTAAACACATTGTCAAAGTTTAAACTGAAGGGAAACACCCCTTACCTGTTAAGATTATAAATATATTTCTTCTAGCATTGAATTGAAGCTGTAATTCCCAGCAACAAATGAACAAAAATAATCGGAATATCCATTCGACGTTGATTAAATGTCCTACATTCGTTTGCCATGATATTCTCGTTTTTTTAATTCAAATATTACAAAAAAGTAAAAGTAAGTATCAAAGCGACTTAACCCTTTCACTACGGATGTCGCAATAATGCGACATTGTGCTACACTGCGGATGACATTACATAACTAGCAAGGTGATTCCCTTGGTTGAGGTTGTGACAACTCCCAGTCACCCTTATTGACACGCAAGCGTGATAGGCAGGAAGTGAATGTCTTAAAGCATTTCATAGCCGAATATGACGTCATAATATAAAATACTAAATATGGTTGGAGATCCATAGTTATGACGGATCTGGCAATAAAAGGGTTAATTTGAAATAATTACACAATCTGACGTCATAATTTTGAAATAATTTCGCAGCGAAAGAGTTAATATCTGTCATAGCTTTTTAGAAATAACTTTCAAATCGGCATTTTTTAAAATAAATGTCAAAGATACTTTACATATTTCATAGATTTTAAAAATACCCTTTAAAGCGGAATTTTCAAATGTCAAAGATACTAAAAATATACATATTTCATAGTTTTTTAGAAATACCTTTCAAAAGGATATGTTTGTCTTTTTAACCCTTTCAGCGCGAGGTCTTTAGACGTCTAAAGTCGGTCCCAGCACTGAAAGAGTGAAATATTCATAATGGCCGTAGACCCATAAAATAGGTATTCAAATGAAGCAGAAAGAGCTCACCAAGACATTCATGAGGCTTCCATGGTTCACACCAAATATATTAGCGTTTTGAGGGTTAACCCCTCTTTCTGCCTGATAACATACCCTTCTAAACAAGTTACCCCTTACAGCGCGGGGATAGACTTTAAATCTGACGTCTGTAGACGTCACATTCCTTGCAGAGTAAGAATGAATTATTCATAATGGCCGTAGACCCATAACATATGTATTCAAATGAATTAGAAAGAGCTAACTAAGTCAGTTATGATGATTTCGATTGAATAAAACTATTTAGTCTCCATGGTTTATATGAAAAGTAGAAGGGAAATTTGACGCATATGCGTCAATTGTATGGTTCCGCCATCACATGAGGCCCATGTAGGGCTACTCTATCTCTTCTCCCCCCTGACCTAGATTTTTCTGAGATATTGTGATGACAATGTTTGATAACAATTAGATGCACCACTTTTATGGAATAAAATGACAAAATCAATATGGCCGCCGTAACGTTTTTGGTCGCACATGAAAACGGACAATACCAATAAACTCGCAGACTCCGGAGATCTATATACATGTATACCAAGTTTCAAAGCACTACTGTGAATTGTGAAAAAAATAAAATTTAAGTTGAAAAAAAAATTAGTCGCCACCTGGCGGCCATTTTGATTATCGGTGAAAATCTGAAAATCTAATCAGGTCATCTCCATACTCATGAGTAGCTTCACAAAAAATTGGAGACATGTAATAATTTGTTAATAATGTTATCGCGTTAACAAAACATTTTTTTGACTCTTTGACATTGACCTTGACCTATGACCTTAACCTTTGGTAAAAAATTTTGCCGGAGGGTTTGAATGTTTGTATAAATTATGAATTCAATCTGTTGGACCATGTTGGCGTAGTACACAAATACATGAACGGCCGGCAAACGGACGGACAGCCGGAAAGCCGGACGGACGGACAACCCGAGAACATAATGCCTTCGCTCGCTGCGCGGCAGAGGCATAAATATTCAGCGCTTCAAGGGTTATAAACCAAATGAAATACCACTGAAAATGGTTAAATATTTTCTGGTCGAAGCTCAAGTTATCATATGCTTAAATTGAAGCTATTTCTATTTTCAAAAAATGTATATCTATTCGTCATTTACGTCAGATACTACAAACACTAAAGATTTACATTATTATGGCACATAAAGGGTATAGGATTCATGCTGTTAAATTGCAAATCACTAAACAATCCATAAAGTATCAGATTCGTAACGTTCTCGGCCGTTCTTGGTAGGAGCATAGAGACTACATCTGCCTGTGTATAGGGTGACACTCTAATCTGTAAACCCGTGTAGAATTGTGTTCACATGATACCGACAGACAGGGCATTCTGTATGCTCACAAGTATAACTGTTAAAGTTAATCCATCAGAGTATGGGTACGACACACGTGTCCGGGTGGAGCTGCAGTCGTAAGAGAACAATTTACTGGAAACATGAGACATCGCCCCTGTGTTAATTCAAGGTTGTGTCAGCGCCGAAGTCGGTGGCCCAACATTAAATCAACATAGGGAAATACCTCATGTTTATCGTGAAGTACGGTTAAATACGACCGCTTGAACGTCATGGCTGAAAACGCCCCAAAACCACACTATCACATAAAACAAATGGTGTAATTTTTACCCACTTGAAGTTGTGTCTCGCTACCGCGATCCACAACTTCATGTGGGTAAAAATTCAAATTGATGGAATTCTAAATGACATATCTTACAGGATTAATTACAGTCAGTCAGAGTAAGCAAATACACGACAATTGAAGGAAATGTTCCCATTTTATGACGCAAAAAATCGGTTTAATTAACAAAGATATGAGAGACATTATAGGAAATAAAGATGAATGAAGTACTTGACGATTTGTTAATTATCCGGGGCGTTCAGGATACAGACGGTTAAAGGTATGTGACAGGTAAGGTATTATAATTTGACCTCACACTTCATGTGTGATGACCCCTTAAACCTCACCAGACAACCCACAGTTAACTGGTGAGTTATGTCTGCTGTCTGCTGGAAAACAGTCGTCAGCAAACGGGGGGCGTCTTAGAAATTCCGTAATTAAAGAAGCTGGGTTGCGAACTTGTGTGTGGCAATTACATTGCGCAAAAATAGTGTAATATTAGTATACAGAAAAGAGTTGCACAAGACAATAACAAAACATTTGTTTACTTACTCAGCTCTGAAAGCCAATATGCCGATTGACACCTTTAATATTTTGGGATCGAGATTTCATCTCTCTCATTGCAAGGAGAATAAAATCCGATTATATGTTTCTCGTTTATAGAAATAAATAAACAGCTCATCGGTTAAATTATTCTTTAAAAAATATATCGATTTTTTGGATTTAAAGGGGCGTATGTGCCCAAGAGGCAGATACCCCCCTTTAATCTCAAACAGAGACACATCACACATCAAACCACATCATCCGACAATGCAGAATTTTTCAAAATTAACCCAATTAATCGCACAACGTTTCCACTGATGAGAACACACAGATAGTGAGTGTGTATGATGAGGGATCCATTGTGATGGTGAGATACCAGCCTGGAGGGATATCAAATGAGGCTAATTCCCCGCAGTGTCACGGCGCAGGCGCGCAGGCTCACAATGCTTTATATCACTCGCCATCTGCTCATATATGTTTGTCTCAGGCTCTGTAGATTTACAACATCTGAGCTAACATATAAAGCCAAAAGGCAGTAACTGCCTAATTTTCAACTTCCCATTGGCTTTGCTTTGATAGACGTCCGTGTCTGAGCTAACCTGATACAGAACTGCTTATCAAAGCCAAAAGGCAGTATATGCTCACTTGAAAAGTAAGCAGTTACTGCATTTTAGCTTGAGGGGTTGTACTTGGCTATTCTGGCGATTTTTATGAACCATTTTAATACTATTACTCAGTTTTCTTCGTTTTGAAACTGGTGATCGAAGGCTAAAGGCTAAACTGGTCTGAGAAAAAGGCCCCGTTGAATTACGAATTCTGTGTCTGGAGGGCAGTGTCATCTCTTCATCTCGCCAACCTTAGGAGGTTATCCAAGCCCAGCTTGACTTATATGTGCACAAAGGTGGCCTAAAACCCCATTCATTTCATTTTTATTTACGTTGAACAAATCACAGTTGATTTGCTTAAACGCAATCAGATTTAAATCAGCCGGTCCTGGAATCGAACCCAGGACCCATGTTGTCCAGAATGTTAACCGCTGGACCATTTACAATAGAACAGGGATTGAATAATACGGAGCTAAGACTTAAGCCTAACAACACATATTTCCACATGGCTATTTATGTCTTCTTCAGCGGGATCAAAGTTAGTCAGCTGAAATTGGAGTTGATTCAGATGTCGGTTTTCAGGGCGAGATCGATAATAAACCCTTCACCTGCTAGAGCCACGTATATGCCTCACAGATATTTATTTCAATGCACAAAAATTAAACTAAAATGCCACAGCCCATCCAAATACAGATAGTTTGAGCCTTCATTTGAATAGGCTATACTTGTTTTTCTATACGAATATTTTCTGTAAGATATGGTGAAATTACTGAGTATGTAGAGGGTTAAACTTTACACCGCTGAGGCACGAATATAGTCTTATCGGCCAATTAAATGGCAGTTATTGGGAACAAAATGTGTGCTTAAACAGCAAGATTTGCAAAAGTTTGGTCACAAATGAAAAAAAATATGCGTAATTTTCACCCACTTGAAGTTGTGGATAAAAATTTAAATTATTTAACTCAGCGCTTCAAGGGTTAATAATACGTACAAATATGTGTAACAAAGCCACCAGAACACGCTCCGAATCGCGCTGGATTTACCCAAACAGCTGCCATTAAAGAATCCTAAATTACAAATCGCCCACAAAGTTAAAGTACACGAGCCTTTTCTCCTCCTGTTTATTGGAAAACACATTTACAACGGATTATCTTGTTATTCTTGGTTTTACGAGAGCCTTTATGACAAAGCTGACACCGGCTGTGGGCTGTTTGGAAAAGGTATTACAAGAAATAGTCAGCAAAGAAAAGCGTATGGGTCGATGCTGGGCCAACGTGAGGTGACGTTGGCCCAGCATTGTTCCATAATCTTGTGACTGTGTCCAGTGAGGTCAAGCAATAAGCATTCTTTTGTGGACACTGAATGTATGGTATTGGCCCTTCATTTGGTCGATGTTGAGCCAACGTCAAAACGTTGACTCGGCATTGAGGCGACATTGATTGTGCTTCCTTTAGTAGGGTAGGATTGTATTGTAGCTCCCAGAATAATTACACATCCATAAATATTTGCCATACTTTGTTATTTATATTATGGCTGCAGATTAAAACATTATTATTTTTTTTATTTATGCACAAGATTTCCAAATTCAAACATGATATTCACCTACTTTGAGTAGGCCTAACTGTTGTGGATCAGAATGGCGGGACAAATTGACGCTCATCCAATTTATCTAATTTAGCTTACAGCTCGCGCCACGAAATTCAATCTTACGCTGATATACAAAATGCTAGACAAATTATTTCAGATGATTGTCTAGCCTTATTAATATATCGGGTATCCGAAGATTAAATAAGTTTAACTAGAAGGGAAATTTGACGCATATGCGTCAATTGCATGCCTCCGCCATCACACGAGGCCCATGTAGGACTACTCTATCTCTTCTCTCCCTGACCTAGATTTTTCCGAGATATCGTGATGACAAAGTTTGATAACAATAAGATGCACCACTTTTATGGAATGAAATGACAAAATCAATATGGCCGCCGTAGCCTCGCTTTCGGTCGCACATCAAACCGGACAATATCAATAGATTCGCAGACACCGAAGTCATATATATACCAAGTTTCAAAGCACTACTGTGAATTGTGAAAAAAACAATTCAGTCGAAAAAAAAAATTAGTCGCCAGCTGTCGGCCATTTTGATTATCTGTGAACATGACTTAGACTTTCGTGAGGTCTATTACTGGTATTAAAATGATGAAACTGTTAGCTTCAGTTGTTATTGAATTAGGCCTATAGCGATGAAAATAATGACCGGACGGACGGACAGACAGACAGACAGACATACACCCGGACAGCCGGACGGACGGACAACCCGAGACCATAATGCCTTCACTCGCTTCGCGGCGGAGGCATAAAAATGTTTCTATATTATTGTATCCTATCGTATCTAAAGTCCTAGTTACACCCCTTCAACTATCCAAACTTCATGCGATCGGACGACTTGTCGGAGATAATTGTTGCTATAATACATGTTCCAACGATCAATCAATTTCCAACGTGTCGTGAATACTGAACATTCTTAATTTCATGTCCTATACGGATGCCTCCATATGTGTCTATTACTCATTAACAAGTGATGGAGCTCTGTTTTTTTAAACGATCGCTAGATAGAAAATGTGGATAGTGAGTGAATATTGTTCTAAGTCGCTTTCTGCATATTGTCGCAACATATTTATATCCAGACCGCTATATACAGTGTCACTGTATATAGCGGTCTGGATATAAATATAGAGGATTTCGACAGGCGCACGGGGAAAACTTTCCTGGGGTCAACTGGCATAGTATAGTCGTGAGAAATAAAGCAGCGGAATGATTCACGATAGGTCGTCGAATCCTGTTGTGACTTTATCCCTTTCAGCGTGCGGATCAAATTTAGACGTCAGAATCTGACGTCCACGTCAGATTCTGACGTCTAAAGTTGATCCCCGCACTGAAAGAGTAAAATATTTATAATGGCCGTAGACTCCTAACATAGGTATTCAAATGAAGCAGAAAGAGCTAACTAGGACATTTATGATGCTTTCAAATTGAAAAAACCCTTTGGTCTCCATGGTTTATACAAAATATTTTAGCACTTTGAAGGGTTAAAGTATTGACTGACAAAGACACCTACATATAACTATAAATTGAAATTGTCGTCTTCGTGATCAATGCTTACAGACATCTGTTGTGCGCATGAAGTCAAGCTGTCACCCCCAGCCTTAGCTTTAGTCACGTGTCCCTTTACCATTGTTTACAAAGGCAACGAATAGCGAAGTGATTAAAAAGTGAATAAAGCACCTGGGATATTTAACGCGCTTCTCTCGTTTATGTACAGAGGTATTTTTTTCTTGAATCCTGAAAATCGAAAAGTTGTACCACTGTTAGAGTCAGGGCGCTTTGCATCGCTTTAATTTAACCCTTTAACCGCCGGTGCCGCATATATTCGGGTTTTCATTTTTTATTAGCACATTAGGAACTACATTTAAATTTTTAAATAAGGTAAAGATAAAATGTGACATCAACCAGCAAGATTTGAAAAGTGTTGCCCTCCATTTTGTCAAATCTGAATAATTTTCACTCACTTGAAGTTGTGGATCGCGTCAACGAGACACAACTTTGGCGGTTAAAGTGTTAACTGATATAATTCCACATAACATCAATACGTTTGATCTATGACATTGCAAGCAATAATATTTTTTTGTCACAGCAATCGCCCGTTCTGGGTGCTCAGCATGGCCATAATATAAGTTATTCTGGAAGATTTTGTTTCCAGGTAATTCACATTTGAAGTGCGTACTGAGAAAACGAGGTCAGTCTAGTACTAGAGGAGCGCGCAGCGCGAGGGCTGACGCGAGATTATGCACTAGTTCTGGTATAAACCTTATAGTGCCTCTCTCTTTTCACCTGATATCAGGTCAGTCAGAGGGCACATCTCTTTTTAAGCAGCGTTCCCATCAAACACGAGACATCGACTCAATGTTGTACCAATGTTGGGACACCGTCTACGACGCTGGCCCAGCATTGGTAAAACATTGGGTCGATGTCTCGCGTTTGCTGGGGTTGGTTTAAAATTCAAGGCTTTTCTAACGGTTCAATTCTTTGTCTAAATTGGGACATCACAGAACTAACATAGAGATGTATTGGTATGTTGTAACCAAGAAGGTCTCGCAGAACCTCATCGGCGTGACTGAATAATTGGGGATAAAATCCGAAATACCACTACATATCCATTGGAACATAATTATGCTATGGACATTCAGCTCAGAAAATATTACATGATGTAATCGCGACAAGCGAAATGGCATTTCGAGTAAAAAGATTAAAAAAAACTGTTTTATTTTTCACACATCTATCATACCTAAATTGATCCCTTCTGTGTGTCACAACTACCACGAAAACATACAATAACAATCTGATAATGGTGAGGCCAACTTTTATACGGTACGAAAACAAACATTACAATCTTTCCCTTTATATATTTCCAAGTCAAATCTACATGTATAAAAAAAAAGTCCCCAAAAAATCTAAATAGCTGCCGTCTTCCCAAACGTTGACCAGATCATCTGATATACCTAGAAAACTAATGATATCCCGCCCACAAGCTTTTTGTCGAACATCTTGAAAAATGGATCGACGCAAAAATATCTGGAAAGAACAGACGAGAATTGCGGCAGCAATTCGCGGCTTGTAGGGGATGAAGATGACAATGGTAAAGTTCAGGTTCTAAAGGGTTGAATTGCGACGATGCGTCGTATCTGCAAGGTGTGTTTGGAATGAAAAGGTTTGCTAGTCTGTGATTTCATGTGTCAAGAGATAAATGTAGCCCTGATTATGACCCGTTTTCACTGTGCAAAATGGATAGATAATAAATAATCACATAATGTGGTATTGCCGCCTCGGAATCTGTACTGAAATCCCTTCTCTCGTAGAAATGATATCTCAAATGATAATTAGATTTCGCTACATAGAGCCTTGAACTATTCTTTTTGAAAAGCTTCATCTGACAAATGAAAGCCAATTAATTAGCCGACAGCGATGTACATGTATAAAGAGTTATATGCCTAATAATAATTTACGCCATGGTCTAGATCCATGTTAACATTTTCATTCAGTGGTATAGGACTTGATGCTGCCAATGAAACTCTAGGTCTTTCAGATAAATATCCTTGTTTCTACCCTCTCAATATGAGCAGACGATCACGTTAATGGGGGCCTCGTCGAGTTAAGGTTGAAATCAGTGTATTGACGTTAATTTCACACAGGGCCACGCGCTGCGCGCTCCTTTGCCGAAACGTTCGAACTGTCACACGGCTGGTTCAATCAAGGAATCTCAATCTCTATTGAATTTCCTTGGTTCAATATACAATTGGTGGCGTCGATGTCACATAACCAGATATTAGTCTTGGTGATGTGACATTCAGAAGAGAGTTGACAGAAATAGACCCGTAACAGAGAAAAATATTCAGTGAGGCATTCCCGGCTAGCAATAAACGCTACTTTAACTATTAATTTTAAGTAAAAATAAATACAAATTAATAAAAATCTATGCAATTCATTTGATGACTATTTGAAAAAAATCACTTGCTGTCTGAATCTAAGTTGTCAGTTCATCGTGTAGGTTAATATTTGTGTTTTGGCGAATAATATCTCAAGATTGTGTTCACAAAAAAGAGCCTAAATTTGAAAAGAAAATCGTGAACTAGTGCCCTACATGCATATTGTGGATATGAAACCACATAAGACACATCCAATGCATTGTTTAGTAAGGCTCACTGATGTATATCATTGAGAAATGACTCGTGTAGGCATATATATCATTGACAAATGACTCGTATATCACTTACAAATGACTCGTGTATATTATAATTATCATAGATAAATTGAGACATGGCTTGTGGCCGATAAGAACCTTGTCTTTTCCTTGTTTTATGCGCTGGCCAGTACAGAGGTTGTGCATGGTTGAGGACGGGTAGCCTACCATAATAATTGAACACAAGAGAAAGGGCTTCTCGGAAGAAATCCGATCAGGACCACGCCTGTAATCTGGCGTCATATCAACTCCCGCCAAATGGACTGCCTGCCAGTTTTCCTGCAGGCTGCCAGAAAAAGACAAATGTCACCAAGCAGCAATACGCCGGCTCGCAGTTGGGCCAACGTCGGCAGACGTATTGCCGCCTGGTGACATTGCAGAATTACTTCCCAGCGCTTGGTGCGCGACAGGAAAAATCTGATACACGGCGGCTGAATAGAATGAACAGGGAAAGGTTAGGGCAGGGCAACGACGCCTTCTGTTGTGGTGTCACGCCCGTCCTGTGATGATGCCCCAGTCTCCCGTTACCCGGGGAGAAGTCGCCAAGGCGGATCAAAGACGGGCTAGTGTCTGAGGCATTGGACCAACACTCATCCGACGTCTGATATGCGCTGCTTACAGTTTGTAAAATTCAGGTCTCTCCTTGCCCGAACAGAGAAGAATCAAAAGAGAAACACGCTGTGTCTCAAATTTGTGCCCAGGAATAACTCATGCTGAGTTACCATCAGCTGCTCAAGGAGCTTGGGTTTCATGTGAAGTGGATTCACCATCACCAGGTGATCCAAGGCGACAAGGCCCCCTCGACACCAAAAAGGTGATTCAGCGATGTACATGTCATGAAAATATGTTTCTGCCATGAACTGACACCTATTGTATTTGGCAGCTGTCAGGCAGAAACTACAAAAACTAGTATCAAGTATTAATGCAAGCAAGACATCGTATTTGCATTGTGTGTACCTTTTTATTGTCCACCCAAGCTATGATTCTGTTCCGATTTACAGATTAATGAACAATTCCCCTTTAAACATAATATCCTGATACCTATTGTATTTGACAGTTTGTATATGCCAACTAGTTCGAATTGGATGACTAATTTTAACGCCCAAGTTTGTATCTCTGTTGAAAACCAGTTTTATGTCGTAAAACCAGACGCGACATTCAAACCCGAAACCTGATAGATTGCAGCAGATGTGACACAGTGCAGCCACCAAAATCAAAGCAAAAACATCGATGATTTTTAGGTCTGACGACAGCAGTGTAGCAAAATAAAACACTATAGTAAACCGCACAGCTTATGGCATTTCTCACATGTTTATTAAACGATGTAAGTTAGACCTACGCACCATGCAGCGATGTTTACTATAGATTCCTTGCTTAGATCAACGATTATCATCCTTTCTCTAAATACATCGTAAAAATAAGGAGACGTGATGAATATACACGTTGATTACACAGCTCACCACATTTCTACGTGGAGAGCGGTGATGACATAAAACTGATGACTGCCGTTTTTATTGAGATTTTCACGGCGCGTCGTCAGGCGGGGTCAGGTGTTTAACGTTCCGCACATATTTGGTCCGTCATGTCAAAATCCATCAATAATCGGCACTCTCCCCCCCCCCCCCATCCGCCCCATGGCCTAGCATTCAGACAACATTGGCTGTAGTTTTCAGGGTCGGGGCTCGCTAGCCTCGGCGGGGGGCAGTCAGACCTCTGTAATCAGAGCCTGCTGAGTGAAAAATAGATAAAGAAACCCTGTCATTTAACTTTCTATTATTATACTTCACCAGACTCCATGAAGTGAGTCACGAGCGACGCTTTACTCTCTGGAGCCTCTACAAATAACAGTGGAATCTCAAAATATTAGAAACAAAATTTTACTTGGTGTTGACCACACCAAAAACAGACAAAGTTAGTTGCATGCAGTTGACTTTGGTCTCGAATTATTATGTCAGTTGGTGACGTTTTAGCCTACACAAAACCTCATTCGCTTCTTTAGTTGCAAATTTGGCTTTTAAAAACTGTTTGCGAATTCCGGAAATGGAAACCGTTACCCAGGTGTTATGATACCTACCAAATTATTCTGCATACATAAAGTGGCGACAGTTTGAATTCCTTATTTTTACGTAAACAGTTAATACTTAAAACACTTTCAGTGCGGGGACCAAGTCTAAACTTGATACCCGCACTGAAAAAATTAGAAATTTATAATGGCGGTAGACCCATAACATAGGTATTCAATTGAAGCGGAAATATCTAACTAAGACATTTATAATGATATCAAATTGTAAAAAAATGGTCTCCATGGTTAATACAAAAACATTTCAGCGTTGTAAGAAGCTTTGAGGTTATACTAAGGGGGCCACCATTAGATTCCCGGGGGGGGGGGGGGGCAAGAGTATTTTTGAAATAAATAATTTCGGGCGGACTCTGCGTGAAATAAATAATTTACTTCAAGAACTGTTCCATATAAACATGTAACAAAATTTTCAGCGCGCCGCCGAGCCCGGTTGAAATAAATAATTTGCCCGCGACAAATACTCCTGCCTCTAATGGTGGCCCCCTAATCTGAGGTTTTTTTAAGGAATGCATTATCTCACTCACAACAGCTCACTCAAATAAGTAGCAGCGATATATCGTGAAGTATCATATCTTTAGATATACAGAAAAATATGTAAAATGTTTTAATCGTTAACCCTTGTCCTGCTGGATTGCTTCAATTGTATTTTTCGTCATTTGAAGCTGGAATTGCTAACGCAATTTCCAGCTTCAAATAACGAAAAATGTTACTTTAAAAAAAAAGCCCAATATTAAGTTATTTGATTAACTAAGCATCTACGAAAAACTATTTTATCAAATTAAGTGATCTTTTTATTAATCTAAAACATCCTTAACCCCGTATATATACGGGACTAGCAGGACAAGGGTTAAGTACCTCTCCCAACAGATGTACACGAGCGAAAATGAATTTTTGTCATCGAATGACCTTTTGGTTCCGGAGATATAGGCCTACATGTATATCACAGAGTGTGATGATATTACATAACATAGCGTCTATGACATAATATTGATTACAGTACATTTATAACGTGATATCGCCAGGCATTAACTGGTTACGTTACCCAGACAAATAACCTTTAAAGTTCTGATCTCGTCTGATCTCGTCAGTTGGTCCGATATTTCAATTTTCAATTATACTTCTAACTCATCAGAAGAACCTAGACCAATTCATAATCAATATATTACATAACTAGCTCATAATAAAGCGAATGAAATAAAATAAATTGCATCTTCAACTTATATTTTTTTTACAAATAGAACATAGAATATTTTAACATCACACCATTCTGCATACATGAAGTAAAGAAAATTTGAATTGAAAAGTTGAGTTCATTATTTTTAAGTAAACAAATAATACGTATGTAAATTACGATTCACTCAATGACAACTGGTTGTTACCTCTCTACATTGCTCCATGCTTACACTTCGCAACCCAGGTCTTTGGGGTTTTGATAATCTGAGTGTATTTTCAGGGAATATGAATACATTATCTCACTCACAACTCACTCAAATAAATCGCAACAGTCTATCGTTAAATATCTACTACTGGAAACTCACACGAGGGAAAATTTGTCGCCGTTGTAGCAAAGGGTCATATTGAATGACCCTTTGGTTCCAGAGACACGATATAGATCCATATCACAGAGTGTGATGATAATTATTATATAACATAACGGCCATGACATAACACTGATATCGTTAGGCGTTATGTTACACAGACAAATAACCATTAAAGTGAAAACATTCAAACAAGAAAATGTGGATGTGATGAGCATTAAATTTGCTGGATTGGCATGTTTGGATTCAAAGTTTACACACATTAGTGTGGGGATCGACTTCCGTCAGAATCTGACGTCTGTAGACGTCAGATTCTGACGACTAAAGTTGATCCCCGCATAACCCCTAGAACACTGATGTTGACTGCAGTAGATATTCTCTGTTTTTATTAGCACATATAGAACCCCTGATAACTAGATGCTAAAAGTAAAATATGCCTTCAATCTTGAAACACTGATATATATTGAGACTAAAATTTCACAAATAACATATATTTTCAGTCACTTGAAGTTGTGTATCGCGGTAGCGAGACACAACTTCAAATGACAGAAAATTTAAATTGAATAGCTCAGTGCTCCAAGGGTTATGTATTTTTACCCATTTGAGGTTATGTGTCGCGATAGTTTGGTCTGTTTGTACATGAACTGAATTAGATTTATATAAGCCTGCTTCGATAGGATGAAGTAGGGTCAATGCTAGACTCTGGCAGGAGCGGTCGCGGTGATGGCCAACATGTCTAATGCTGCACCTGAATTCAGGCAGCTTTGGACCGGCGTTTCGTGTTTTATGACTTTGATCAGTTTTATAAAATCATATAGTACAGCAACAACCAGTCAGGTTCCCCCTACTGTGGCATAATTTGGGAAAATCGAACCCAGTGGGTTTAAACGGGCGAAGGATGACTTTGTGCAGAGTAGATCTGGGGACTATAGATATTTAATACTGATAATTATATAAATCACCAGATACTGACATTGTATTGATATGTGCATCCTGGTATTATTTCTAAGAATTATAAATATCAATTCAGCACAAGAAAAGCGAGAAACTGGATAACCAGATAATTTTCTCGTACTTGAACTTGGGGATTGATGAACTATTTAGTAACTTAAATGTTGTCTAGCGTGTCTGTATAATAATCATACACTGCTCTAAGATCAAATACAAATGGAATGAGGCAGAGTGGAAATATAAACTCGACAATCAGGAACATCACAAAATGATCTCTATCAGTGTTAGGAAGGGGGTTAAATTACGCGTTTGTTTCCGTTGAGAACATAACTTCTCTTTTGACAAAGAACAACACTACTTTTAAAAACGTGCTTTTTTGAAAAAAATGCCCTGACAAACTCATTTTTTTGTTCCTATTTCTTTCTAGAAGCTCATGTAAAATAATTCAATTATTTATACATCTAAAACGCCTAACTCATCAGATGAACCGAACTCAGAGGCGCACATAGACCAATTCATAATCAATATAATATTATTACATAACTAGATAATAATAAAGCGAATGAACTAAAAAATACATTTGTCAATGTTATATTTTGTCATAAATAGAATATAAAATATATAAAATTATAACCCAAGCAGACAAAGACTACCGCAGGACTCGACAAGGGTAAAATTCAAAGAATTTTCAAGAACTTTGAAGGATGACACGAACATTTTTCAAGGACAACTTCAAACAAGGAAAGCAACATAAATATGAGTAAAGAATGATTGTATAGTATAATCTCATGTAGCACAGAGAAGCAGCAGCCTACAGTCATTTTGGATGTGACACTATGCAATAATCCATAACTGTGGCATATCCTCCAATGTTGATCTCTTGTGTAAATGCAATGACTATCAATTAATTGTTCCTAAATATCCCAATTTTCAAGGCATATTATAACCCGTACAGCTCGGAGATCGACATGGGAGGTCAGAATCTAAAGTCTGTAGATGTCAGAATCTGACGCATGTAGACGTCAGATTCTGACGTTTAAAGTCGATCCCCTCACTGTAAGAATAAACATATTTATAATGGCCTTAGACCCATAACATAGGTATTCAAATGAAGCGCAAAACCTAACTAAGATATCTATTATGATTTCAAATTGAGCAAAATCCCTCGGTCCCCATGGTTTATACGAAAATATACTCTTTTGCAGAATTCGAGGACTTTCATTGTTTTCAAGCACCCGTACAAGCCCAGCTACTGGGCAGGGCGTGGCTGAGCAGAGAGGGGGCTCAGGCGGGCGGCAGTGCCCCTGCTAATTGTTTAATTACGGCGCGGCTAATTGCTGTGATCCCTGTGGACCCAGGTTAAATGAGGTGAGCCGTGTAACCAGTGTCATTCTGAATCCGTGTGTGTTTAAAATCAGTATACCGACCAGCATGATACGTCTGCCCAATGTTAGTTTAATGCTGGGCCACCGTCGTTGACGGTGGCCCAGCATTAAACCAGCATTGGGATAACGCCTTGTGATTGTTACGCTGGGACAAAACTTACCAAGGACTTAATCATAGACATAAAGTTATTGATACTAACTACACTGAACAACTGTTGACAGTGTATATAATTAGATACACTAAACAACTAAAAGTATACTAGCCGTTTATAATGCATATTATATATGCCCTGAACAAATTGGGAACAAAAAACTGTTCCCATAAGTAATGTTCAATGCTAATCTACAAATTTTATATCAAGAGATTTTGAATTAAAACCCATTTCTCCACAGCTTAGGAATATTAGGAGAGATACGCCATTGACGTGGTCGTCCAGGAGTGCTATACGCAAGTTTAACTCTTCAAGCTCCATTGTCACATTTAACACCACGTGGTATATTTTTATTTAAATTAATTCAATAAAGCACGTTCTGAACTTGTATTTGATATATAATAATTGGGTATTTATTCAATTACGGACCCTTCATTTTACCGTGAAGAGGTACACGCGGCTGAAAAAAACTCAATTATATTAAATTGACTTAACATGATAAACAGCTATACATAACACCGCGGTATCTAATATAATTTGACGTGGTCGTAGATATTAATTATACGACCCTATGGTACTGAGATGGGCATCAGACATGCTGTGGTTTATGTCCATTATTACACCCTATGGTACTCAGATGGTCATCAGACATGATGTGGTTTATTTCCATTATTACACCCTGTGGTACTCAGATGGTCATCAGACATGATGTGGTTTATTTCCCATGATGATTAACATGATAAGTTGATGGTTTGGAGAAAGGTAGATTGGGCTTACTGAATAGATGTGTCACTAGGTGGGGCGTCAATCTAATGTCCTCACTAAGTAGTCCGTCCAAATGATCAATGAAAGCAAACCAATTTCTGTCAAGTTTAAGCTCTTATCGCGTTGAAAGCAATTTGACCGGGATTTCTCTATTGTCACCTAGCTGTCTGCTTCAATTGAATGTCCAGCACCTCAGTGTCAAATCAATACATAATAAACAAGTAATTTGATAATGTTTATTAAAAGTCTAAAATATACATTTTTGAACTTTAATAGTGCTTTAATAACATATTTGATTTGTTCAAAAACACTTAATTCATCGAAATATATTACAACGTTTTTAAATAGTACGAGACAGTGTACACGCAAGACTATATTGTAAGTATATTATATACATGTATCTTGAAAACGAAAGTAGCAAAATAATTCCTATGTATAGACAGAACACATGGGAAAAAACAAAGGTGTGCCATGCATTATTTTCACTAAAATACTAAAAATTGCGGCAATTTTTGCTCACGTGTGCAAGACAAGTATCACAATAACGTAACATTAGAGACACATATTTACTTATCATTGTTGATATATCAATTAATCAATCAATCAATTATAGGACTTCTAACGCGTCTAACTCCTCAGAAGAACCGAGCTCAGAGGCGTACTAAGCGCAATAATAATCGATATCATGTTCGGGTTCAGAGCATTGTAGTCGTCTATCTCGGTAAACATTCGACGTTGCGCCATTGTTGGACCATCGTCTATGACGCTGACCCAACATAAAAAAAACAATGGCTCAGAACAGATGTGATATTGAGTATTGTGGAAGATATTGGTCTGATCATGAAGTTAACATTACCAGTGATTAACTGCATATTCTGACTAAAGCAGTCCAGAAAAATAAGAAAACGGGCAAACATTCAGCCAATGATGAGTGTATTGACAAAGGTCTGGTCCACACGACACCTGTCTTTGTTGTCAACTAATCGGCTCATCACTTGTCGTCTGGTCATTCAGGAGACAGACACCACGCTCAGGCTACAAATGATGCTGTCACCCCACACAATACACCTCTGATACATGGAGTTAAGTTGAACAAAACCTCACATACAGGATATATATAGAGCCGCACGCCCCAGGAACAACACGAAACATGATTGAGGTGTTCCCCAATCTCCAAAAGTTTACTAACCGTATATGTCCGTCAGATTTTATTTACAATCAGTATATCCGTAAATAATAAACTTTCTTAGGCAATTATCCACATCCGAGCCCACAGGCCGCGATGGTAAGTAAATTGGTAAGTAAAGTATTACAATGAGCTCGGACAATTAGTTATATTGAACATTTAGTTATATGAAAGGCAAACCATGTTATATAGTAATCTTTCAGGATTTGTCACGAAATGATAGACAAATAAATGTAAACATACATTACGCCAGGTATGGATGGGGAAATCTTAAACGCTATAGTTTGATATTAGTCATGATAGGCCTGTGTAATACCAAGGAGGTTATATAGACATATAACCTCCTTGGTAATATATATTGTTTAAAGAGTTTCAAACCGAATAAGATTTCACTGAAATTGAAAAAACACACTTGTTGTGACAGATTCACGGTTTAAATAAAACTAAATTGTTAAAAGTACACTTTTTATAAATACAAATATTTTTCATCATTTGAAGCTGAAAATTGTTTCAGCAATTTCCACCTTCAACTGACGAAAATATTAACCGACAATGCAAAAAGATAAGAGCAAGAACTTATATAAAGTTCTTGGTGAGGGCTAAACTATAGAATCGGTTATGGTTCTGGTACATCAATTCGTTTCACCGTTTTTCTGTGAATCAGTGACAGAGATATGACCAAGAAGGTGGAAATGTTTAATCAGAGTCTGTGGTGGCCGACATAATGACATGTCAGCATGACATGGGTGGCATCTGATAACAGGCGTAGAAGGACAACTCATTTGTAATGATGTCAGCACCTACGCAACCCGATCTGCGGCTGTGCTCTGTAGATTGTGTGCCCCTGATTTGTCCAGATCGCCATATCGACCAATCGGAGACCTGGAAATATTTTGGTAGCCGCACACGGTGTGTGATATCAAATCAAATTTCTCTTGGTATCGGATTTTCATGATTTCACATACACGTAGATGCATGTCGTCAACATTTATGAAAGATGACTAAAATAATGTAGTAGTAGTAGTAGTAGTAGTATCGTTTAGTATAGTCACAGGTGTACATAACATATCTTTGATAACGTTTTCAATATACACTATAAAAACACCCGGTCCTTTGGTCCTATAAGTGACTTTTTGTAATTAGTGTTGTGTAAACATTTGTAACTGTCCATCTATGTTTGTTGAAGTTTTATGAAGGATAAATAATGATTGTGGGTGATGAAAATGTCAATGTTTAGACTAAAATTTAAGCAAGTGTTATTCTTTTGAAATTGTGTCAACCCAACAGATAATTAAAAAATGATCTCAATTTTGTTGCTTCAAGTGTGAAGAAGAAAGTGTTACTAGAATAGATGAACACACACAAATGCCAACAATTGATGGGGAATATAGGGCCTACTGACCACTGTACTCGTTTGCATTATAACAGGATGAGTTGAGAAATGAGTAAGGTAAATGGGAATCGCCGCCGGTGGTCAGACCCCCGTCATGTAGATGTGGGAGGCGTTCTTTGATGACTGGCCTCACAGACCTTGAGGAGGAGGAGATCAGAATGGAGAGACAGGATGAGCTACTGCAGCTCTCTAACATAAAAACTGTTGTAATGAAGGATTTAGCCTCCAATAGTTCATAAAATTGTGATGATTTCGTCCTGTCACAGGACCTAAACTTTATGTTTTCAAACAAGAATAACAGAAGGTATTAACAAAAAATATCAGACCATATTAATAAATAAATAAAAACATGTCAGCAACTCTACTTTTTTAAATTTGTTGCATACTTTTGTCTTGATAGTGAAAACACTTTCCCAGAAACTGTGTGAATACCCGCCGCTTATATTAAGCTATATAAAATCTGTCATGTAAATATACCATATTCAAAGTTTGTTTAGGGGGCAAATGCCGACAAATAAAAACAATTTCCCATGCATCATTAATTTTATATTTGTCAAATTAAAAAATCAAATCATTAGGCCTATACAACTGTGGGAGTTCAACCAGGACAGTTTGTTATTTAGTGGGACCTCTTAAATTAGTATAGGAACAAGCGAATAATTCGGAATTTGTTCATCAAAATGATAAAGCTCCAAAACGATAGAACATGGAAGTCAGTGACTTTCAGTAGGATATAAAAGAGATTACTTCGTAACCGCTGTCAAGTTATTAAATGATCCTACGTGATCACCGAGAGGTAGCATACTCGACCTCAGACAGGCAGAGCTTTCAGTTAGAATCCTGTGGCTGGAACATGGGGAAGATAAATTAATCTGATTCATCTCTCCAACTTCCGAGGTTTCTCCCTCTTGGCCCGGTTTGGTATGTGTGCGAACAAAAGTGGTCTAAAGCCCCATTTATTCATTTATTCATTCATTCACTCATCCATTTAATTTGATTCATTCATTCTAACGTTCGTTCAATCATGCATTCATTCATTATTAAGGCGAGAGGCGGTAAATTTGGCGTTTTTCACTGGCAATGCGCATCTCTGTTTCGACATATGCTCTAGCATTGTGGTTTCCTCATAATTATATGCAATGCTCCAAACTGACAAAATGTCTGGGGTCAACTAAGTCTATGTGCATTAATATATAATTTGCCATCACGTCAGAGGTGTGATAGTGCATTGTCAGGATTTGCCATTTTGTCTGTCATATGTCGCACTATTGCTACATAATAGCGAAAGCGACAGACCCCAATCAATCAGCCAGTCGCCGAGTAGTAGATTCATCATCTGCACCAATTAAATTAGCTCTCACTGAACTTTTCTCTCTTTTCCTGCCCCACTCGAAAAATGAGGGATGCGGTATAAGCCTGTAAAAGACACATCTATCCCGAGGCTCGCGCACTGAGAAAGCCAGACGCCGCTGGAGCCTGATTATTAATACTGTACGGATTACGGGGCGTTAAACCAACGCCGGCACCAATGCTGGGCCAACGTCAGAGACGTTGGCCCAGACGTTGGGATTATACCGGTGCTGTTCTCAGCAGCTCATCACCAGCAGCGGCTCAGCCGGCGAGATCTGCAAGAAAATGAAATCACACGAGAGAACACAAATGACTGTTATGACGTGCGTGATTACATCTGTGAGGAAGGGGAACAGAAGACGCGGGATCAGAGCAGGGCCGAGGATCTACGTCGTAGGACTATGTATTTACGTCGTAGGACTACGTATCTACGTCGTAGGACTACGTATCATGGTATCTCCGTCGTAGGACTACGTATCTACGTCGTAGGACTACGTATCTATGTCGTAGGACTACGTATCGACGTCGTTGGACTAGGTATCCAAGTCGTAGCACTGCGTATCTACGTCGCAGGACTACGCACCTATGTCGCAGTACTACGTATCTACGTCGTAGGACTATGTATCTACGTCGTAGCTCTATGTGTCTACGTTGTAGATCTACGTATCTACGGCGTATGACTAAGTCTTTACGTCGTAAGACTAGGTAGCCACGTCGAAGCACTGGGAATCAATATGTACGTCGTGAGACTAGGTATATATATGTCGAAGAACTATTTATCTACGACGTAGGATTAGGTATCTACGTCGTAGGACTAGTATCCACGCCGTAGGATTAGGTATCTACGTCGTAGGACTAGTATCTACGCCGTAGGATTAGGTATCTACGTCGTAGGACAGGGTATCTACGACGTATGAGTGGCTAGGCGCGTTCAACGAAGGTTTAAGGTCGGATAAAAGTAGCTCAGATTGTGTTTTGCAACAAACAAAAATCTCAGTCGGGTAATTTATTAGGAAAATTACTATGTTCTACATGAGTATATATCGCTAGCATTTGACGCACGTTTTCTTCTCTCAATCATAACTGGGCTATCATTATCTGGTCCTATCGTTGATGTATTGACTACAAAATATTGTTCTTTTACTTTCAGACTATTCCGATTTCGTTTTCACTTATATTCTTGAAATACTTGAAAAAAGATTCATGAAAATCTGAGCATGTTAAAAGGTCAGAATTACTATAAGTACTTCACTCAGTCTTGAGGGTTAGCCCTATAATTATGACTCATGAGTATCAATCAGTCAGCCACCAATTAAATTATATCGGGAAGCAGCCATCAATAGGTTGACTAATACGGAATTAAATCATTCAGATTGATTGCACGTTTCTTCATATCTTCATTGTTCTTCATTTCCGTTTCCTTCCAACGGATTCTCAGAAAAACGGATTCGGAAAAACACAAGACACATTCCACCTGCTGTTGGCGTGGACAAATTACCAGGGTGACATACCTGATCATTAACCCTTAAAGCCCTGAAATAAGTCTATATAAACCATGGTGACCAAAGGGTTTGTTCAATTTGAAATCATCATAAATGTCTTAGTTAGCTCTTTCCGCTTCATTTGAATACCTATGTTATGGGTCTACGGTCAATCTACATAATTTTACTCTTACAGTGCGGGGATCGATTTTAGACGTCAGAACCTGACGTCTTTAGACGTCAGCTTCTGACGTCTAAAGTCGATCCCCGCGCTCTAAGGGTTAAATGGACAGCCATTTTCACCCTGACTACACCACATTTTATATTATTTCAATAATTAAAACTTGCTAACTCTTTTGCATGCCGCAGTGCAAATGGTTGAACTGTTTCAACTACTTAAGGACAATACTGACGCGACTTCAGCTTTGAATGAATGAAAAAATAAAACAACGCTTAAAAACTAAACTTGTTATAACAAGCACACTATTCAATTAACATGATTAATTAATCAAAAAACTTAATTAAAAAATCAATTGGCGCTTTGAGATCTGAACCTGCATATTTGATAAATTATAGGTAATAGACCTATTTTTGTTCCGAATAAAAAGAAAGCTAGAAAGGGCTAAATAAAAATGTCGGTCACGCAGCGTTATGTCACGGTGACGGTGAGGTTAATGAGTGGGTGATCAGATTCAGACCTAATGAGCAATGGAGAACCTCGTGGGAGAGCGGTGGGACACCAGTAAACACAAAACATTTGTATAACTTTTATACAATATTGGACCAACGGCGAAGACGTTGGGCCGACGTTGTATATAAATGCTATACAAATGTTTTGTTTGCTGGGTGTACGCTTCTCGTCTTACCAAGGCTAGTGCTTCTTAACCCTTACAGTGCGGGGATGGCCTTTAGACGTCAGAATCTGACGACTGTAACGTCAGATTCTGACGTCTAAAGTCCATCCCCGCACTGTAAGAGTAAAAATATTTATAAAGATCGTAGACCCATAACATAGGTATTCAAATGAATCAGAAAGAGCTAACCAAGACATTTATGATGATTTCGAATTGAATAAAACCCTTCGGTCTCCATGGCTCAAATAAGAAAAAATATTCAGCGATTGAATGGTTAAGACGGTTGTTCCACAGTGTGACCACACACCATGGAAACACCACCATCACTCTGTAACTCTATAATGAACAGCCAGTACGATACGTCCATTCTATGCTAGATTAATGACGGACAAGCGTCGGAGACGTTGGACCAACATTAATCCAACATAGAAACAGCATTTTTAGTAGGCTGGATAAACAAGTAAGATGTTGGATAAACATTTGGTAAAGATCGGGTCTGTGTATCAGATGATAGGCCAACATTGCCACAATATCGGCGGAGCGTTCTATTTTGTGGTGCTATCACTCAGTAATTCTAGCTTTCTAAACAAAAGGCGCACTGTGTAAGAAGACGACAAACAATAGATCCACCTCTTAGGCTCACAGGAGGTCTTCTAAGCTCAAAGAATACTCAATAATCTAACCCATGTAATGCTTTAAAAGTGACCAAAAATGTCGAACAGTGATATCATATTGTAAATAGCATTTATCAATTAAAATAAACAATGCGATCATGTATGATTAGATTTATTTCGTGGTCACGTTTAATAAATTATTATTATTGCAATACCACTTCTACTATGCGGTGCGAAATGTTAAAATGAGTATAGAAAAAATTAAACATATAAATATACTTGTTATAACTCACTAGAACTAAACTTGAAGGGACACACACAATTTCGACGAGAACATTAGGCATACAGTCCCATATAAATTCAGACCTTATCACTAAATATTAAAAAGCTATCGATTGTTCAAGGCTGTCTTATCTCAACAATATCACACAAACATCTCATGTCATGTAGAGTTGTTTTACCTAAAACAGTAACAAACTGTCCACAGATCATTAGTGGGTTTCCTCGAGACCATAATATATAGCGATGTGATGATGTCTTCTGTATTTCACAGAAAAAGGAATGTTGTCTGACGCGATAAAATAAGAATACCAAATGAGCTGCCCAGCTTTCAGTGGTTTTCAATCTATTTGCATCTGAAATTTGTTGACATAGATTCTACCTTTAAAGGAATAAAATATTAAATATTTAAATCTCAAGAAATATTAACTTGTAAATTATTTGGCAATAAAGATAATTAGTGTATATTTCTATATGTATATCTATAAAACTGATAGATTCCAGAAGCGTATTAATGCTGAGATAAAACTGAGATACAACATGTGTCAGTGGCGTCCTTCAAACACCATTAATGTGAAACTCTAACCAGAGTCAAGTGCAGTTTGTCCTTAAATTAAATCATTTGAAAATAGCTGAGTAACTAATATGGATGATCTTCTCAGGTGATATTCAGATTGTCCATAGTGACGCTCTCATGAGCGCCTTGACGTAGGGACTCATGTACGATGCCATCGAATACTTTCCAGTCCAAGTGGTAGAAATGTTTCAACCAAGGAATATACCAAGGAATATTATTCCTTGCTTTCAACATAACAACAAAAGCGATTAATGTTAGAATTGTAGGTAGGTTGGGTAAAAGTTAAAAAAATACATGTACTAGCAAAACAGAACGGAAAGGGTTCGGATAACGCGCAAAACCTGCCAAGTAAAACGATACATAAAGTGTAGTACCACCCAGTAATTGGGTCGTCCGGCATGTGCCGGGGGAAAGGTCGCCGATCTGTCAAGTTTGAATTTAGAATTCCTTCCTCGATATAATAGCTTGTGTTGACGTCTATCTGGGATACTACATCACTCTTCGTGGGTCGGCGATACGTGGAAGTAAAATAAAGTATTTCAGATCGTAACTCATGCCAAACTGGCACCGCCTGGCTACCAAAATATAAATATGAGCAGAAGTATGTCCTGTTGAGTTACTTGGTACTATTTTTCGCTCATTTAAAGCTGGAATTGCTAACGCAATTTAACAGCTTTAAATGACAAAAAAATAGTAATGTGAAAAACAGAATCTCCGACATGAGAGTAGGCTTATTTGAAGTATTTAAAAAAAAACTGTCACGAATTTGTTTTTATCCAAGTGAGAGCTGATTCACACTAGCCATGAAAGAACGGAGTAGACATACACGAAAACAACAAGTAGACTGTATGTAAGGAAAATGTAACGAAAAGAAAACGATATGTTAGATCCATGTGATGATGAATCTGACTTGGAGAGTAAAATGATATCCATGCTTATCAGCTGAGTAAGGTAGATTGATCCCGGTATATCTACTTCTGGATCTGTTCCCACAGAAGGTGGGAGCTGTGAATCTCAACTTGACCCCCTCCTATGGTGGGCGGGTCTAAACTTTACAATGCTAATTAACTTTCACACCGGAGCCAGGGATTATTCACCATTATGATATATGGCTGAAAACCACATGCTGTTAAAGGTAATCTATCACCCCTTATATGGTATGAATAATTATGTCCTTATATGGGGTGATTGGATATCATGTGACCCTGTCAGAGGGTCACATGATAGCCAATCACTCCATATAAGGAAACACTTGTGCCCTATCTGGTGGCAACTTTGATTTATTTGTCACAAATTTATTTAAACTATATAAGGGGTGATATGTCACCTTTAACAACATGGTTAAACGTCGCATCACTGTTTCCCTACCCGAAAAAAAATCAATTTTGGCGTGTAATATGTCTTGCAATGGCATTGGCGTCTTTAATTATAATAATAAAGAATGCTAATATTTATTGGGTAAACCATACAGCTTTTTACAATGATAAATTGCTGATTTTCTTTGTGTCCATGCTACTGACTACATAACATAAATATAGAAATATAATCAATATAAATCGGGCAAGCTTGGTGCTGAACACAGATCTGTTTTGGTATAATCATAATAATATAATCTCCATGTAATGAGGGTTTGTGGAAGTCAGGTCAGGCTGCACGACAGGGTTCCCACTATTTTAGGAAAACGAAACTCCCTGATTTTTCCCTGGTGGATTTTTAATATCTCGAACCACTGCAAAGTATTTTGATGCGTCGCGACAATGAATGAAGTGAAACCATAACCTCAGGTAGAGTGGTACAGCTGCATGATTACAATGACTAGACTCATTCGTCCATGACATCAGACAGAATAGGTTGATGACATCCTTAGAGTTGATGTGATGTGGTTAGAGATATGATGTGAATCTCCCAACCACATCACAAGTACACACCAGCACTATACAAACTCACATAAAAGAAAAGCAAAAATTATAGACCAATTTCGAAAACAATATAAAGCATTGGCCCAGCGCTGAATTAACATCTCAGCAAATGGCCTACATGATATGATACGCTATAGTCCAACACTGGCCCACACCCAGCAAGGATTGGGTTGAATCGATGCTGGGCCACCGTCGTAGACGGTGGACCAGCATTGATCCAACATTGGTTACAGAATCCTAACGTTTCAGCTGCACCCCAGTCCCCATCCATCTTAGTCAGGATCCACTGATCCCGGCCTCTAGACAGAAAAAACACGGATAAAAAGATGAGCACTCCTACTCACTTAATTTATAGAATCCCCCCGAGGTACCTCAAAAATCACTTTTCAATAGGACACCGTGATCTATGGGTGTAGAGCTTTATTACGGCATCAATGTTTAACCAGCCGTGGGCTTTCATTCACAGTCGTCTTCTCTGGATTAATCAGAGCCCGGGGCGGCCTCTAATAAACCAACGTGGACGTACTAAAGGACGTAATTCTTTCTGTGGTCATTTTTTAGGTTTTAGTGTATGTAACATATATGTCTACATTGTCTATTTCACTACGGTCAGTTATTAAAGGTTCGAGACTCGTGAGGTCGAAGCAGAGGGGTACTCATGCAATAATTCGACGGTTGAAAATATAGTATACTTAGTCTAGCGATGGAGATTCTATGATTTGAAGTATTACGACAGACATGCAGACAACGATGTTATATCACACATTGGGACAATGTATCAGACCTGATACATCAGTATTTTTAGACAGATAATAGAGAAATGAATACCGGGCTTCACTTTGATTTTTTGGGTAAAATAAGCAGGCACACTAGATATTATGCTCATCAAATGTAATATATTTCAAACACTTTCACCGTTGATCCAGCATCAAGCCAACAGCTCTGTTTACAATACAGCCCTGATAAAAAATACAAACCTGGCGGCCAATCACGGCGACAAACAAATCAGGCAGTCGCAAGATACATTGAATGCGACGACGCCATTTGTATAAGAAGATATTCTGAAGGTGGCAAAACATGACTAGATAAAAAACAGTTCGCTTCAGAAGAATCACATCAAACACGGTGGAAATTAGATTGTCTCGTTTGGTTTTGCAAACGAGAAAGAGTCGGTCACACCTCAACCCCTCGTGAATGGAGTGGGAATACAATAAAAACACGCTCTCTTTCAATAGAATGTATGCTAGCTTTCAAACGAGATCTACTTTTTGCTAATAACATATATGTAACTAGAAAGAGTTGTTCGAAAACGAACACGAAAGCAGCCCTCCGTTATCGCCAGTCGGCTATTTCAAATTTAATATAGATCAGCAAATTTTCTCAAAGTTTATTTTATATTACCGCTTTAGCTATTATGCAACATTTCCGAGATAATGAGAAAAAACAATTAAAAATGACCGTCAGTCGGCCATTTTGGATTTTATTTCTGCAAAATGTATCATGGGTTATCTTTGAGTCCTTACATTTTGTTGTATATGCATGGTCCAGCTAGTTTGCTTTGATTTTGAGTAAATATTACAAAATTATTCGAATTCAAAATAGCCGCTAGACAGCAATTTTAAAATTGTTTGCTCCCAAAAGTTATTCAGGTCATTGACTGACATTGCTGTCCATATTTGCCAAATAAAAAGAATATCTGCTTGAAACGTTTTCCTGAAATGTGCAACAAGTATTTCCTTGTTAGTGGCCCTAGTAATTGAAGGGTTGATAATGTTGGAATCAAAATGTCACCAAAAATTCCCTGATGTTATCTGATGGCTATGTAAAGTATGAGGAAGCAGAAGTTCATAGATCAGCTAAAATGCAAGATTTCCCAGATAAAGAAAATTTTTTTTAAATGGCCGACTTGCGGCTATTTTGGATTTTACAACTGCGAAATTTGTCATGGGTTATCCTTGTGTGAGACATTACATTTTGTTTTATATTCATGGTCCAGCTATTTTGCATTTGTTTGAGTTAAGTAAATATCACAAAATTAATAAAATTCAAAATGGCCACTAAACGGCTATTTTTAAATTGTAAATCGGATCATTAGCTGACATAGCTGAACATATTTGCCAAAATAAAAGAAGATCTGATGGAAACTTTTTCCTGAAACGCGCTAACGAGCTTTTCTTCATTAGCGGCCATAGTAATTAAAGGGTTGATGATATGGATAATATGAGAATCAAAATGTCACCAAAAATCCCCTGGTGTTATCTGATGGCTATGTGAAGTATGAGGAAGCAGAAGTTCATAGATCAGCTATCATGCAAGACTTCCGAGATAATGAGGAAAAAAAATTAAATGGCCGACTGGCGGCCATTTGTGATTTTATAACTACGAAATTTGTCATGGGTTATCCTTTTGTAAGACATTACATTTTGTTTTATATTAATGGTCCAGCTATTTTGCTTTTTTTTGAGTTAAGTAAATATCACAAAATTATTAAAATTCAAAATGGCCACTAAACGACCATTATAAAATTGTTTGCTCCCAAAAGTTAATCAGGTCATTGGCTGACATAGGTGAACATATTTGCCAAATTAAAAAAGGATGATGGAAACTTTTTCCTGGCGCTAACGAGCTTTTCTTCGTTAGAGGCCATAGTAATTAAAGGGTTGATGATATGGGGATCAAAATGTCACCAAAACAATTCCCCAGTGGTATGTGATGGCTATGTGAAGTATGAGGAAACAGAAGTTTATAGATTAGTAGCTGTCTTGAAAACAAATTACTGCGACGGCGGCGGAGGCGGCGGTGGACCGTGTGGAATACAGTAAGCAGCCCGCCTCGGCGAGGACTGCCTAATAATGTAGCCCTATGTAATAATGTCGAAGAATACAAAGTACATGTATTTTCATTTCGCATAATGTGAATAAGTGTGAGCGAGCGAGCGAGCGAGTGAGTGAGTGAGTGAGTGAGTGAGTGAGTGAGTGAGTGAGTGAGTGAGTGAGTGAGTGAGTGAGTGATTGAGTGAGTGAGTGAGTGAGTGAGTGAGTGAGTGAGTGAGTGAGTGAGTGAGTGAGTGAGTGAGTGAGTGAGTGAGTGAGTGAGTGAGTGAGTGAGTGAGTGAGTGAGTGAGTGAGTGAGTGAGTGAGTGAGTGAGTGAGTGAGTGAGTGAGTGAGTGAGTGAGTGAGTGAGTGAGTGAGTGAGTGAGTGAGTGAGTGAGTGAGTGAGTGAGTGAGTGAGTGAGTGAGTGAGTGAGTGAGTGAGTGAGTGCAGATAACTTATGTTCACACATTTATAACAATTTGTTTTATATGACACAAAGCCATGTAGTTATTACAATATTTTTCGAGCGCATAAATGCAAATAAATATTAAACAAATATACAAGTATTGTTTAAATCGCATGCCATTGAAAAGGTACCAAGGAAGATTTGGTGATTCGTTGGTAGATTGGTGTAAATGACTTATTATCACCATTAAAACAACGGTGATTCCATAATAGTTATCGGAGAAGGTAATAGATTGTTTTATCTCCATAACTTCACATAGACGTTATTGCAGTGAGTAAAATATACTGTGAAACCAAAAAATATCCGCATACGCATACGTAATGGGAAAAGGAATAAATCACTAAAAAAACGACAAACATTCCACCGTTTTTCGAGAGTGTTTCATCTAACAAAATAATGAATTGAGTGACCAGCGCGAAGCGTCAAAAGCTATGATCGCCTGGGGCGTGCTTATTGACGCTTCATTCCTGTCATCATAAAGTACAGATCTCTCAGAAAATATTTCCTATAAGTTTCGGCTTTTCCACTGTATTAAAGATTTATCACATAATCTCACTGAACACATCTTCAATGTGGAAAAAATATTTATTAACATTGGCATTCACACTTTTATGGTTTAAGACGTGAGTGGGAACAGTGTAATAGTTTTATCTTGAGACAGTGCGTCTGTGGAGAGTGATGGTGTGATAAACAGGACATTGAGAGAGTCCCAGAAAGTAAGACACTTTTAACCAATGGTGTTTTACCGTTGTGCCAACGTCGCAGAAGACGGCCCACCATTAAAACAACATTGGTTGAACGTGTCTTATTTCCTGCATAACATCCCGTCGGTTATATCACTTGTCCTGATAGAGTAAACTGCATTTCCTCGGCGTTGGATCAATTTGCGTTGTTTTAATGTAGGGCCAGCGTCTACAACGCTGGCCCTACATTAAAACAACGCAAATGTGTTTGGTGTTTTGGCGCCTTCTCTGATTGCAGGACGCCTCTGGCCACTGTTCGCGCCAACACATAGACTCAGAGTCACGGCGAGGACTTCACAAGCGTTTTGGTTTCAGTAAATATCTCCAAGCCAAAAAACAAGAGATTAGACAAGGGGTCGAATTAACACTGAATCAACGTTGGACCAACATCATATCAGGTCAACCTATTACGTATTTTTTTCAGAAGGAAGTGATATCACACAAAAGGAAGAAAGAATTTCAGATAGAGATGATTGATAAATAACAAGAAAAATCCCTATTTTATGTTTAATCTTTCAAGAAATATCCACACACAACTCATGTCATGTAATGTTATATAAAAGTTGTTACACTCAGTATTGTGGGAAGCCTCCGTGACCGAGAGGTAGCGTGCTCGACCTCAGACCTCCAGGGTTTGAATTTCGAATCCTGACTGTGTCTGGAGGGCAGTGTCATCTCACTCATTTAACCATCCTCAGGAGGTTCTCCTGGTCCAATTTAGCCTGTATGTGCACAGCAGTGGCTTAAAGCCGGATTCATATCATTTTTTTAATAAAAGTTGATACGCTCCATATGAGCACGTTTTCTGTTACAATTTATTTGAGAGGGAGAAATGCACCGTAAAAATGTCGTCGCGTGCCATGGTTGCAAGATAAGTTTTTAATGTCAATGTAGTACATTTTTCAGTGATGTTGAGTTACACGGTTTTACTAACAGATTTCAGGCTACGTTTTTATTTCATTAAACACGCTGTGAGCTGAGACAGGGTTGTTCGGGGTTATCTAACTCAATTAAATAAAGAATTAAACATTTTTTTGTTAAAATTGTGTCTATAGCTCTGCCATTTTATATATTATCATTATTTTGTTATCTAGCAAGATAATTTAATTATCCAAATTTAACAAATTACATTATGCAAAATTACAATAAAAAGTAATTACATAATTATTGTGCAGTGGGACGGGAGACCCTCTTTAACCAGCAAACGCGAGACGTTGAGCCAATGGTGGCTTAATATTGGACCACCGTCTGCGACGCTGGCCCAACATAAGCCACCATAGACTCAACGTCTCGTGTCTGTTGGATACCTTTAAAACGCAAAGCTGATTCTACTTTCTCCTCATATCAGCAAATTTGTAAAAGAGTAATTATAGTCTAATACGTCAAGTAGTTCATTTCAGAATGGGAACAGTACTCGGTGTGCCGATTCCGGGTACGTTACTGAAAGTCAAGACATTTAAAACGGGTGGCAAATGTTTCATATACGTCCTCAGCGAACACGAGACATAGAACAAATTATCAGTGTATCGTCATAGACTACGAGTCTGATTACTGATAATGTTTTGTCGCGGCTGTGAGCTCGGTATTAGAAGATTACATCACTGTTATTGACAACAAAATGTGTGTTTCAACATCAACGTTTGAAATTTGTCGGTCTCAAATTAAACAAATATGAGTAAGTTGTGGGTCGCGCTGGTGAGACACAACTTCAAGCGGATGAAAATTTAATTAAAAGTAACTAGTTGACCGAGCACCTCATTTATTTGAACAATTATATAGGGTTAATCGTATAATGTTAAAATCACGATACCACGTCTCGCCCGCGCTAACACACAATACCTGCGTTCCAAGTACAACACAACGCCCACTATTTGATTCTAGTTTATTTAAACCACTCTAAATGTGTATCTTCGTTTACTCCTTTACATGATTCTTTCACATGCGGCAAATATTCTGACTAAAATATCGAGAATTTTGGAAAATTATCACAAATTATCACTAACAAATAAAAAATTCTGCAAACGTGTTTTTGACCACAGCTCAACGCCAGGGTCGGTATTGTCAAAGCTACCTAGATCTGATAGGTCGAGATGGCCATCTCGACCAATCACATGGCTAGGTCATTCGCTTTGAAGATACCGGACCAGGTGGGAGAGTTCTCAGTCACCTCGTCCTCGCGAAAAACTGGCCCCCGTCGACGCCTCCGCCCGATCTCGTCACCCAGATAAGGCACGCGCCAATCTGGAATTATTCATCGAGGTTGGCGACCTGTTTGCCGCGCAGATTACTGTAGGACAAGGCCTTCCTGAACTGGCTAAGTGTTGGCCCGGCACAGGGCCAGCGACGTACAGAGTTGAGCCGACGCTGGGACAAAGTCGGGGTAAGGATAACTAAATAACGCAGTTAAGTTTTTGACGCGTTTCCAATTTCACGCCTGGAATTGTGTTGACTCGGTAAATCTACAAAAATATGTGATGACTTTATAAAAGTGATGTAGTGTAGTTATAACACACAGGTGGGGAGATGAGGATGGAGGTATGGTTTTTTAGCTTCAAAATTACTTTACGTCACCTATTAAAAAGTATTAAAAAGTTGCATCTGCCACTTGTTAAAGTGGCAGATACAACTGATTAATATGCGTTTCAATTATAAATAAGAAGCGAATGTTCATACTGTGTCAAAATGAATATACCCAAACTAAACACAACGTAGCATTATGTCAACTTACGTGATTTTATTTAGGTTATGGAGTAGTTATTCAAACATACATAGGTGAAAATATGGCCCTCATTAGTAATGGAAAATCAAGTTTTTGTTCAGGCCACAAAAACCCATACCCCCCCCCCCCCACGTGTGACGTACAGGTGCGCCCGTAATACGCCAATACAGCTAGAATCACGTTCTTACAGAGGTATTTTTCAGGTAAATCCTGCCCACACGGCGGCGGTCACATGTGATCAGGGTGATACTGCCCGCACTGCAGACTGCTCTGCAAAGCCAAAAGGCAGTATCTGCTAACTTTACAAGTTAGCAGATACTGCCTTTTGGGCCAACATTGAACCGACATTGGATCCATGCCTCTTGTTTGCTGCAAAGCCAAAAGGCAGTGACTGCTAACTTTACAAGTTAGCAGATACTGCCTTTTGGCTTTGCACGGTACTACAGACTGTCTGTGTGTCTAGGGTATATACCAGGAACTTTATATATCTACTGAGGATTACACAGGTCAATAAAAGATGATTTGATTCAAATGCCACGTCAAATAATGAATTTCAGAACGGTAACAGTACCTGATAAACATGTGCCGTTGTCAGGCAGGTTCTTAAAAGTCAGTCATTTCAAACGGGTTGGAAATGTTTTAAATGCGTTCCACATCAGCAAACAAGAGACACCCATGGAATCAATGCTGGATTAATGTTGGGCCAGCGTCGCAGACGGTGGGCCAACATTGAACCGACATTGAATCCATGGCTCTTGTTTGCTGCGTCTCTGTTAACATGTAAGAACGCATTGTTACATCGCTCATGTTTTTAACATGCGATAGATTAGAATCCGATAGTGAATGTAGCCAGTATTAAACCAGCACAGTCACTTCTGGATCAGTGTGCAGGGTTAGCTGGGTATATGTATATGGAGGAGTGATATTATGTGTATGAACAAGGAAATTCAATTGAGATTCCTTGGTATGACTCACGTTTTTCTCCTCCTCGTCCTTGGTGTCCACCTCTGGGGCTCTCTGGTTGGCGTCCTGGTCAGACTCGGCAAACATGTAGCTGCTCCGTGAAAACAACTCCATCTTCTCCAGTAGGTTCAACTGGTTCACGTGAGCCTCAGCCTCCTGAAGAAAAAACAACAACAAAATTATTGTGATATTAAAAAACAATGTTCTAACAAAATTTAAAATATGTCATTGTTTATTATGAAATTTTGCACATTCTCAAATGCTGACAATAATAGGTGTTCTCATGCAACTAAATAAAAAAAAAAACGCGAAGTGACGGATTTACCTTCATTTAAAATAAGATGTTTCACATTTTCGTTATCAATACTGCTATGTGAAGGAAAAAGAAATTAACTTTTTATTTTTAAGGAAACACTTACGGCCTTTTAACTTTTCTCTACATTATAGCTTTTTAAATCAGCATATAACAAATTTACAGTAAAATTGGTAGTGTTAACAATGTCGCTGTGAAAATATGTCTGTTTGTTCGTAATATTATGGCAGCATGGGAACATTAATTAGGTTCATTTCAGGTTGATACAGCGTCACCATAATTTAAATAAATGTCTCTCCCACTTAGGGAATAACTCTCGAGACTCTTTGCACATAGGGTGACGTTGTCTAAAATACCATTATTATAGAGGCAAACCCTTTATTATTAGGACGAGGTATAATCCGAACCAATTCTTTGTCATAAATCAGACGCTTCTAAATATAAAATTCATAACGTTAACCCTAGAGCCGCCAAATTAACCCACTTGGAGTTGTGTCTCGCTGACGCGATCCGCAACTTCAAGTGGGTGGAAATTATTCAGATTTGACAAAATGAAGTTCAACGATTTTGACTTCTTGCTGATTGATATCACGTTTTATCTTTAACGTGTTCAAAAGGTACTATTCAATGTGCTAATAAAAAACAAAACGAATATAATCAGGACCGGCAGTTAAAGGGTTAACTGATGGCATATAAACTATTATCGTCACCATGCGTCACATTACACCCGCGACATGAACCTGTGGTCAAACGATCCTGTAGGCGTTTAAATTTAGTCCAGGGCAATGTGTGCATGTCGTGGGGCATCATAAAAACTGATTAATATAATAAGCTGATGAGATCGTGCGTCTTCTAAACTAGATCTTAGTCTGGGACGTGATCAGCCAAAGATCGGTATTACAATACGCCGTTTGAGTCCTTACAGTTACAATCATGTCTATAATTGCCGTTTGTGGCCTTTCATTTGTCCTTCAGACAAGAAAATTTGAAAGAGAAATATGCATTGTACATAAGTTGTGTATGAGTAAATTTTACACACTTGAAGTTATGGGAGACAAAACTTCAGGTGGGTATTTTTTTAAATTCTATAACATTAAAAATCCACATAGAGCCGCAAGGGTTAACATTTATCAACACAAATATGAAATTTGTACCCACTTGAAGTTATGGGTCGCGTTAGCGAGACCAAACTTCAAGTGGGTAAACAACTAAATTATCTAACATAGGGCCTAGAGCTTCAAGGGTTAACATCTATAAACTCTCATGTCTAACAGTTAATTAATTAGACATCTTTTCATTCAACTTGAGATGTGATTTTCTGTCGTAATTACCAAAAACCCTGATGACATCACAATCACAAGGCTCTGACGCAGAGATCTCCATTTTCAAATGGAATAGTTCTAACTGAATACAATCACCAGATTTTGCCAGTTGAAAATGGCCTAGTTTTAACAGGCTCTCGAATTATTCATCTCAGTTTCATGACACCCGAGTTTTTCAGCAGGCGTTTTTACACTGCTGGCTGTGTTCATAAAATGGTGGTCACTGTCACCGGGTCTGCCGCGCAGTGAGTTAGTAGGCAGCCTGGTCATGTCTGGTAAATTACCACCTCAAGCTGACTATAAACGTCCTGTTTTTATTAAATACTCCAGTATATTATCTTAAATCAAATGAAATCTGAGAACCTCTTTATTGTGACGGATTTGACCATTTTTTATTGGATGAATTCTATTCAAAATATGCCATGTGGTTATTAAATGCGACGACAGAGCTTAACCCTTATGGCGTTGAATTAATTTGTAAAAAAACATCACAACCAAAAGGTTTTTTCACTTTGAAATTATAATAAATGTCTTAGTTAGCTCTTTCCGATTCATTTGAATACATATGTTAGGGGACTACGGCCATTAGAAATATTTTTACTCTTACAGTGCGGGGATCGACTTTAGTCGTCAGAATCTGACGTCTGTAGACGTCAGATTCTGACGACTAAAGTCGATCCCGCACTGTAATGGTTAACCCTTCGCATGTTTTAATAGCCGATTAAATAACTGTTATTTGGGAATGAAATGTGTGCTTAAACATCAAGATTTGCAAATGTGTAGTTTAAAATTAAACAAATATGAGTAATTTTCACCCACATGAAGTTGTGGATCGCGGTAGCAAGACACAACATAAAGTGGTTGAAAATTTAAATAAAATAACTATTGGGAATGAGTCGCATGACTTTTTCAACGTTTATTGACGTTCCCTTATAGGTGTAATTTTATGCACCTATCCTCATGTAGGCCTATGACCGTTATTTTAGATGTATAATTGAAATGATTTGCAAATATAAGAACTAGACAGCCTATTCCGCCGTGTAATATTTGGTCATTTCCACTTATTGTATATACATCGTATAACCCTTAACCCTTTAACCGCAAAATTATTCAATTTGAATTTCCACCCACTTGAAGTTATGTCTCGCCGACGCGATCCACAACTTCAAGTGAGTGAAAATTATTCAGATTTGACAAAATGGAGGTCAACTCTTTTCAAATCTTGCTGAATTATGTCACATTTTATTTTTACCATATGCAAAATGTTGTACTTAATGTGCTAATAAAAAAATGAAAACCCGAATATATGCGGCACCGTCGGTCAAAGGGTTAGGTGCTAAGTTATCTTATTTAATTTGTCACCACTTGAAGTTGTGCCTCGCTACCGCGAACCACAACTTCAAGTGGGTAAAAATTAGGCATATTTGAGACCGCACATTTTGTAAATCTTTCTATTTAAACACACACACCGCGATTTGGTCGGCTAATACAACGCATTACAAACTATACGATATTGCCTTTTGATGCGAAATATTATTTTCTCTTTCTGATTATCAGATTATCGAACAAATGTCATGTGGCGGTTTATGCGACAAAGGTTGTCTGGTGGTTCATCTGAAATTAGTTATTCCTTTAGGTGGCCTGATGGTTCAGGGATAATTATTTATTCCTTCACTTTAATAAACACTTGGTCGTAATTACCAGCATGATGCAATAAATTCTGAGGAAAAATCATCTTGATTTTTTTTAGATGTAATTATTTTATATAAAAACCTACAATTATTATAGTAAAACGATCCATTCAGGTATTACTATTGACATGATTGATATGCCCAGTAAAGATTAAAGGCGTACAGATCAATTTGAATGATAGATGTTAAAACCAACGCGGGGCTAATTACTAGTCGTCGAGACGTGCTGAAAATATATATTTTACCAACTGGAAAATACATTTACCAAAACACCAAAAGCTAACAATTATTAATACATCTTAAATAGGTCTGCAATAATCACTGTATCGTAAGGGATATATTTATTAAAAAAACAACCGAAAATTCAAATGTTTCTTGAATTCATTTGGAACTGAACTTGAGATGAGTATATTTAAAGTCATTTTGAAAAATGTGGTGGAACAGCCACAGGGATTAATTGTCTTTTTACTAATAATTAAAACTAAAACATACATTCAGCTCGTACAATCACGTTAGATAGTTAAACTCTTACAACGCGTAGATCGACGTCAGATTATGACGTCTAAAGTCGATCCGCGTCAGATTCTGAAGTCTCAAGTCGATCCCCGCACTGTAAGAATTAAAATATTTGTAATAGCCATAGACCCATAACCTAGATATTCAATTAAAGCGGAAAGAACCCACTAAGAATATTTATGATGATTTCAAATTGAAAACCCTTTGGTCTCCATAGTTTATACAAAATATTTCAGCTAGTTTTAAATATACATACAAAAAAAGGCAACGAAAAGTATCAGCTCTATGTCCCCCAGGCTGATATTCCTCCATTTCCATATTCCCCTAGGTATAATATGTACCCACAAACTATAGCATCTTCCCTCAGGCAATATTGCCTTACCCAGCAAACACGAGGCGTTGGTCCAATGTTTGGCTGATGTTTGGCCAGCGTTGTAGATGATGTGCCAACATCAGGCCAACGTCTCGTGTTTGCTGGGTATTAATGAAACGTTTACATCGCAACATACTAGAATACATATAATGCTTAATTATGCTCGCAAAAATACAATGATTTTGTAATCTGACAAAAAGGTTCAACCATTATTTATGTTACAACAAAAAAGTCTGTTCCTTTGTACTGTCTTTAACCCTTTAACCGCTAAATTATTCAATTTGAATTTTCACCCACTTGAAGTTGTGTCTCGCTGACGCGATCCACAACTTCAAGTGAGTGAACATTATTCAGATTTGACAAAATGGAGGTCAACTGTTTTCATATCGTGCTGGTTGATGTCACCTTTTATCTTTAACATATTTAAAAAGTGGTACTTAATGTGCTAATAAAAAATGAAAGCCCAAATATATGCGGCACCGGCGGTTAAAGGGTTAATATGGTGTCAGAACGGGAACTCTCGAAAATGTCCACCTGCTCAGAATAGACACCCTGTAGAGACTTCAGTTGTATTCGTTCTCACTCTACCCCTGAATGCGATGAGGCCTTTTCCACCTATTTGAGCACCCCTCTCCATGCGACTCCCAACTGTCGGCCCCTCCCCTAAATTTCAAACTCCGCCCGAAATTATGAAAGTGGTACATGTAGAACAAATATAGCTTTTATTGCAATAAATATGTTACCCATACATTTCTAATTCAAGTATATCATAGCATACATATTTTACCATAAATAGAGACACATATAACGTTCTGAATTATTTTCTTGACTTTATATGAGCACATTTAATCTCGAAAATACGTATTATTTTTCAAAATGAAACCACATATTTTGCGTGCGTTTTCGTTAATAAGTAGATAATTAGGGGGATTATATCGACACAAAATCACAAGAATAAGAGTTTAGTCACTGTTTAGGCTGTTTTTGATCTATTAGCTGATGTAATCCCCCGTTTTAGGCTCTAATTATTCAATTTGTAATCAGAGGTGGCAATATTTGACTGTATAATCCAGTTGTACACACTCTATAATTGTGTGATAGGCTGTACAAATAACATTTCGCAGATGGCAAGGACACAGTGCTGCCTCAACGTTGGGCCATTATCATCGACGCTATCACAATTTTGGAACAGCGTTGGCCAAGTTCTCGCATCGCTTCGCGTATACTGTCACTTGGCTTGATGTTCCCAGGCCAGACGGTGCCGTCTGATTGCCGGCGCGTTGCGATTAGCTTTGATGTCTGAGCTTGGGGGGTGTCGCACGAGAGGCACGTGTGTCGTCCTGGAGTGGGTTCCCAAATAGGTAGACACAGGCTCATATCTGGCAGGGTGTAGTGGGAAGACAAGTACACCCTGCACGCAGGATGAGAATAGACAAAGCTTAGTATATATATAGTGCATGCAAATGCTGAGAGAAAGCGGCGCGGATCTCATCACGAAATTACCGCATCATGCAATTCTTACAAACGACCTAATTTGGCGTGTGTAATTGCCCCACCGAGTAGACAGATCGCTTCGGGTTCTGAAGATATCTGCCAGCGTGTGGCAGTGCCGATGAGTAGCGTAGCATTCAGATGTGTGGCCAGATTACACAGTGAATTGTCTTTATCGTTTGTTAACACTGGTAATACGAAGGGATATATATACTCGAGACGTTGATCCAATGTTAGGTTAATGCTGGGCCAGCGTCGCAGACGGGGGCCCAGCATTAACCTGACATTAGGTCAACATCTAGTCTTATTTCCACTGAACGTAACAGTTAAAGTACAGTAATTATTCAGTGAATCAACAGCATATTCTTTGAATTTATTCTTCTAGTTTTTGAAATCGTCATTCATTTAAAGCCGGGATTTGTTAGACAATTGCAAACTTTAAATAAGAAAAAACATACTATAGAACAGCTCGACACTAACGGGTCCGCGATCTCTTGTGAAAAAGGTGGATTACTTTTATCTAGATCTAGACGCAAATGGAATCAGTGATTGTGTCATTAATGAATCGTCATTAACAGCGTAGAAAAAAAAACAACGAATTGGCGGTAAGTTTTATCAAGTACATCTTTGTGCATCAGTTTTGCCGACAGAAAAATATCCTGCTCATTTATTTATGATACTTTCACAGAAAATATACCCCGTACATTACTTGAGATCCTATTTATATTCAGAATCATTATAACATAGTGCCAAATTTAAGATGTTTAGAATTCCCATATCAACGTGATATTATATAATTCAAATTTCACTCACTAATCAAACCTCGTGATAGAAAAATTTAGCAACTGAAAGGATACCAGACTCAAGAGCGCAACAATAGATTTCATATCTAGTAAAAACTAGACATCGTAATGTTGTTTGCGTCATGTTGGATCATCGTGTACATGATTCAAAACAAAAGATGCTGAATCAAATTTCAGTGTGGGATCGCATATGGAAGTGCGGGTTCGACACCATGTACACAGTGCAGAAAACTGGTATCTCCACACAATCGTTTATTATGGGTGGGTGATATCAAACACCAGAAGTTTGTTATATTCTGATCCGGCAGGAAAAGGGTTAATTAACCCTTCTGGTGTTGAATTGCTTGTTTCAATTTATTATTCATCTAAAGCTGGAATTGCTAACGTAAGTTCTAGCTTCAAATGACAAGAAATATATATTTTTATGAAAAATAAACATCTCCCAAATATAACGATTTGATTATCTGAACATCATACTAAAAATATCTGTCATTTCCAATGTCATTTTGTGTATTTAGGAACATCCTTTAACCCTTGCAACGCTGAAATATTTTTGCATAAATTATGGAGACCAAAGTTTTTTTCGATTTGAAATCATCATAAATGTTTTAGATTCATTTGAATACCTATGTTATGGCACCACTTCCATTATAAATATTTTACTCTTTCAGTGCACAGTTCGACTTTAGACATCAGAATCTGACGTCTACAAACGTCAAATTCTGATGTCTAAAGTCGATCCCCGCGCTGAGAGGGTTAAACAGTATGCAGCATAATGGTTAGTACTGACAAGCAGACGTACAAGACCAAGGTAAAACTAGGGGATGATGACGAGGGAATTGTGAAGTGATAACTACTGGAGGCAGGGCTGACTGCCGGGATGGGGGCAGTCTCTCATGGGATCACGCCTGATCCCTCTACATTCCCTCGCTGTCTGGATCAGCTTCTCTTATTTAATATTTTTCATCCCGAAAATTACCATAATACGTTGGCTAAACAGCGTCCTAGATGTTGACCCAGCACTGGGCTATAGTGGACATTAGAGCTGATATATGTCTCTGCTATTGTAAGACAACAAGAATACATAACAACTATCTTATCATTATGTAAATGAATTAATGAAGTAGGTTTTATGCCGAGCCCGCTAACTCTCTGTCACTGAGACTTCCCACAATATTGTTTTGTGTGTATGGGGTGGGTGACAAACCCGCAAGCTGAAGGCGTGACAGACTAAACGATGTTCATGTATTCTCGCTGACTTTATAAAACATTTGGCTAACATTTGGCTAACATTTTATCTCCACATTTATTAGAAATCGCGACCAGGCTATCACCTTAAATTGCGACCTTATTTCGTGTGTCCTTGTTATAATATTGCTTGGAAAAATACGTTAACCCTTTAACCGCCAAATTATTCAATTTGAATTTTCACCCACTTGAAGTTATGTCTCGCTGACGCGATCCACAACTTCAAGTGAGTGAAAATTATTCAGATTTGACAAAATGGAGGTCAACTCTTTTACAAATTTTGCTGTTTGATGTCACATTTTATCTTTAACATATTTAAAATGTGGTGCTAACAAAAAATGAAAACCCGAATATATGCGGCACCGGCGGTTAAAGGGTTAAACTTGAAAGAATCCAGCACGCCAGCGTCCTTGTAGGACTTAGTGCGAGTATGCCGGTCATGAACTCTTGGTTTATGGTCAAATAAATGAATTCTGAGTCCGAGAATAAAAGTGGCCATATTCTTAAAAAACTTCTTGCAAAACTTATTGCTCACAATTAGTGAGTAGAATTATGTAGGTCACGTGTATCATTATGTAGGTCACGAGCAGAAAGTTTTGTAATCCTATATACTGCAGTCAGATGTGGTATGGTTTACATGGTGCACTAAACACACTGTCAAGTGATAGCCAGGGGGAATATACTCATATTCTTCCTGGAAGGCTCGCTTATGATCACTGAGTCATCCAAACAAATAACCCTCATCAGAGGTTAGAAGCCTTAAAGGCAAATCCCTTGTTGGTTGTTGGTCTGTCTGGTGGAAGAGGGACCTTTACACTCTCGATGCCACCACAACCAGACATCCACATGACTGTATTTGTTGCTATAGCTGAGCACATAACTAGGAGAACATTTCGCCCCCTTGACACAATGGAACGGCTTGTAGACTTAGAGACTATAAAACGTAACATTTTAATGAGCAGATATCTAAGACGAGCCCATTTGTCTTGTTACGTGGGAGAACAGTGATATAAAGTGTGCATTTAAGGATGTATGTTTTACAAAACGTTGCTACTATGGCTAAAACAGAGTTTTACCATTGACCAGCATTGACAAATTGAAAAAAATATCTAGATTCAAGACGTACTATGAATATTCATCAAAGAACTATCAGAATAGTCTCTATAAACATGAAAAAAACCCACAAAAATGAATATTAATTGGGAGTTAAGCCAGCAAGTCAGTAGATTTAGGTCAAAGTTGATACCTTTTAACAGAAGATGTAAAGTTCAGTTGTCACGTATACCATTGTTCGTTATTACGATTTATTTATAACTTAGACGTTTGATACGTAAATCGTGCAAGACAAAGCCTGGTTGAACTTGTCACATTAGATTATATAACTTTTTCCAATAACATTGCATGATTGCTATATTTTATGTGAAACCAAATCAGTAAATTCAATTATCTCTCTTTGCAGCATGTATCATGGCTAAAACATAGAGAATTTGCCGGTATAAATGAGTTACACAATGCTAAAATACATATAAATATCTTATTCTCTTAACTCCTTAAGTCCTCACGATGCATTAACGCATCATTTTACATCCCTGAAAACAGACTTAATTTTCCTATAACTAAGGGTTTTAGAACGAAAATTTCCACGAAACTGGTTTACCAATTCATGGCAATTTTCTGTAATTTTTAAACCACATCAAATCATCTTCATCCACTACAAGTCGAGAATTGCGAGAGCAATTCGCGGCTTGTAGTGGATGAAGATGACAATGGTAAATTCAGGCTTGAAAGGGTTAAAGCTGTTAGACACAATCATGTACAATGAAATAAATCAAGACACAATCATGTAAAATCAAATAAATTACATCTCGATTTTCAATTAAATAATGGCTTAACAATAATTATAGATGAACTGTACAAGCCTAGAGACTAGTACTAGGCTTGTACGGTTCATCTATAATTATTGTAAAAAGTAATACATACTTTCTAGTAGAGAGTAGGTATTACTTTTTTTCTTGTTATCGTGCATCTGTTTTATGGAGCTTATATTGATCTATACTATTTGAGCATTGTGAGTAGACACATCCACCAGAGGTTTGTCTGTAAAGTCTAATACCCAGCAAACACAAAACATTTGTATACCATTTATACAACGTCGGTCCAACAGTGGTCCAACATTGTATAAATTGTATACAAATGTTTTATGTTTGATGGGAATCTGCTCAATCAGCAGAAGCTAACACATATGCGTTAACACACGTGAAGGGCCACTATTTAATAACCGAGGGGGGGGGCGGGGATATTGTGATGGCCCAAAAATATTTTTTTCAATTTAATCCAGCTCATGGTTATTTTTCTCCAGCTGTATTATGGTTAACACTTTTTTTACCTAACCACTTTTGTAAGGATTTTCATAAATTGCCAATGTATTGTTTTGTTAAGGGTATATAATCAGATAATAGCCTAATATTTTGGAATGTAAGCACTTAGAAAATGAACCGAGCGAAGCGAGGTCTCACCTCCAAAATCTTCATAATTTCATCGGCTTGGAAATGTATCCGATGAAACATGTAGATCTACCCGATATGCCATAAATGTTTTATTCCAAATGGGATCAACATCAAATTATTTATTTCACCTTCTCCTTTAATTATTTATTTATTTCAAAAATATCCCTGCCCTCCCCCTGGATAGTAAATGGTGGCCCCCTAATTTATATTCCATCACTTGATGGATGAAATCTATTTTTTCGATGCCTTTAAACCTTTAGATACGAAGTTTTAACCCAAGCGGCAGTAAAATATGAAGACACACTCTTGTCAGTCAACGAGGACGACTTCTACTAAAGGCGTTTATAGGATGCCGTTATACCCAACTACATGAAATGTCAACCCCTCACAAAAAAAAGACTTTACGATCCGGATATAGTTTTTGGATTCCTCCATGTGAAATGCTCCGCTGTAATAAATTTTCCGTCAGAAGTGTGTGACCGTCTCGCCCACAGCAAACACGAGGCATTGTTATGTTAAATTAAGTCAACTCTGGGTCAAAGTATCGTCTGTTCTGGAGTCTACCTAGGATACTAGAACCCGTATCCTTGAGTTTATCAATGGAGTTATGGTATACTCCATCTTACTATACGGCTTTATGACGATCGACCCGCGTGACAGTAGACAAGAGGATCTTGGTTCAAGTGTGATGTCTACAGCACGTAGCGTCGGGATCATTCTGGATCACTTTATCTTCCAAGAGTTGGTTAAGCCCGGTTTAGTCTGTTTGGGTGTGAACGTATATTTTTTTAACTCAACCGCCTACTTATCTTGTATAATTATAAATATTCACAATAGAAATCGAACTATCTTGAAAAGAGTCTTTAAACATTCAAACCACATGATTTGATTTAGCTCTATTCAGCGACAAAGTACTCCGTCACGGCTGTTCAGTATTTTCCAGACGTCTAGTTCTGTGGTCAAATGTTTTCTTTTTTGTTTGACGCTGAAATTGTCGTCATTCAAATTGTAGCTTTAAATGACAGAAAGAATTGCTAGGTTCCAATACTTTAGTCCATAAAGGGTTCTAATAAATTGTACTTACATGCGCAACGCTATCATAAACGCTCATAAACGACGTGTAGTGATCGGTCTAGTCTGTCAGCCCCAGCCTTAACACACCCTCTGCAGCCCCAGGTACAATGTGGAGAGACTGACAATATTATAAATATAATATGGATCCATTTCATTGATATTGATTTATAAATATTTTTTCTCATCAGCGTGTTAGAATGCAGCATGTGATGCACATTGTAGTCAATATAATAATAATAAAATATGTACAACATTAAAATATCAATTCAATTATTAAAACATTTTAATTTCAATTAAATTCATTAACGCATTGGATGTTACGAGTGGCGAAATACAACTATACTATGATTTCATCTTAAAATCAAATTTAATTTTATTTGAACTCAACCTAGATCTTATTCAAACTCAACTGTTTTTCTTGTACATGCTATTTTTTATCAAGGAGTTGAATATAAGCTGATAAATGAGATGCGATGACATAATAGAGTATGATCAAGGGGCTCAGGGACTCTGTTATCACTCCATACTATAATAAACTGAGGCACGAGACTGACTACACACTGTTATTGTTCCGATGATATCCTGAAAAAAACCTTTTGGACACCGCTATCTGAATTGTGTGTTCCTGCTAGAAAAGCTACACAGTGTATTATTATATTTTATTAACCCTTTGACTTCCAGGCCGGGATGCATGCCAGGATCCAGATACACTGGTGTAGGAGTTCTATTTTTCGTCATTTGAAGCTGGAATTGCTAACGCAATTTCCAGCTTCAAATGACGAAAAATACATAAATGTAGTATATATTTGACGAAAATTTGTGTCATTTTATGGTTACGTTCATTGACGAATGACGACGGAAATTTCCGTCATGTATGGTAGTGAAAAGGTTAAGTTTTTAGTCAAAGTGGCTATATTCACAATTTTTAAAATATTATTGCTGCTTAAATTCGTTAATGGATACGCTGATCCACTGTTGGTTAACTCACCATCTGAAAGAACAGTGATATAAAGCATGCATTTCTGCGAAAACTACCTTCCTTTACCAAATTCACATGTGTACATGCATTAATTGCAATGGAGATATTTCATTCCTTGATTACATGCCTGGTTAAAAATCGCCAACCAGAATGGTCATTGACATGGACGCAATGTTCTCTTGCATTTTCTGCGATGTGCGCATGCGCATAGCTATAGCCTGTATTGTGCCCAGGGTCTACCTCAGGGGTCCTCCTTGAAAAAGAAGTCGGTTCTGGAGGTAGTCGCATTTGGGGGAAGTCGTTAAAGGAAAAAAATTAATGTGAGAAACGCCGCCCACGAATGTCACGTAAATACAAAATTCATCTCAACATAAATTATGATTGTTACTAAATGGTTGTATATATTTCACTTTACAAAGTGGCAGATACGACCATTTAATGCCACTGTTTCTATAGATTTTATTGTTAGTCGGCAATCTCGTGTCACTTCCCACAAAACGAAAATATTGCTCTGATACAATTCCATTTCTATGTAGGGCTAATGTACGAAACGGCGGAAGAAAGATTGTCAACTTTTACGAAGAAGTTTAATACACCATCATCAGCTGAAATAGTGGACAACGACTAGACGTTGCCAAGGGTTAATTTTACTCTTTTAGCGCGGGAACCGACTTTAGACGTCAGAATCTGACGTCCATAGACGTCAGATTCTCACGCCTAAAGTCGATTCCCACACTGCACGCGTAAAATATTTATACTGGTCGTAGACCTGTAACATATGTATTCAAATGAAGCAGAAAGATCTAACTATGACATTTAAAAAGATTTCGAATTGAAAAAAAAAACAATTTGGTCTTTTGATTGATAAAAAAATATTTCCGCGCTTTGAGGGTTAGACAAGAAGGTTTAAGCAGAAAGTCTTGGTTTCAGATTGGATCACCGACTGGTCTGCGTTAAAGTAAGACATCCAGATATATGAAGGGGCACGGGGCTCTTATCTCACAGGTTGTTAAAACCGGAAATGTAAAAGATTGATGAAGATGTCACAGATGTATATCGCCATCAGTTATTAAAAGAGACACACAGTTATAAGATAGAGTACATCTGGTAAAACCCGGGCTATATTTATAATTATGATATCAGTTATGATTTAAAGCATAACGCAAACCCTTGCACTATAAATGTTGTGAATGAGGTTATTTAAAACACATTCAATCTCACTTGTAAGCCATCATATAAAAAAATTTCACGTGAATACACTTAATTTATGACATTGGTTAAAGTGCAAGACCTATAAATACTAGACACTTTGCCTTATATATGCTAGCAGAAATACATGCCGGGTCGGATGCATTTCTGATACTAGACTCGCCTATTATTATGTTGGTAAAAGTTGACACTTGCACAAACAGTTCTGCAAATGAAAAATTATTACACGATCCAGCATAAAAACAGAGATATAGACCTGATGTTGTTTTATGCCCAACGTCTGCCCAGCATAAACGGGTCATTGATCCTGCGCTGCTTCAATGTTGGCCCATCGTCTGCGACGCTGGCCCAACATTGTACCAACACAGGATCAACGTCCCGTGTTAGCTGGGTGCGTGTTGCTGGGTGATCGATAGTCCACTGATCAAATCAATCCTATCTTTAGTGAATGTTTCAGAGTTATGGCTATTCACGGTTTTTAGAGAGGTGATAGACAGCCAATCACAATATTCACAGAAAATTCATCTCGACAAACCGCGGACCACTGACGCCCACTGTCTTCTCAGATATGCAAATATGCTCCTCGACTAATGGCCATCGCCATACCATGTTGGCCCATAGTTAAATCATCATATTTGGTTGGCGGCCAGCACTGATTCCTTTTGCACATCGTCACCCGATTTTCCAAAAGCGTTTGATGAATTTAACAAACCAGAAAACATTTTTTCAACAAAACCAAGAAAACACGAGATTTTTAACCAATGTTTGTTTTACATTGGGCAACGGTCGTAGATGATGAACCAATATTAAACCAACGTCAGTTCAACATCTCTTGCTTACTGGAGACCACGCTGTGTCTTATTAACCCTTTCACTGCTAAACACGACTATATGCGTTTTTAATACGTTTTATTAGGCGTTTAAATCGCAGTTATTGTGAACGAAATGTGTGTTTAAGCATGAAGATTTGCAAATGTTTGGTCTCAAATTAAACGAATGTAATTTTCACCCACTTGACGTTGTGGGTCGCGGTAGCGAGACACAACTTCAAGTGGGTGAAATTTAAATAATTTAATTTTGAGCTTATATTAAGGGTGTCGTCATATTTACAAATCAGAAGCAGCCCCACGACATGGTTAGAATGTTGATCTAATTCCGGGTCAGCGTCACAGACGGTGGGCCAACATTAAATCGGCATTGGTTTAGTGCCACGTGTTTAGAGAAGCATAGTTCTGTCATAATAGAATTCAAAACATCAGTTGAACTGGCATTGCAAATGCAATCTCCAACTTGAAATGAATGAAAAAACTGCATACAAATTAACTAACAGTGAGAAATAACACCGCCCGACATTCAGTTTTTATATAAATAGAGGTAGAATACCATACGTTTGGAGCTTGAGCTAGCCTCTGACTCGCTCAGCAACGGCTATCATATGCAACCAGTTTCTATGATATTAATGTTAAAGCTAGCACAGAAAAGATAGATTGATAATGAAGATGTCAATATGACGTCTAATCTCAAAACGTTTCAAAAGGTGACAGGAGTGAAAAGACCGAGTCTATCTGATGATGTTACATACATTGGTACAGCGTTGGTTTAAAGTTGAGACAGCGCCCGGGAGGAGTATTCCCAGTAAACAAAAAACGTTTGCATAACATTCATACAATATCGGCCGAACGTCTACGACGTTGGTCCGACATTGTATAAATGTTATACAAATGTTTTTTTGTGTTTACTGAGTTAGACACGAGTCGGATGGTAATGTGTCAGTAAATCAAACAGAGATGTTACAAAATTCAGCGGAGATCAGTAAGGTTTCGCACACCCTGTGACATAAAATCTCACAGAAAGCAGGGTTTCGATCTCTAGTTTTTTAATATATAAATACCACCCCTTGGGAGCTAAAGTATCCTATCTGCCCCTCGAATCAGCATAAATAAAAGACATTGGCGCTCACAATATGACTAGATCTAGCTTTCTTTATCTTGCGTTTCACAATTTATTTTCAATTCAGGCAGCCCAACATATCCGTTTAAAACTGTAAATTTCAATTCAATTTCAAATTCAGTAAGTGAAATAACTTAAAATGTCAAACTAATGCGTTGTGAATAATCATGTTGTACTTATCAACATATAATTTAAATTCTCGGAGATTGATGTAAAGTGGAATAAGCTTGTAGTTTGGAAAACTATCGCCAAACGTCAAACCAACATTTGTGTGATGCTGGCCCACCGTCTGCGACGGTGGCCCAACATCACACCAAATTTGGATGTACACCTCGTATTCGCTGGTACATACCATGCAGACTGATTCAGTGAGACTGCCAGCAGAACACACGTGTGAATCGTTTCACGATCAGTTATAAATATCACCGTTACCAGTTACACGTGTTTCCTATTCACTTTTTCTCCCTCTAAAAATCCAAGATTGATTCCTTAATAGCAAATGTAAACTCGCTGCAGACGTTTTACACGAGATAACCGAGAGAATCTGACACTTCCGCATTTTTTAAAAAAGTCACTTTCTGATATTTCGATGTGGAACGTCAGGGGTTTTTAAACATGAGCTAGTACAGGCAGTATTGTTGCTGACAGGACAAAAATGTTATCGCTCATAAATAAAGTATTGTATAGTTTGTAAAGTACTTTTACGCATACATTTTGACATCAATTTGAACTTGGAACACATGAAAAAACAAGGTTACTATTTGTTTCAATTAGCAGGAGTCTGCCTGTATGAGAGCTACCCAGCAAACACAAGACTTTGAATCAATGTTGGTTTAATGTTGACCCAGCGTCGTAGACGATTAAACCAACATTGGTTCAAAATTCTGTACTGGGTCAACATTAATCCAACATTGGTTCTGTTTGCTGGGTATCCACTTATGTTCTATATAGCAGTATCAATAATTTTACACTTTTAAATATAATAGATACAAAATTAATGTATTATATCTAGATCAAGTTTCTTAAAGTGACATAATAATTGTCAAACTATTGATGCATAGCAATATAGATATTTTAGAAACGCATTGGGCTTGAATGAAAAAAAAACAAATTCTACAACATGATAAAGTTTTTTTATGAATTCAATGATCCAGATTATTGTGTCAATTTCGTTTTATTTGTCTCTTACCTAGTGTCGTTTTCTTCAATTTTTAATTTTTATTTCGTCTTCTCCAGCACACCGGTTTAAATCACTGTCGACTATATTCCCGCTCTAGACATAGCAACGTGCCTTATCATTATATCACAAAGGCATCTTTTAACGATCTATTCGGATCTCACAGGTACACATATAATATTAGGCTACACATTCATTTAATCTAACTCAGATTGAGAAAAATATTTGTTCTGTAATTTTCATCCAAACAAAGGCAAATATCGCAAATTATAATTTTTCATTTATTATTTATTAGTATTTTCTATTCTTATTTATCGTACATTATAAGATATTTTATGAGATATTTACCAAAATGCATAGTATTCATGAACACCAAGCCATGTACTGGTGTACCGAGGTAAATAAGCTTCCCAAATACTAGTATGGTTATTTGTATGCATATATTTAAAATTTTTAACCTAACAATATGTGTAATTTTCAATCGCTTAAGGCGGGATGTCCCAGATCGATCAAACAAGATAATCAATCACTCTGATGTATTCACCAAAATTAATCATCTGTTGATGTCTGTGATCACTCGAGTGATCACCCCCCCCCCCATCCCCTCCCCTCCCACTCCACCTATGAAGAGTGAATGCGGAAAATGAGGGACAAAAGACAACTGATCTCCACTCTGATCAAACAAATACATGTATCATCTGATAGGTTCGTGCACACCTTTCTATATAACAGGCGCGATTAGTATATTATTAGTAGCACGATACTCATTGAAATATACAAAACCTAACTTTATCTGATGATCATCATGTTCACTTTAATACATTATGTCTTCACGAACCCTTTGAATGCTAAAGCGTTAGGTAGCATTTTTCGTTCAGTTTAAGCTGTAATTGCGATATCCATCTTCAAAAAAAACGAAAAATACATCGACTCTACATAAATGCAGGGCAGCTTGGAGAGCTCAGTGAGCACCCACCAGAACGTGCATTTATCATTTAACCATTTAAGCCCGCACGATGCACCAAAGCATCATTTCGCATATCTGAAGAATGACTTTTAGTTTCTATACCTAGGTTTTTTATTTAGAATGAAAATTGTCATTGAACTGTCTAAATAACAACAATTTTATTTTTTTAATTTGCCACCCACTTCAAGTCATTTTCATCCACTACAAGTCGAGAATTGCGACAGCAATTCGCGGCTTGTGGTGGATGAAGATGACAATGGTAAATTGAGGCTTGAAAGGGTGAAAAAGTAATTAAAAGTTATCGTACACAATGAGAAAGACAATTTTCACTTACTTCAAGTTACGTGACAAATCAGATGTCACAAAGCGATTTTAAAAATGAAAACACGTCTCAGTACAATTACTATTTATGATAACACGAAGATGACATAACCATGAGACTCCATAAAATGTCACGGATCTGAGATTTCTTGAAGTACTTGATGTCGATCACGACGCGTAGCATATTTAGTGGTCCATGGGCGAGTTTTATGAGTGCTTTTCTTTAAAGTGCAGCTTTGAACCGTTTAAATTAAATATCATGTGAAATCAGTCGAAAAGAATGTAACTTTCATTTTCCGTCTGCCACAATACAGGCTAAGAGGCAATCAGCCAGACAGACAGATATTTTATTGACATAAAGAAAAGTCATTACTGACTTATTTGTCATAAAAATGATAGAGTAAAAATTATGTACATGTATATACAAGATGGGTACTTTGCTAAAATCACACGACAATTTACATGGTATCATATTAAAATCATATTAAAAGGCATTGTCATAGTAAAACACTGGATATAGCGATAAAATAAACAATCATGAAATATTTAATACAAAAAAATACGTTTAAAAGCAAATAGGAAGATAGGTTATTGGGCAGGAGGCAACTGAAATAGACTAACACTCCGAAGGTTAAAAGGTCGACCCAAAGGATACACGATGTGGAGATTGAACATCGTGAGCACAATAACCCCAAAATAATCAAACATCCGCTTGGATTTGCTAAAATTCGTTATAAATATCGCCTGTTCTTTTAATCAAACCACTCCGTTTCATGGATATAAACACTTTTGAAGCTGGAAATTGCGTCAGCAATTCCAGCTACAAATGATCTAAAAAAATGACCCAGTACTCAAAGGGTTAATTTATACCTTTCCTTTACTGTCAATAGCAGCCACAGATCAATAGATGTGAGTATTTACCTGGCTTAGAGGGGGCGTGGCCATACAGACGTACCTTCCTTTTATGGGCAGACGTGAAATATATGTTTCACCCGATAGGTAATTGCACCGCTGAGCCTTACATATGATCAGTACAGGTTTTTATGGTCCCGGGGCGAAAAGATTATAGTAACGTCGATAGTAATTTATTTAAAATATCGATTTACTTTTTGTGTCTTTGATATGTGTGCATAAGTCTATACTAAATGCCACTTTTTGCACAAATGGTTTAGATGAGCAGCAGATGTATTTATAGAGAAAGCTACCATCGGTTCAAACAGAAACTACATCGCGTTTAAAATAGAATAATGGTGATCTTTTGATGTCTCTCAAAAGCAAAGATGAGATAAAAATAGTCATATATTTATATCTCCTCACTTTTTCACAAGAAATGGATTCATAATTACCTCATTTTTTTCTGCATAAATAAATCTCCTAGATTAAAAATAGGCCAATTTGGACCCAATTTAATGCTGATCAGAAAGGAAAAACCCTGGCAAATATCAGATGGTCTATAAGCATAATATCAACGTCAGCTCTATGTTGTGCCAACGTCCTTGGCGTTGGCACAACATAGAGCTGACGTTGAGCCAAAATTTCGCAATTGCGTTTGTAAATCCTAAGATCGTGGACGTCAGTGGTCGGTCGGCGGCGTCGGGTGGGATTTGTAATGATTTTTACCTGATGGTATACCGTGTAATTAGTGTTTGTGTGGGCGGTAGTGCTAGCATTCGAGTGCGGCGAGCGGAAAATGAGAGTGAAGCGCAGAGACAATGGCTCGTGGCGCTCTCATGCGTATACACAGCGGGGTTCTCAGTCATTAGGGTATTATCCCAAAACACTGATCTTTAGAGGCATCCCGAAAAACAGCCCGTCTGACAAAAGGCGCTTCTCCAGTTGAAAGCTAGTGAGAGAATTAGTGGGAGAATTCAGTCGCAAAGGCACATTTCAGATACCGTGGCATTGGAGCATTGTCAAGCTATAAATTCGTGTCTTCGTCTTTAAATCAATACCAATCATATGTAGTGGTGTGACTGACAACAAATCACGAACCAAGATGAACCTAGATGTTTTTCCTTTTGCACAAATAAAGTAATATTTTGTTGGAATGGTCTCCTTTGTTTCGCATACAATGAGCATTTAACGGAAACGGCATCAGAAATTAGACTCGAACCATTTCACGATCTAACCCTGGAAGGATTTTTGAACCTACTGTGGATAAAAATGTTAATGTTAATAATTTCAATTGACTTGTGATTATACTTGGCTCACGTGTCCCATTATACGTTGCATTACTTAGTAATTACAAATAATTATTATGAATACAATATTATTTTACGTCACAAAAAGACAGAAACTGCTTACTAATCAAGTAACCCAGTGAACACAAAACATTTGTATAACATTTATACAACGTCAGCCTAACGTCTTCGACGTTGGTCCAACATTGTATAAATGTTATACAAATGTGTTGTGTTTACCGGGAAGCAGTTACTGCTTTTTGGCTTTGCATGGTGATGTTCTCGACAACAATACAGTTTGGAACACGCACGTCTGTTATTATCCTCTGAGAAAGTGAAAAACCATCTGCTGTAAAAGAATGCCTGTCCTAAAAGGCAAAAAACGATCTGAATAAAAACGGCCGCCTGTTTTATCACTAAGCTCTTTTTCATCTGTTCAGTGATAAGGGATTCAGCAATCTCCGTGGAAGAGTATCCTGCCATAGTCAAAGATAAAACACTATCTGTGCAGGATGAAACCGGAAATTTGTTTCTAAAATAAAATTTGTCCAGTTTCACGCTGGCCGTGTGATGACGTAAATGAACTCAGTGAACGCGGATGCTGGACCAATGTTGATGTAACGTTGGTCCAGCACCCCATGTTTGATGTGAATGCTCTGCATATGGTTAAGTGTTCGACGTGTTCTACCCGTGTTGGTTTAACGCTGGGCCAGCGTCGTAGACGGCGGAACAACATTGAAACAACATTGGATCAATGCTTCGTGGCTGCTGGGTTCCCAGACCTTGATTTTCGTTCTTAAAAAAAAGTAGATTCGAAATCATCACTGGCATCAAAACAGCTGGGGTCTCGATGGGGAGCTATCCGCCATATGCAGATTTTTAGGTTTAAGGTTCTGGGAGTGTTTCAGATAACTCGGTACTGAAGATAATAATCGATGTCTTAAACCCGGAGGTGTAAGGATCATTTCACAAGCATTGGGACAAGCATGGATTCACTATACATTGTTATATAATTCTCATAGACGCATATGAGAAACATGAGGAATAAATTTACACTTATTAGTTTAGCCAGATTTATATAATATGAACTTGATATTCACATTACTATTGTATATTATCATCATTTGCTTTTTGTTTGGCACTCTGTACTGTACATACGGTTTGTTGAAATAATTATCTTATAAAAGAGACACAGATCAGCCATAGAACCTACATACATAGGAAGGAGACTGAGATATATAGAGTAGTGGTGACAAGCTAGTTTTGTTATACGCCTGATCATTTACCAATGTCAACGTTTAAAATTTAAAACAATAATCATTTAAATCACGGGCGATCAATGTACTCGTCTATAAATGTAGACGTTTTTACAAGAGTGGCTACTCGTGTTTTCATCTAAATGATTACAAATGCATTACTTTATTAATTAATGTTGTAATTAGTCAGTTGTAATGTGAACTCCCTGATGTCTATGTCTTTATTATGAAAATAAATCAAGTAGAATCAGAAGCATTTTGATGTACAGCACAATAAGTTACCTATGTGTTGTGTTGTCCATTATGAGACGGTGGAAACCCAGAAAACACAAAACATTTGTATAACATTTGTACAATGTTAGGCCAACGTCGAAGACGTTTGACCGACGTTGTACAAATGTTACACAAATGTTTTATGTTTGCTGGAAACCCCATGCTAGTGTCAGAAAAACTCATTATCTCAACTTGTGTAAAATAATGCCCCAAGGCAGGAGGCGTCCTACGGAGAAACTCAATAGAATAGAATCAGCGTTGGTTCAAGGTTGGGCCAGCGCCCGATAAATTGAGACAACATTGAACCAATTATTGGCACTTCAGAAACAAGAGGAAATGTTGTATTCCCTTTTCGTAGCATTGTGACATGATATTATGTACCGTAGTCTCCCTGTAGCTCCACAGTGAATAGATTTTAGTTAAGTAAAAAATAGCAGGACCCCTCAGCCGGAGGCTCTGTTCATCAATATCAAGAAATAATGAGAAAAAAATGACCCCACTATCACCATGTCAATTATTTTTAAATGGCTGCGGCAGCCATTTTGTTTTTAATGAATTCTGACCATTCATCCCAAAAGTTAATCAGAGTATCAGAAATAGCTAGAGAACAACCATACCAAATTTGAATGCAATCCAAGCAAAGGTTCATATGTTATCGTGCCCACAAGCTGTTAGGCTGCCATCTTTTTTAAATGGCTGCGGCAGCCATTTTGTTTTAATGGATTCATCCCAAAAGTTAATCAGATCATCAGAAATACCTGGAGAACAACCATATCAAATTTGAATGCAATTCAACCAACGGTTCACAACGGCGCCCACAAGATTTTTAGGCGGCCATCTTGGAAAAAGGCTGCTTATGGCTTGGTGCCCAAAAAAATATATGGGATGAATTGCCCAGGCACATAGGTCATGTCTGTGAAAAATATAACAAAATTCATTAGTTAACTTTTTAGTAAGAGCTGAATTTCTGACCGCCCGCCCGACCGACCGCCCAACCGACCGCCCGCCTTCGGTGATCACTATACCCCACAGCCTTTATGACTGAGGGGTAACAAAATCGCGAATTTGATGATTCATGTTAATTTGAAGAGCATTAAAATGAAGATTTCGATTATTACAGTAGTTATTATCAATTATGAATGACTGTAAGTAATTGTAAGTATGTGACTGGACATGCACCTGAAAATTAATTCTTTGCATATTCTGCTCTTTGTATCAATCATGAATGGCACTACACAATTTCTGATTAATTTGTGGTTTTGACTTTTGAATTAAAGGGACCCCTTGGGATGAGACATTTTCAATTTTGTCAATTTTGAAATTTGTATTTATTCGAAGCCATAAAGCCTACTGATCCTAACTAAAAATACAAAAAAGTCAAAAAACAATTTTAAAGCACCGAAAAAGAGTGAAACAGTTATATTTCCAGGACGTATATTTCCATGTAAACAAAAGAAGTCAGCACTATACAGTACTTCACACCACATATTCCCACGTCTTGGACGGGGAGATCAAGGCAAACGCCGCTAATTGGCCGCTAATTGGTGTCTTATAGTCAGGACAGGGGGGGGGGGGGGATACACCGGCAACACTGATTGTCTGCCCAACGCTGAGCCGACGGCATCAACATGTGGCCCAATGTTGTAGAAGCATTCAATCATCCTTCAGCAAGTGTTTAGGTATACAAAGAGTTTGTTTGGGTTTTAAGCGGTTTCATCGAAATGTTGATAAAAAATATTTGTAAAAATCTAAAAACTCTGAAAAAAATAAATGCATGATCTGGGGGATACACTACTTCATTACAAAACTAAAAACGAAAATTGATGTCATCCCAAGGGGCTGCTTTAAATGCTGTTTTTATCAAACAAGTTAATGTAGTACATTATTTTCAATCTGGGTTTTTTTACTTTCAGATTAATAGTGATTATTTGCATGTTCCGCTGCGGGGTATAAAATATGACAGTGGTCCTACCAATTTTTTTTTTTGTGACTTGCTTCCCCAATTCACAGTCATTGTTTGCAAGATCCATAAACATTGCAGTACCAATTTAGTACATTATTTTGTATGTACAATTATTTGTGATGAAACAAGATTGGTATTACATATTTTTTCTCTTGTAGCTTAAATGTTTCAGCTCAATTAAATTGTCACATTATTGTACACATAAATTAAGCCTATTAAACAAACAGTAGGGCATGTGCGGAGACTAAATTAAGTCATCGTGAAAACACCCTATAAATGGGGATCATAATGTATTATTATTTTACCCAGTTTAGATCTGCCTTACCCGGGACTCTCAACAGTTGTATCACGAAAACTAGAACCAACTGATTCTATTTTCTTTGGTTATAATATGCTAGGACACCAGAGATTATACATACCAATGTTCGACCAATGTTGGCCACCGTCTACGACGTTGGCCCAGCATTGATCTCTGAGGACACTCTGAATATGATCGCAGAGTTTTGATTTCAGTTGATACGAGAAAGATATATATCTATCACAACCAACAGAAATCAGAGAAATGTGGATGATTGTGATCATCAAATCTAATATTACATCAAATCCACCTGGATCAGATTTAATTGTTGACCTTCTTATTAATCAATGGAAAAGTACTGAGTAACCGGTATATATCTTGAGATAATAGCCATTCACCCAATGTCGGTTCAATGATTGCCCGATATATCTGCGACGCTGGCACAACATCGGTCTTTTGTCTCCTGTTTGCTGTGTGCTGACTGCTATGAGCGTGTACGGCACCCTCCAACTGGATACATGCAGCATGAATGTTCATTGCTGTAGCCAGAAGACACGCTGACGCCGGTACCTCCAGCGCCATAACAACATTAACTATGTTGTGTCGGCGTTGTCCCGTTGGTGTGGATTTTAATGGGAAAAAAACAATTAAGAACAATGCACATGGGTGAATGAATGAATGAATGAATGAATGAATGAATGAATGAATGAATGAATGAATGAATGAATGAACGAATGGGGTTTTAGACCACCTTTGTGCACATATAGGCTGAACTGGTCCAAGAGAACCTCCTGAGACATTAGTGAATACACATGATTAATATGTGAGTGACACAGCTGAATAATGAAAGATCGGGATGCGATTAAAATGGTTGACAGGAATGCCGCGGTACCAGAATCAGCCTTGAACACCATGGCGCCTGCTAATATGAATACCGGTATGTGATTACATGTATCATATACTATTTTTGTTAATATTTAACATAAGCTGGAGAAATAAGGGTTTACAATTATTCGAGTAAAATAAAAATATGAATGCTTTAAGATTTGCAATCTCGTTAGCACAACTGAGATTATGATTTCCTCCGCTCAAACATCAGCTGAACATAGGGTGAGGTTGAGGAGGACACGTGACACAGCGGGATGACAAACGCCTCCGGACATCATTACCGACTCCTGATTATGAACATTGTCATTTTCCACCTTTTTACGTGACAGTCTACAGTCTGCCCCAAGGCAGGTTCTGGGCGATGGAAACACAGGTGGACGCGCTGCGGGCAAACAGCTGATGCTATTAAGGTGCAGCGATCACAAAATGCTGAACCGATGTTAGGCGAACGACTAACATTCGGACAACATTTGAAGTTAAAGTGGAAATCAAGATTTGCACATGTTTAATCTCAAATTCAACAATACTACTAATTTGCACTCACTTGTAGTTGTGGGTCGCGGTAGCGAGACACAACTACAAGTGTGTGAAAATTCAAATAATTTAATTTAGCGGTGTAAGGGTTAAAAAGAACGACTTTAGTCATCAGAAAAGTATCATGCTCTCGCAGCTAAAGCTTTCTTACTCTTTTAGACGATCAGACACTGACATCGGACACTTTATCCTCGAGTGGCAAACGTGACACTTTTCTTCCAAGGGGACGATATGTATTCCATGTAATACAATGTCATGTTGGAATGCGAACCTGGTAGGACAGATTTTGGTGTATTACCATAAAGGGCAAAACACACCAACGCGAGTGCGACTATGCATGCGACGAGTGACGCGACAAGTGACGCGACGTGTGACGCGAAGACAGACGCGAAAATCGCGTGACTGTCCACACACCAACGCGACGATCAACGCGACGACCAACGCGACTTGTGAGGCGTGAAAACCGGCGCGACAACCGATGCGAAAAAAAAGTAACAGTTTTGAAAATTATCGCGTTGCCTATCGCGCTCGCTTAGGCCAACGTGGTCGCGCTGCATAGTATGTTTTGGCAATGGTCATATAGTGTTTTTAATAACCAACGCGACGACCAACGCGACGTCGGCGAGACGCGCGACGAAAATGCAACAGTTTTGAAAAATGTCGCGTTGCATATCGCGCTCGCGTACGTCGTCACGCCGGTATTTTTTGGCAATGATCTAAGAGTGTGTTTAAAAAACCGACGCGACGTCGCGTAGGACATCACGCGGACAATCGCGTTGGTGTGTTTTTACAATTAAGGAATGTTGATTATCAAGTTGACAAATTTGCAGACGATCCATCCTGAATTCACAAGCGCAGACCCTGTTGCAATCAAGAAATGCCGACGGCGACACCAACGACAAGTAAGTGAAAGAGCCCACCTTTTAAAAACAGGTTCAAAACAGAAAAAATCTGCGAATGGCTGTTGATTGTTAACAAGTGATGCGTACTGGCCCTCCGAGGTATTGTTGGGCCAGCATCTACAACGCTGGCCCAACATTAAACCAGCATTGGGTCAATGACTCGTGTTTTGCATGGTGAATATGCCACCTACCGAGTGGTTTCCCTTCCTGCGCCCGGGGCGAGAGCTGCAAACGCTCAGATGCAAAATAATGAGCTTTAAAAACGCGGACACACGTTTAGAAGCAAGAAAGCCTGTTATGACAAATCATACACCCAGCCGACGTGGATGTAAGCTACCGTGAATCGGACACGTGTTGGCACAATGTTGTCAAGGTTTTTCAGCCTCACCGACGCAATTAATTTCCACACCGACGTTTTTCTTCTACTTTTAATACAGCCCCTTTGTTATTGTGCCATATACCTGTACTGTTCTACATCATACATCATTCTACATCATGGTAGGTTCGTGTAATGTTGTGAAACACAGTGGATGTTATCAGGAATAGAAACATAGCAAAAATAAAACAGTGTCAGCAGCTGGATGTCAACTTTTCTGGAATTGTTAAAGGTGTAGTCAACTGTCAAAATTCGCGGGACAAGGGTCCCCCAGAAGGCAATAGTGCCCGTGGGTAAGGTAAGGCCCTATTCCATAATAATACTAAATATGCGTTTCATACCCATTAAGAGCAAGTTCTCAAATCACAGCAAGTTCATATATACTTGAGCGACATCTATGAGGTAATAATTCAAAGCCCTTGTCTTTTGCCCCTACTTGGTCGCCTACTTGCAAACAAACTGACTGTATTACTGCTGGGATTTGGAAACTGCTTGACCCCCAAGCTTGAATGTACTGTCACCCAGTAAACACAAAACATTTGTATGACTTTATGCAATGTTGGACCAACGTCGAAGCATAAATGTCATACAAATGTCGTGCGTTTACTGGGCAGGAGGACTTTCTCTCAAACATTGTACATTTATCTAATGTTGGTTCAATGTTGGGCCAGCGTCGCAGACGTTGGCCTAACATTAAAACAGCATTGGATCAATGTCTCGTTTAAGTAGTATCTTGTAATCAGTTCAGTGGCTATATTAATGCCGTCAATCTGTACTCAATAGGCTACTGTTGGCCTACATTTGACCGTCCCAGGCATGCGCGTTTTGAAGTTGAATGATTCTTTAATTGAATAGAATTGTATTTGCAGATTACGTATGAAAACATTATTTTGATCATTATAATCGCCGCACCTTGGAAATGTTAGATAGTTTTTTTTTCAATAGTTTTCTTTACATCACATGTAGTTACAATTAGAGCCCGCACCTCTAAAAAGTCAATAAATATCCAGTGAAATTTTAAAAAAATTGTTTAAAAAAATTCACTATTACTTTATGTTGTCTTTTACATTTATGATAATATCTTCAATGTTTCTACTGAGCAATATCTTCTATAAAATCGGTTTCATTATTGAATTGTTAAACTTGTTTCAAAAACCAATCTGGAATATATATCGAGATAAAATACATTTTTTGCTTTATCAGCCAGAGATCCACCAAGCACAATGTTCTTTCAATAAAAATATAACTCCACTCGCTCCTATTTCAAGGACTATTGTACACAAAACTTAATTGAGATCAAATTGGTGTGCCCAACGTCTTCGGCGTTGTGCAAATGTCTACAAATGTTTTGTGTTGGCTGGGTAGGCAGATGAAAAGAAAAATTTACAATTTTTTTCACATAATATTGGATATATTTTGAGAAAGCATGAGGGTATAATATATAGTAAGATCTATACAGAATCCAGAAAAAAGATACATGTAATCGCTCATTCCAGACAGACTTTGGAAAAGCTAGAGCCTGAAGTTTTCTTTTCTTTCAGATAATATCTGGATGTTTTTATTGGCCAGACAATGAGGTAATTCATCACTAGTGACGGTTCTGTTAAAAAATACTATATGAAGCCTCAACCCTGTACTTAACCCCTGGAACACTGATGTCGACTAGAGTGAACATTCTGTGTTTTTATTTTCACCGGTATAACCCCTAATAACCAGTTGTTAAAAGGAAAATATGCCTTCAATCTTGAAACACTGATATACGCTGGGATCTAAATTTCACAAATCACATAAATTTTCAGTCACTTGAAGCTGTGTGTCGCGGTAGCGAGACACAACTTCAAGTGACTGAAAATTTAAATTGAATAACTCAGTGTTCTAAGGGTTAACCTTTTGACAGCGGGGTCAGATTACCTGATTATACACATTTCAAACAGCATAACGTTTTCATTTTGAGGAAAATCGTTTCAAAATAATTTCTAATAAAAGGGGTGGTAATTAAAAACAAAATACATTTCTACATTACTTGAATTTTGAATTGCTAGAGCAGTTCCCTTTCAAATTGGAGGAAGTAACACTAGCAGTTCAGTACTGAAAGGGTTATAGGATGAAAATAAGGGTCGATAAAGCAGTATGTTTTATTTGAGTGAGCGACGCCATGCTTCCGTGCATTTAAAAAGGTGGCAGCAAGATAAAAATGGTAACCAGCATGTAATTGGGATACCAAGCTTCGTTTATCTTCAACGTGGTAGTTAGAACTCATTTTTTTCACTCATTCTTTGTCGCCATAATATTCCATACACACTCCACCAAGACAAAATAACTACCGACATCTACAACAACTTTGGGGTTGTATTTGCTTAAAAAGAGCGCTTCAGGACAAACTAGCTTGGAAAAAGCCTTGCATCGGACACTTAACATAATTTCTCGATCTGTATGGTACTTCTTCATTGAGCGATGATATAATAATATAGTTTTTCGTTGAATGTTTTTGATACATTAAACCACACAATTATGTAATCATCAACATGATCAATTAGACCTGGTGATTATCATTCTGGTCTCAAGAAATACAGTGGTAAAAAAATAAAGCGTAAAAATACGTTTTATGTATTTTCAATTCAACTGCCAAGAGCGATTTGATCCCAGTTTTCTAGTTTGTCAGGTGACATTTTCGCAAGGTATGTTTGACACAGACACCTCTGACGTAAAGGTTTCCGTTCTTCAAAAGGTCAGGCTTACAAAGTAGATGAATAGTGGTATGACATCAGCCCGGAGCTAATTAATTAATATTTCAAGGCCAATTCTCTAATTTATATTTCAATTGTCGTATTTTATCAGTCTACCGCACAGTCACATTTAGCTGCCTACTGATGTTTAAACACAATCAAATACGGAAAGTAAATTATATTGAATCTTTTCACCACGTCATAGAGTATTATAAACTCCACCATCACACACCTACGCAATAAGCACTATGAACATTAAGCTTCTCACATCGGACCTCACAAAACATTTGCATAACATTTATACAAGGTCGGTCAAACGTCAAAGGCATTGTATGAATGTTATAGAAATGTTTTGTGTTTACTGGGATGTATGGTATTACATCCCTATTTAACTAACAACGGAATGACAGGCGACGACAGACAGATTGTACCACTGTCAATTGGTCAAGGAATAAGCTATTTTGGTTTAGCCTAGATGATCAAACTTGAACGAAAAGATGTATCTACCGTTTCCACCCTTTTAACTACTTATAATCCCAATATTTTTTTGAAGATTTATTTTCCAAAAATTGCCTGCCCCTGGAAAATAATACACAAGCCACACCCCACGAAACGAAAGTTGAAGAGTACTTCATTTTCTGTACTAAAATCACCTGTCATTCAAAAGTTATCCCAAAAATGGTTTAGAAACATAGATAGGTTATTGTAATAATTTGTCTACAATTTACAAATTTTGTTTTCAAAAAACAATTTTTTAGCCCTTAAGCCCTTAACCCTTTGACTTCCAGGCCGGGGTGCATGCCAGGATCCAGATATACTGGTGCAGGAGTTCTATTTTTCGTCATTTGAAGCTGGAATTGCTAACGCAATTTCCAGCTTCAAATGACGAAAAATACATAAATGTAGTATATATTTGACGAAAATTTGTGTCATTTTATGGTTTATGGTGTCATTTTATGGTAGTGAAAAGGTTAAGCGCTGAGCAGGCCGATTATCGTCGTTATTATTCATTTTTTCTGGCCGTTTAACAACTGTTTAAATCAGTTATTGGGAGCGAAATACGTGTTTAAACATCAACATTTGCAAATGCTTGGTCTCAAATTAAAAAAAATTAGCATGGGTAATTTTCATCCACTCCAAGTTGTGGGTCGCGTCGATGCTGGACCATCCTCATATACCTCATATACCTAGACCTTTGAAACAAGCGTTGTACAACACGTTGAACCAATGCTGGTTTGATGTTGGCCCACTGTCCACGACGCTGGACCGCCATCGGTTGAGAGCGGACTATGGTCGCTCCTGGCTCAGTAGATTACTGTTTTTATTTGAGCTTGCATGGTTATGACAGGCGATGTATCGTGCTTTGATGGTCAGAGTCCTCCATCCACAGATTAAATAACGCAGGGTTTATCTGGGAATAGCCGACCACGCCCTATACACAGGGGATAATCCAAACACCGCCACGTTTAACCCTCAAAGCGCTGACATCTTCTCGTAAAAAACATGGAGATCAAAGGGTTCTTTCAATTTGAAATCATCATAAATTAAATATCTTAGTTAGCTCTTTCTGATTCATTTGAATACCTATGTTATGGGTCTATGGCCATTATTTTTTCAGGTTGTATCATCCCCTGAAACTTCAAATTTTTGTTTGATAGTAATATTCTAGCTACCTTTTACCCGATATCAGGCCTATTGAGGAAAATAATGGCCGATTGTCGCCAGTTTTATTCATTCAAGGTAAAAAAAATTCAGGGTGCATCCCCCCCGGAAACCTCACATTTTGTTTTACAGTGATGGTCTAGCTTTCTAGCACGGTCAACCTCGATATGTTCCCCCAATGTAAACCTGTCTGATTTCAGGCTTCCAGCAGCCAGGAGACGTGGTCAGTGATGGTTGACCACACAGTTGTGGCTGACCACGCCTGTCTTGTCCTTAGCTATTAAACTGAACCCAGCATTTTGAAAAAAAAACATCTTTAAAGGCTTCATAATTAATGAGGATCGGGAAAAGCCGCCAAGTTAATGAGTATCTCGTTCTTTTAATTGGCGCTGAATTTTCTTTAAATGTTCATCTGAAAATTAACTTGAAAACTTAAGACTAGAATATTAATGAGTGAGATTAATCTTAGTCACCTTAATTAATACCAGTCTGCAGAAACTGTTGTTTTGTTAACAAACCAGAGCAACTGTGTGATTTCTGCGCGTTTTTAACACATGCAGTTTCAAAGGCAGAATAAAACCTGGCTCAACGTGGGCTCTAAACGGAGTGAAGTCGGTGTGGCAAAAGTCTTAGTCTTTAAGAACCAATTGTGTTTCAGTGCTCGGCCAGCTTCTGCGACGCTGGCCGAACACTGAAACACAATTGATTAAACATTTATTCTTCACTGGGATAGCTCCTTGAACCGGCTGTTCCACCCTTAAAAACATGTGAGATCCCATGTCAGTTTTTTTTACATGTAGCGAGGACATCTAATCAGTGTTACGGCCTGTATGAAGTCAGACAGACCCAGGGAATGTCTTCACAAACACAAGATGTTGACCCAACGTTGGTTTAATGTCGGGCCGCCGCCGTAGGCGAGGGACCACCAGTATAGCGACATTGGGTGAATGTCTTGTGTTAGCTGCCTTGGATGCTTCTTGATCAAACGTGTGCTTGATGCTAATTATTTATAACGGCCTGAGTCACACAAGCCACCACTCTCCCTGGCTTGTCTGCAGGCAAAATATAGCACAATTCAAATGGCCATAGACATTCAATTTAATTCTACGAAACACGCCCAGAAATTACATAAAATGTCAAGGCCGCCACGAATATTATATTAATTTTATTTGGCATTGTATATAGGTGAACAAGTGCAAGGGCCCTGTAAAAAGTCATATTATCATGTACGAGCAATGACGAGCAATGTACGAGCAAGCTCTTTGGTACGAGTAATGTGTCGAAGCCATCCGTACAGTTTGTGGTGTGGAACAATATTGGGGCAAACCTCGAGATCAGTCTCTTAATTTTGGGGTAAATTATGAGACAATTAACAACATTTCAATTTAAAAGGATGGAAAAAATATCGAGCATCGCGAGCTCCAAGGTAAAATGTATAGCTGCTGATGTAAATATGTATTTTCACAAATTGGATAAATCATAATATTCCACCCTATAAAAACAGGTTCACAAAATAATAAACAAGAGCTGGAGATAATACTTCAACCATTTTGGATAGAAAACGGTTCAGACAGCGAATAAATGTTAGGGTGGCCATCTTAAAAAAATACACTGATATAGTTTGGGGCCAAAAAATATATGGGAATAATTCCTAAGGCACAAATTTCATATACGTACAAAATAAACAAAAATCATCAGCTAATTTTCGCGTAAGGCTAAATAAATTTGCGTCCACGTGAGCGGCCTTGTAAGTGGGGAATAATAGCATGATAATATAGGTCAGACGAAAGCAGACATACCAGGATAGACTGACGCATATCTCAGTCGGTAATAAAATGGATGCGGGTTCAGGGCAAAATGCTTAAACAACAACCTTGAGCCGCCGTTGTTCCGATGTTTCATGATAACAGTAGATGATTGAGTCATCATGCGTCTGGCATACACCTGCACTCCATATTCTAATGCTTCACAAGAAATACAATTTCACAAATTTCCAACATTTTTTTAGGGATGAGCGCATATAAAGATCAGATAATATACCTCGATGTGTGTGTGGGGGGGGGGGGGGGGAGGGTGTTGTCTTTTATATATCTTGTTCGCCAACAGTACTTCATCAATTGTATGCAACAGAAAAAAACATTTTTTTTTCGTTGCTGTATCGGCTGGGGCATGATTTTTAAGGTTACATAAAACGTCATAAATTTTCTGTCCTTATGTAATCTGAAGAGCAGACAGCATCACGATGACAATCATAATCGTCTCCTAGAAGCTGAAGTGTCATATGTGCCACTCATTTGAGTGGCACATATGACAATTTGGCTGCTAGGGCACACCATTGTACTCATACAATATACGTCGATATCAAAGTAAAGAACTTTATTAACAACACAATGAGCAAATAACATACCCCATGTTAGATTATGAAATAACACATTTTTATATAAAGGATCACTAATAATGTTTTTGAAACTTGCGTGAATACATTATTATATATTATTGATGATGCATTTGCTATAATACAATTACCTCTCCATCCCACGAGAACATCGCGTGCGTGCTAAATTAGAGCAGGATTTACGAGGGAAAAACTCCTGATGCATACTTACCTGCTTACAGCATGGACAACCATACTAAAGTGTTTTACAAAGTCAAAAGGCGGTAACTGCTGACTTAAAGCAGTTATAACCTTATGACTTTGTATGGCAGACTAATGGGCGTCATATAGAAAGCAGGTCATTATATCCATCATGCTACATGTCATATTTTAACAATACAGCAGCATAACCTGACAACGTTAACGACCATAATACACTACTGTTAGAAATTCTCGCTATTATGCATATCCATAATATACTATTACGCATATTAAACTATTTTCACAATAAATACAGCAAGAAATTAATGTAATACGCAATTTTAGTGTGTACGGCTTTAGTTTCTTTAATTTTTTAAAGTGAAAATTCGCCTGAAAATAAAAGACGTCATGAGAGACCATCTGAACAGTGATGTAACCTCTCAAAAGCGACTACTTGAGCACTAAGGCAAGTCATGAGCGACCATCTTTAAATATACTAGACAACCTGTTACGAGCGACTAATTAAACAAGAATAGGGGAGTCCATCTAAGAAAAGAGCACATGTAAGAAAGGGACGATATGTCCTCACTATCTATAGTTGACTATCAGCGATGTTGCCATGTGAAGTTAAAACACTTATTTAACAAATAAGCTGATACTGCCTTTTGGCTTTGTAGAGCAGACTGGTGGTCCCTCGGAACAGGTCGCCTGCCAAGGCTAGCTAATCTACAAATGGTCGCTCCTAACAGTTTGTATTGTATAATCGCGCTACCTAATATGGCCACAGATGTGTCCTCCATTTTCAAAGTCTGCATACAAGTTTTATGAAAGCCGGGCGCACGCCAGCTTAAATCCCCTTCGCGAGAAAGGAAAGGCGACCTTTTACGTACAACCTTTTACGTACAAAATACGGATATATAATAAATAAAACTAACCCACTACGTAAAAAATGCACAAATGACAAAATACGGTGTATAATTCAGACTTTGACACATCACGCTCACGCGTACATTGTATACGTATTCAGTGTCCGTGTAGGAAATGACAATACACCTGGATTTCCCGCCTATTTTTAGTACTCTTTAGCACGCATATACGGTTAAAAAACCGTCTCCGGTGGCCGCTCAAATCCCCCCCCCCCCCTCTGCCCGATAGCGCCATAATGGTTCTTTCTATTCTGCGGATCAGCCCGGACTCACACGCGATCCCGTCTGTCCCCGCGGTGGTCCGCTCAACAAACCAGTAAACACAAAACAATGTATAACATTTATACAATGTTGGACCAACGTCCAAGACGTTGGGCGACGTTGTATAAATGTTATACAAATGTTTTGTGTTTGTTGGGAAAGCCATCAGACAGATCAAACACCGTAGGCCCAAGGTTGGTTCATTGGGCCATAGTCGCAGATTGTGGCCCAAAACTGAGCCGTTATTTGACCGTCGCCTATAGACACAGACGGCGCGAATTTGAAAGACCAGTTCGGCCCTCACGTGCTTGTGGAGGCTCCCCGCAATATAGTGTGAAGTCACTGTCATCTGGTGACAGAACAGAGACAGGGCAGGGGGGGGGGGGGCAAGAATGTCTCCAGGATGAGGCCCATTATATACATTGTATAGAGGGATTGAATGTTTTCATTGAATGAATGCTTAATGTTAGTCAAGGTCGTAGTGATGTTAGTGGTTATTTCAACCTTCTCAAGTAAAAAAAGTCCCTTACGAAAAAGGTCATAAAATGTTAAGTCAAATTTGAGTCAAATTGCATCCCCCAATCACCACCGCGTACATCTTTTATCAATAGGTGGGTGCCGCCACTTATTATTCAAAGGTTTCTTCCCCAAATATTACCAGATCGTGAGAAGTATATACTATACATAGAGAACTGCCAAGTAAAAGTTGAATGCCATACCACAACTGTTCAGCATTTATCGCTGTCACAAGCTTTTTTGGCAATACAGACAGACAGACAGGTGTTGTATTGACATAATTATTGATTTCTCATAAATGTTTTTTTCAGGTCTCATTATACTTGCCAACAAAATTAATGATGTCGGCCACAATAAGTCGCTCGGTAAATTTGCAAACATTATGCAAAGTGAAACTATTGCAAAACTTCAGAAATCTAATTTTGATAAAATAAACTAGATAAACTCGTTTTCGCTGGGATATTATCATACTAGTAACGCGAAACAACAAGTTTTTACATAATGACATATATAGAAAATGGCAGGGAATTGGGAAATATCCGAGGAATATTTTTTACAATTAAAAGAGAAGAGTAGGTAGCAGTTCTATATATACACATTAACTTCAGGGGACGGAAGGCTGTATAATTTTATCTGCTGCTCTGACTGTAAAAGACCCCTCCCCCCTCCCCCACCTACTATACATCCACAGTGCGTTGTCGTCAGTCGCGGACGATTACGTAAACAGTAATAATAACAATGATTCCCACGAAAGGTCAAGTTGTCAGGTCAGGTCAAACCTGCCACTCACTAACAACCACACAATGATACATAACGTAACCAGGTAACAAAACCCTAATCAAATACGCTGGCTCAACACTGGGCCAGCGTCGCAGACGATGGCCCAGTGTTGAGCCAGCGTATTTTGCCATCTGTACCACCACGGCAGCTGGACAGACGATGACATTAAACATTGATGCCTGACTTATGTTATGCCTGTTAAGGCACGTGGCGAAGGGTAAACGACGGACGAGTGATTGTGACTGACACGCTCAGTCACATCTGGTCACATACATGGTTATTACAGCTATAACCACTTGACTCTGGTGCAGAATCAAACATGCAAATCAAGTCACTTGATTGAGATATCTTCCATCTGCTTGCTTGATTGTTTATAATACGAAGTAGCTATTCTTACGGATTGACCTAAATATTTTACAATCTGTAATATGGTTGGTAAGGAGTGATTGGGGGCGGCTTTTGGTATTCACGAAGGTAAACTTCAGACGATGTCAAAGATCACGTCCTGTTTAGCCTGAAGTTGTGACGTTTATATATTATTTATAAAACAAAACTTACTGTTGCATTTCAGTACAGATCCCCTGGCAAATAGATGTATTTCCATTACGGAACAGAATGCTATAGTGGAGGACGGTTAAAAGGTGGAGGTGGGGGAGGGGGGGGGGGCTGACTTATGTCTCGTTGTGTTCTAATATATATTTGTTTCAAAGCGGGAGAAAACAATCAACCTTATAAAAAGCATTGTAAAATCCCGTGCCCTCCAGACTTCTATTGTGCTCAGGTACCTCCTTTCTTCAGATTCTGGATAAGCTTTTATGAAAACATTAAAGTTATCTACAGAAGAATGAATTTGTACAACAATTCCCACCCCGCAGTCAATGAAAATTACATCATTTTCAAAAATAACCAGGTGCCATATATACTTTAAAAGAGAATCATTTGCTTACGATTATTTACATGTTAAAGCCACCATATGAATACTATCAAGGAGAACATTCCCGATGTCACAGAAATATTTGCAACATCCATTCGATCTATTGGCGCCGTCAGTGTCGATAATACACGGGGGCCGAACACTTGACTACTTTGGCATTTTACTAGTAGTGTTTGAGATGAGTTACCTGTCTTGGTTTAATGTCCTCAGCCTTGGAGTCCAGGGTGTTAAGGTAGAACTGTAAGTTCTTCTTCATCACCTCATCATCAGGATTAAAGAGGAGGAAGGACACAGCACACTCAGCAGCCTTATCTACATTCCCAGCTGTAACACAACAGTTAAAACATTAGAGGAAGGACATGGCACACTCAGCAGCCCTATCTACATCCCAGCTATAACACAACAGTTAAAACATAAGGAGTTAGGAAACGACACACTCAGCAGCCTTATCTACATTCCCAGCTGTAACACAACAGTTAAAACATTAGAGGAAGGACACAGCACACTCAGCAGCCTTATCTACATTCCCAGCTGTAACACAACAGATAAAACATTAGGTTAGGAAGGACACGGCACACCCAGCAGCCTTATCTACATTCCCAGCTGTAACACAACAGATAAAACATTAGAGGAAGGACACAGCACACTCAGCAGCCTTATCTACATTCCCATCTGTAAAACAACAGTTACAACATTAGAGGAAGGACACGGCACACTCAGCAGCCTTATCTACATTCCCATCTGTAACACAACAGTTAAAACATTAGAGGAAGGACACAGCACACTCAGCAGCCTTATCTACATTCCCATCTGTAACACAACAGTTAAAACATTAGGAGGAAGGACACGGCACACTCAGCAGCCTTATCTACATTCCCAGCTGTAACACAACAGTTAAAACATTAGGAGGAAGGACACGGCACACTCAGCAGCCTTATCTACATTCCCAGCTGTAACACAACAGTTAAAACATTAGGAGGAAGGACACGGCACACTCAGCAGCCTTATCTACATTCCCAGCTGTAACACAACAGTTAAAAAATTAGAGGAAGGACTCAGCACACTCAGCAGCCTTATCTACATTCCCAGCTGTAACACAACAGTTAAAACATTAGAGGAAGGACACAGCACACTCAGCAGCCTTATCTACATTCCCAGCTGTAACACAACAGTTAAAACATTAGGAGGAAGGACACGGCACACTCAGCAGCCTTATCTACATTCCCAGCTGTAACACAACAGTTAAAACATTAGAGAAAGGACACAGCACACTCAGCAGCCTTATCTACATTCCCAGCTGTAACACAACAGTTAAAACATTAGGAGGAAGGACACAACACACTCAGCAGCCTTATCTACATTCCCAGCTGTAACATAACAGATAAAACATTAGGTTAGAAAGGACACAGCACACTCAGCAGCCTTATCTACATTCCCAGCTGTAACACAACAGTTAAAACATTAGAGAAAGGACACAGCACACTCAGCAGCCTTATCTACATTCCCAGCTGTAACACAACAGTTAAAACATTAGGAGGTAGGACACGGAACACTCAGCAGCCTTATCTATATTCCCAGCTGTAACACAACAGTTAAAACATTAGAGGAAGGACACAGCACACTCAGCAGCCTTATCTACACTCCCATCTGTAACACAACAGTTAAAACATTAGAGGAAGGACACAGTACACTCAGCAGCCTTATCTACATTCCCAGCTGTAACACAACAGTTAAAACATTAGGAGGTAGGACACGGAACACTCAGCAGTCTTATCTATATTCCCAGCTGTAACACAACAGTTAAAACATTAGAGGAAGGACACAGCACACTCAGCAGCCTTATCTACATTCCCAGCTGTAACACAACAGTTAAAACATTAGGAGGAAGGACACGGCACACTCAGCAGCCTTATCTACATTCCCAGCTGTAACACAACAGTTAAAACATTAGGAGGTAGGACACGGAACACTCAGCAGCCTTATCTATATTCCCAGCTGTAACACAACAGTTAAAACATTAGAGGAAGGACACAGCACACTCAGCAGCCTTATCTACACTCCCATCTGTAACACAACAGTTAAAACATTAGAGGAAGGACACAGTACACTCAGCAGCCTTATCTACATTCCCAGCTGTAACACAACAGTTAAAACATTAGAGGAAGGACACAGCACACTCAGCAGCCTTATCTACATTCCCAACTGTAACACAACAGTTAAAACATTAGGAGAAAGGACACGGCACACTCAGCAGCCTTATCTACATTCCCAGCTGTAACACAACAGTTAAAACATTAGAGGAAGGACACGGCACACTCAGCAGCCTTATCTACATACCCAGCTGTAACACAACAGTTGAAACATTAGGAGGAAGGACACGACACACTCAGCAGCCTTATCTACATTCCCAGCTGTAACACAACAGTTAAAACATTAGGAGGTAGGACACGGAACACTCAGCAGCCTTATCTACATTCCCAGCTGTAACAAAACAGTTAAAACATTAGGAGGAAGGACACGGCACAATCAGCAGCCTTATCTACATTCCCAGCTGTAACACAACAGTTAAAACATTAGAGGAAGGACACAGCACACTCAGCAGCCTTATCTACATTCCCAGCTGTAACACAACAGTTAAAACATTAGGAGGTAGGACACGGAATACTCAGCAGCCTTATCTACATCCCCAGCTGTAACACAACAGTTAAAACATTAGGAGAAAGGAACGACACACTCAGCAGCCTTATCTACATTTCCAGCTGTAACACAACAGTTAAAACATTAGGAGGTAGGACACGGAACACTCAGCAGCCTTATCTACATTCCCAGCTGTAACACAACAGCTAAAACATTAGGAAGAAGGACACGGCACACTCAGCAGCCTTATCTACATTTCCAGCTGTAACACAACAGTTAAAACATTAGGAGGTAGGACACGGAACACTCAGCAGCCTTATCTACATTCCCAGCTGTAACACAACAGCTAAAACATTAGGAAGAAGGACACGGCACACTCAGCAGCCTTATCTACATTCCCAGCTGTAACACAACAGTTAAAACATTAGAGGAAGTACACGGCACACTCAGCAACCTTATCTACATTCCCAGCTGTAACACAACAGTTAAAACATTAGAGGAAGGACACAGCACACTCAGCAGCCTTATCTACATTCCTAGCTGTAACACAACAGTTAAAACATTAGAGGAAGGACACGGTACACTCAGCAGCCTTATCTACATTCCTATCTGTAACACAACAGTTAAAACATTAGGAGGAAGGACACGGTACACTCAGCAGCCTTATCTACATCCCCAGCTGTAACACAACAGTTAAAACATTAGAGGAAGGACAAGGCACACTCAGCAGCCTTATCTACATTCCCAGCTGTAACACAACAGTTAAAACATTAGAGGAAGGACAAGGCACACTCAGCAGCCTTATCTACATTCCCAGCAGTAACACAACAGTTAAAACATTAGAGGAAGGACAAGGCACACTCAGCAGCCTTATCTACATTCCCAGCTGTAACACAACAGTTAAAACATTAGGAAAAAAGACACAGTACACTCAGCAGCCTTATCTACATTCCCAGCTGTAACACAACAGTTAAAACATTAGGAAAAAAGACACAGTACACTCAGCAGCCTTATCTACATTCCCAGATGTAACACAACAGCTAAAACATTAGGAAGAAGGAAACGGCACACTCAGCAGCCTTATCTACATTCCCAGCTGTAACACAACAGGTAAAACATTAGGAAGAAGGACACAACACACTCAGCAGCCTTATCTACATACCCAGCTGTAACACAACAGTTAAAACATTAGGAGGAAGGACACGACACACTCAGCAGCCTTATCTACATTCCCAGCTGTAACACAACAGTTAAAACATTAGGAGGTAGGACACGGAACACTCAGCAGCCTTATCTACATTCCAAGTTGTAACAAAACAGTTAAAACATTAGGAGGAGGGACACGGCACAATCAGCAGCCTTATCTACATTCCCAGCTGTAACACAACAGTTAAAACATTAGAGGAAGGACACAGCACACTCAGCAGCCTTATCTACATTCCCAGCTGTAACACAACAGTTAAAACATTAGGAGGTAGGACACGGAATACTCAGCAGCCTTATCTACATCCCCAGCTGTAACACAACAGTTAAAACATTAGAGGAAGGACACGGCACACTCAGCAGCCTTATCTCCATTTCCAGCTGTAACACAACAGTTAAAACATTAGGAGGTAGGACACGGAACACTCAGCAGCCTTATCTACATTCCCAGCTGTAACACAACAGCTAAAACATTAGGAAGAAGGACACGGCACACTCAGCAGCCTTATCTACATTCCCAGCTGTAACACAACAGTTAAAACATTAGAGGAAGTACACGGCACACTCAGCAGCCTTATCTACATTCCCAGCTGTAACACAACAGTTAAAACATTAGGAGGAAGGACACGACACACTCAGCAGCCTTATCTACATTCCCAGCTGTAACACAACAGTTAAAACATTAGAGGAAGGACAAGGCACACTCAGCAGCCTTATCTACATTCCCAGCTGTAACACAACAGTTAAAACATTAGAGGAAGTACACGGCACACTCAGCAGCCTTATCTACATTCCCAGCTGTAACACAACAGTTAAAACATTAGGAGGAAGGACACGACACACTCAGCAGCCTTATCTACATTCCCAGCTGTAACACAACAGTTAAAACATTAGAGGAAGGACACGGCACACTCAGCAGCCTTATCTACATTCCCAGCTGTAACACAACAGTTAAAACATTAGGAAAAAAGACACAGTACACTCAGCAGCCTTATCTACATTCCCAGCTGTAACACAACAGTTAAAACATTAGGTCAGGAAGGACACGGCACACTCAGCAGCCTTATCTACATTCCCAGCTGTAACACAACAGCTAAAACATTAGGAAGAAGGAAACGGCACACTCAGCAGCCTTATCTACATTCCCAGCTGTAACACAACAGGTAAAACATTAGGAAGAAGGACACAACACACTCAGCAGCCTTATCTACATTCCCAGCTGTAACACAACAGTTAAAACATTAGGAGGAAGGACACAGCACACTCAGCAGCCTTATCTACATTCCCAGCTGTAACACAACAGTTAAAACATTACAGGAAGGACACGACACACTCAGCAGCCTTATCTATATTCCCAGCTGTAACACAACAGTTAAAACATTAGAGGAAGGACACGGCACACTCAGCAGCCTTATCTACATTCCCAGCTGTGAAACAACAGTTAAAACATTAGGAGGAAGGACACGGCACACTCAGCGGCCTTATCTACATTCCCAGCTGTAAAACAACAGTTCAAACATTAGAGGAAGGACACGGCACACTCAGCAGCCTTATCTACATTCCCAGCTATAACACAACAGTTAAAACATTAGGAGGAAGGACACAGCACACTCAGCAGCCTTATCTACATTCCCAGCTGTAACACAACAGTTAAAACATTACAGGAAGGACACGACACACTCAGCAGCCTTATCTATATTCCAAGCTGTAACACAACAGTTAAAACATTAGAGGAAGGACACGGCACACTCAGCAGCCTTATCTACATTCCCAGCTGTGAAACAACAGTTAAAACATTAGGAGGAAGGACACGGCACACTCAGCGGCCTTATCTACATTCCCAGCTGTAAAACAACAGTTCAAACATTAGAGGAAGGACACGGCACACTCAGCAGCCTTATCTACATTCCCAGCTGTAACACAACAGTTAAAACATTAGGAGGAAGGACATGGCACACCCAGCAGCCTTATCTACATTCCTAGCTGTAACACAACAGTTAAAACATTAGGAGGAAGGACACGGCACACTCAGCAGCCTTATCTACATTCCCAGCTGTAACACAACAGTTAAAACATTAGGAGGAAGGACACGGCACACCCAGCAGCCTTATCTACATTCCCAGCTGTAACACAACAGATAAAACATTATATCAACTGTGTCGTCATTGAAAATATATAACCAAGAACTTATATAAAGTTCTTGATATAGCTTACTTCTTTTTCTAAACAATACCAAATACTTGCTGAACTACAGCTTTGATAAGAATATTACATAATATCATCACGCGGTTCAAGATCAAGCGATAGGAAAATGGTCTTTAGAAGACGAGCAGAAGATCGTTAGAAGTAGATTCCTTGGATTTATCCACCAAAGTGAAGATATCATAAAACCCAAGAGAAAAGTTGAAATTAAATTATTTATTCGTCCGATACATTGTTCCCATCTAAAAAAAATACATTTCAGAACAAATATGTTTCGTTTGAAGATAACCGGAGGAGGCCATTTTAAATTTAATATGTCAATGTATTCAAAGCTGTCACTACAGGTCATCATATTTTGATGAGCCAACGAGATATACATACATGTATACCCAGAAGTAGACGATAACCACGCAATGCCATTAATCATCCTTCAATAATGTATTTTCAATTTATCATGCAACATTGTTATATGTAGAATGGAAACCAAACATGTTGCTATTGTGACAGAATAATGTATGTCAAATATCTGCATGTGCTCGTTCAATCACTGTCTGTCATATCCTGTCATACAATGAGGTAATGACAGTAATTAGGTAAGTCTGCGCGTGCCATCACTAAGTTATGGTGTGCGACACGCTCACAAAATGCCAAACGTAAACCCCTTAACCCGGCAAATTAGATAATTGAAAGGTTCACCCACTGGAAACAGTGTCTAACCAGCAAACACAAGACGTAGAATCAATGTTGGCTTAATGTTGGCCCACCGTCTACAACGCTGGACCCACATCAAAACAACATTGGTTCAACATTGTTCAACATTGGTTCAATATTGTGTTTGCTGGGGATCACTAACTATACATGCTTTAGCGACACACTAATTGAGATCGGGTACAATTTAGTCAATTTGTTGAATTTTATATGTACAAAATGTCCATTTTTTTCCACAATTTTCCATAGCTTTAAATGGTCGCAATGAAAATAAAACTATTTTGAGAATGTGTTTAATCAATGTTGAGTCAATTAAGATATAATTTACCGATATATACCGCCTAGATATTAAAGTGCAATGTGTAAAAAAAAAAAAATATATAAACAGCTGAAAAAAATCAAGATGATAATATCAAATGAAGAAATCAAAGTAACTAAATTCTTGAAAATCAATCATCAGAGATAAAAACATTTAAAGAGCCGAAACGAGTATTTGGTAAACCATACAAAGCACAAACATTGAAAAACAGGACTGGGAAACCGGCCTAAATACCTCCAATTTCATTATGTGTGAATAGAAATTCTACACGTCAAAAACGGCAACTTAACAAATATCTAAAGTGTGCGGCAAAGGTGGAGCGGTAAATTTATACCGTCCGAATTGCCGCACATCAAAAAACTTAGCAACACGAAGCGCCCCGCACCTGGAATCAACTAGAGACCAAACCAGACACTGACAGCAACATCCCGGATAATGAGTCATCCATTTACGTCACGCGATCCGGACGTTGATTCGTCGTTGGCTTAATGTTGGCCCACCGTCTCCGACGGCGGACCAACATTAAGCCAACGACGGACTGGAGTTTCATTTTCAGCAAAAAAATGATTTCTTCCACGTCAGGTCAAGTTAATCAGAATGCACGTGTGATAATCCTGTCACTAGGTGGGGCGGCATCCGAGCCACCGCACCATATGGCAAGCCGTGCAATAACACGTGGGATCCCGAAAGATGGGTTAATGCTGGATCAACTTCAATTGACGTTAGCACGGCATTCAACCGACATCTCGGGTAAGCTGAATAACGATTGAACTGTTATTTCATACACAGAAATATATCACAATATCAGTCTATTGTAGTGTGGTATCGGATATTGTTAATTTCATTCGATCTTTAACAAAATCAGGAAAAAATCATTAGCTAATGGTATTAAAGGAATCTAGCATATATCTTACTAATAGTCTATGTAACATCGATGCACTCACAGTCTGCAAGAAATACAGCTTGGTTGTTGAATTGGCCATCTGTCTTTTTTGTATAACCCAAAATATACCTATAGTACTTGGGTACATGAATGATGATGTATAACTAGCCGAACACACACTCTTGATCAAAGGCTCATTGACATCATAAAAACAAATATTCATTGAGTATGATAATAACAATACAAAATAACAATAATGCGAACTACCCTGTCGTTCACAAACTTAACCAGAGGGGTAAATGTCTTAGTTTGACTAAACCTATGGCATGATTAACCCCTTAAGCACGACTATGGTAATTTTTAATCCCTTTTATCAGCAGGTTAAATCACAGTTATTGGGAATGAAATGTCTGTTTAAATGACAAGATTTTCAAATGTTTGGTCTCAAATTGAACAAATATGAGTAATTTTCGCCCCCTTGAAGTTGTGGGTCGCGGTAGCGACGCACAACTTCAAGGGGGCGAAAATTTAAATTATTTAACTTAGCGGTTCAAGATTTAATTTAGTCGTATAAAATAAATCAAGTCGTATAAAATAAATTTCATAAAATAATCATGTTCCGTGAGTGTAAAATGAACAAATAACATACGTTCCAAAATAAACAAGAAACTAACAGAGCATTGAGCTCTCAATAATTACGAAAACTTTGAGCTGCTGGCCATAATCATGAACTCGGGGAAGTGAATATTTTCTCAATTATCAGCTGAGGATGATGGACCACGTGTATTCCTCTGAAGTCACTGAACGGATTGATTCCATATTTCGCACCGGCATCGGTGCGAAATATGGAATCAATCCGTTCACTATACATGATGAATACCAGTAGATTGAATGCTTCAGTCTGATTGACCCTCCGCGCGCTGGTATCATTTTAGAGAAACCCGAATCAATTATTGCATCGCCATAAAAAAAAAATGAATTGCAACGGATTTTAATATTTTAGTAAACTGGGGATGATAAATATTGGTAAAATAGTCTAATTTACACATTTATTTACATTCTGATGAAATCTATAGGGTAGCTTTTTTATTTTATTCCATATACAAAACTTTACATTTCTGCTGTAATTTTTGAGTTCTTTTTTTAAATATGGACACAAAATATTTGATTACATTTCACTCTAGTTTTTATTGTATTTTTGGTAGGCCCTATAATTTCAGAAAAAAATATTCGTATAAAAGTATGTAGCTCTAATTTGTCTGTTAATTTATGAGTACAACATGATTAACAAGACTTACTTTTCATGTAGCCATAATAATAATATCGAAAATTATTGCCCACGTCAGCATAACGACAAAATGATCAATTAAAACGTTGGATTATCTGACAAAAGACGAATAAAAACCTGAGCAGAAGGCAAAGGGTTCGAGACGACGGTGCTGGCGCACGGTGCGTCGTAAGATGCCGCCCAGGTGACATCAAAAATCCTCCCATATTGCTTTCCCCTAAATTATCTATCATCTGTAATGTGACGTTGAACGTTTCAGGGCCTGCCATGTTACCCTGGGTAATGTAATGAATAGCGTGTAAGCATGTCGTCAGGAAGCTCAACCATCATCCGCTCTTACACCCTCGGTCATTACTCATCCCATAACTACACCAGTCTCTATGTGTGTGCTCATCTCAACATTTAAGTCAAAACTTCAGTCAGTCATTAGCTCGCCATAAGCGAGCTAATGACTGACTAATGCTTCGACTTAAATGTTGGCGAGAACAAAATGTTCTCAACATATAAGTCAAAAACTCAAATCAGTCACTCAGCTCGCTGATGACTGACTGATATTTTGACTCAAATGTTTGAGAGCAGTCAATATTATCAACATTAAAGTCTAAACTGCATTTATTCACCCTTCGCGGATGGCGAGACCATGACTGTCTTTACACATGTTCAGTTAACATGGATAAACTACATAAACGTCATGATTTACATTATCTAAAATCGTTAGGACTCGGAGATCGCGGGTTCAAACCCCACTATGATTAAATATTGTGAGGAACCTTCGTGATGCTCGGCCTCAGTCCACCAGGGCTCGAATTCCGAATCCTGTGTTTGGAAGGCGTTGTCATCTCATTCATCTCACCATCATCCTCAGGAGATTCTCCTGGCCCAGTTTAGCCTATATGTGCACAAAGGTGGTTTGAAATCCCATCGCATTTCATTTCATTTCATTGTGAATTTCTTGACAATGAAGTGATAAATTTAGCACTTGATGATAAAAGTCGCATCTACCACGATCATGGCAGATACGACCAGTTTATATATCACGAATTTACCAGCTTCCAATAACAACAAATCTATTCTGACCACTGATGACAATGTACTTGGGTCCAATTAAAAAATATTGTTCAAAATAGACTCGTGGATGTCTTATATAATTTTAGCAGACGTCCGTATCTCCACAGTGAACGTTTTCATGTGATAAAAAGGGAGCCGGTCGATTTAAAGGTCAAATAAACTCCCCAGTGTACCTGGACTGGGGGCATATCACTCAGGTAAGACAAAGGATAACACCTGGATATCAGGGACGCCAGACAACAGAGGTCATCGTCTTTAACCATTACAACGCGGAATTAATTGTGTATAAATCGTGGAAAACAAAGCGTTATTTTCAATTTGAAATCATCGTGAATGTTTTAGATAGCTCTTTCTGATTCATTTGAATACCTATGTTATGGGTCTACGGCCATTATAAATATTTTTACTCTTACATTGCGGTGATCGACCTTAGACGTCAGAATCTGACATCTAAAGTCCATCTAAAGTAAGGGTTAACCCTTTGCCTGCTAATCACGACAATAGTCGTTTTTAAGCCGTTTTATTTGCTGATTAAATCATTGTTATTGGGAATAAAACGATTGTTTAATCATCGAAATATATAAATGTTTGGTCTCAAATTAAACAAATATCATATGAGTAATTTCCAACCACTTGAGGTTGTGGATCGCGGTAGCGAGACACAACCTCAAGTGGTTGAAAATTTAAATAGATTAACTCAGCAGGATGGTGGTTAATATCATGTTTGATTGCCCAGCCACCACCATGATCCAGTTTCACCTATCTATAGACATAAGTTAGTCAGTCTTAATTAAGATTGAGGGTATGACTATATATAAAAAAGATATATAAATCCGGCTCTTCGTAGTACACCTACATAATATATCAAACCCACAATGCGCTGTACAACGTCGCCTCAATGCTGAGCCACAGTCTGAGAGGCTGGCACAAATTGTGATTAACGAGAATTTTTAATTAATTTTCTCTTTTAATTAAATGCTGTCGAATAAACAACTCAACTTCAATGTGTCTCAAGCATACGTATGGCAAAAAAAATGTTTTTGTATGAAAAAATACTGGTTCTAGAATATTAGAAAAATGCTCCAACGGGAATTGCACACCTATTCCAGAGATGTCTCTCATGTTCAATACGACTATGACACGTGACAGAATGACAAAACCCGAGGCCGTGCTGATCTATACACCCCCCCCCCCCTCCCAGCGATCCCGTGACGGGGGACCATATCCCCATAGAGAGCGTAAATAGCCAGGCTTTATCATATCACCACCTCGTTCACATAAAAACGCGTCTATTAGCAGGATATACGAGTGAAAAAGTACAAGTTTTTTGGCACTCACTGCCGCCATGTGACAATTGTGAAAAGGATACAGCATAGGCAATTCGTTAAACGTTGGCATAATAACGGGCCAGTGTCACAGACGCTGGCCCGTCATTATGTCAACGTATTATAATTGTCCCCGGAGTGGTAATTTGGCTTTTATGACAGATTTCTTGCTGTGTTACTCGTATTTTTCATTAGGGACTGCTCGTCACGTGTTGTATCTTTTCATGAACAAAAAAAAGAACCAGATTTTTCCTCACATTCTTAAACAAAGGAAGTCTGTATCCCGTCCTCTATCACATAATATTACGTCAAAAAAATGTTCAATGTTGGACTACATATTAGGCTCTGTCTGTCTGTTATCCTGAGTACAATGTATACTATTATCTAAACACAAGGTACATTACACTGCCCCCCGTAGACACAGTACAACCCTGAGAAAGAGTGTAAAGGCCCGTTCAGACCTGTTACGACTTTTCTTAGCGGCGCGGCCGACGACAAAACGCTTACGACTTAACGCGCGGGACTGTTGACATATGCTACGACAAAACGCGGAATCGGACGCTGCAATAAAAAAACATTTGTTGTGACAGCTGCAACAAACGTGGCTGACCACGTGCTATGTTGAAACTTATCGTCAGAAGAAATTCTTAATCCATGATATAATAGATACAGATATCTTTGATGCGCTGGAAGAAGAAGATCTGTTACTTATTGCTGCTTAATACTAAAGTTACAATATTAAAACAACATTGGGTCAACGTCTCGTGTTTGCTGGATGACCTCCTCTTAACCTGTTAACCCGGATTTTTTTTTTCCACAAGTGTATCAAGTGTACACAGTGATACAGTAGCATCTCAGGGTAGTAAAACTACTGAGAGGTGCTTGTCCCAGTCATCTCCGTGTAAATTAGACCTGTAAATACAGAAAGGTGGCCTCTTGGTCATATATACATCGCTACCAGGAAAATATGTGCGCAGCCAAGTAAACAACACTATTTACATGTTTTGCCACGTGACGGGAAGCAGTGCGTGATTGCCTCGCAAGAAAAAAGTCGTAAGCCCCCCCGCGCGTCCGTGACAAAAGTTGAACATTTTTCAACTTTCTGTGGACGCGCCGCGAGGGGGTAGCGTCCACGCGTCCGGGACGCTTCCTGGTGTGAACACCTCATCATATTATAGAAGGCTCAACTTCTGTGGACGCGTCGTAAGCAAAAAAGTCGTACCGCTAGGGAAAAGTCGTAACAGGTGTGAGCGCTCCTTAAAGATACATAGGCATACACGTGATTAAAAAGGGATATAATACTGTCAAGTACAATCAGGAAAATGGCTTTGAAGAACACTTAGTCTAAAAAAACGATAAAACGATTTATTTACCATAAAAAAAGAGTTTTATTCGCTTTATTAATATTTGGTCAGTTACGGGGTTGCCATCGCTTACATAGCCTCTGTAATAAGATATCATAACTAAGTGGCCGCCATTAACGGGATCCGCATGTGAGAAATTTTACACCGAGAATTACAATAAAGCTATTGTAGAGACAGGCTTAGAACGGACTCTCACAATTACGTCAGAAGCAGAATCATAAACCTGTGTGAGAGGATTATTTCTAATTAAATTTGTCCTCTGATACGCGTAATAAAAACAGAGTAATATAAAACAAAATGACTGAGGGAGGCGTATATTCCGGGGATTATCATTCTGTTAGCTATGTGTCACCTGTAATTACAAGCTGCAGTCATAAATGACAAGTTCAGCTGGAACCAGGTAGAACCAGGTGGGGAGTTTAACAAGTATTTACGACACCCCTGGATTAAGCCATTTAAATACCGCATACGTGAGCTCATTTTCAATTTAGTTCAATCTGATTAGTCTTCGAGCATTACAAGTGCCCTGGCAGTCAAAGTGTCATATGTGCCACTCGACAGAGTGGCACATATGACACTTTGACTGCCAGGGACGACATTATAGAAAAAAGGATTCTCCGAGTGTCTACCATAATTATTTTATATAACCAATAATATTTTGATAAAATGCAAACCAACAGTCCAAGAGGAATTGTATATTCTGACTTCAATACAAGTGATTTGTTGTTTCTTGTGCAGTTTGAATCAGTGAAGTACGACCCTAATTATACACACGATAACGATGTCAAAAATATCTAAACGGTCCAGTTTGCTGAGAGGCGTCGACGACAAGGTCGTAAATCAACAAATCACACTGTAAATATTGTGGTGGACTAGGGACCAAATTAGATTGAATATAAATTATTCATAACGATGTTGCTTGATTGTCAATGAATTGACATATAATATATAAAGAATATATAACCATTTATATATTCTTAAATATATCCATTATCTAGGCTGCGAGAAGCTCAAAAACATGGATAACCAAAAGTTTGTTTCCAAATACATCAATCAAAATGATAATGAACAACAAAAATGTATGTAAGTGTAGGTAAGTAGGTCGAAACAGTGACATTGTTATGGTCAATTTCGAAAAAAATTAAAATTCTAGCGAATATTACACATCGTACAAATTTGAAGATTTGCAGTATTTGTTATTTAATCATTTATTTTAGTTTATTTTCTAATTAATAATATGTAAAAAGGCACAATATCATTATTAGTCCTTAAATATAAGCGTCCAACATGTTATCAACTTTTGTTTACGGGAACAGGTCGACCTATACAAAAAAATATATAAATATATTTATAATTCATTTATTCTCGTCGTCAATAAATGTCTATATCTGTATGATATACATAACATAAAAACAAAATGTTTCTCAGTTTAAGGTATATTTTTCAAGTAACTTCAAAAGTAGACGTAGAAATTTTAAAAATATACACGGCAGATGATTAGTTTTATGATATGTACACATAAAAATAAAGATGACTGATAATTGCCTGTCATCTGTTTTCCCGCACAAAAAAAACAAGAGATAAAATAACTACAAATGTTCTACATGATAGCCAAACAAGACACACAAGCATAGAAGGTGTACCAAAGTGTGGATCATTACGGTATGAAAAAAAGATCAAGTAATTTGGTTTTGGTCATATTTCCTACTATGAATGGACGTGCCTAGAAAAAACAGTGTTATTTAGTAATATAATAAATAACAGACATTAAAGTAAATGAATGGAAATGAGGGATCGTGTATGCAAAGCCATAAGGCAGTATCTGCTTACTTTTCAAGTAAGCAGATACTGCCTTTTGGCTTTGCAGAGTAGTATATGGTGATAAGAGATATTTAGCACCAGGGTGTCACTTGATTGTCAGTTATAACTAAAGATTTACCGTGTGAGAGCTGATCAACATGTCAACCGTGGGTGTCATATAGTCATGCCAGAAATCAAGTCGATCAGCTCAAATTTATCTTTCTAACCCTAAAATTAAGCGATAAACCGCATCTGCATAAAAGCTTTCCAAAACAATCACCGAAGAGAGAATTGATTACGTGAATAACCGTTCCACATCAAAGAAAATGAACTGTTTATTTCAATATCAACACAATTTAGTTTCAACCAGAAGAAATACGAATACTGTGACTTATCAAGGAGATATCTATGTTGGAAATTAAGTTTTGGGAGCTGGTCTTAAACAGGTTTGGTGACAACTAAACCAGCTTGTTTGTTATGTGTTTTTATTTGTCACATGTTCGCACGTTTATTCAAGCACTTTCAACTTGGACATCAATTGTTCCCACACATGTTTAAATTATCAACATTTACATTGATGTAAATTGACAAATAAGAGGAAAACAGCATTGACAGATTATTGACGCATTGTTTGAAGAATGATGGGAAGACAACTTTTGACGAATGATGGAGCGACAAATCATCGCAAAGTATGGGAATACAGCATTTCACCAGAGCGCAACATTTCGTCAAATGACAAATAAGTCAGTAATGATTTTTCTTTATGTCTATAAAATATTTGTCTGTCTGTTAAAGATAATGAAGAGACAATCACGTGTGACAAACCAGGTGAAAACATTGCTCCAACCCTCTTATATAGTACCCCTTGTCGCATTTCTGCGATATATGACACATATAATCCATGCAATAAGGGAATTCTGAGTTTTCAGGTCAGATCATTTTAGAGATATTTTTGTAATCAGGACATTTTTATTCACTCAGAGGTGGAAATTGCGTTAGCAATTCCCACCTCTGGGTGAATAAAAATATCACTAAATATCAGAGTGATAAATCACAACGATTAAGTTAGAGATTATTAATGACAAATATGGTGAACACGCCAAACATTCGCAGAATCATTTGTATTTAGGTATAATTGGCGCGGCGTTTGGAGGTGTTAAGGTAGACCCCACGCGAGGCCAGTACACCACCTCATTAGTCGACCCCCAGCCCACTCCGCCTAGAATAAATCTCACTTAATAACCTCTAAACAGGATTCTGTTTGGCCCCCGTGGAATTTACCACCGGTTCTGTGGAATTTATGACAAGACTTAATAAGCGGAGTCACCGAAACCTGCAGATGTATAATAAGAATATGTTTGTACATTGCTACTCCAAACAAGATATCTCGGAACCAAAACTGAAAATATTTTGAAATGGGAATTCATGGATCGTAGTAATTTTCACCCCCTTTGAGTTGCGGATCGCGGCCGTGATCCACAACCTAAAGGGGGTGAAAATTACAGTATCCCACCCTAGAGTTCTAGGGTTAACTGGCATCGCAGTGAGGTTTATTTAGTCATAAAATAGGCTGTGGCAATGATCACATTTTGTGCTTAAGTTATTATTTGTGTGTTCCATGGAGTAGCACGGTATTTATTATGTGTTGCTTTGTCACCAGACAAGGCCATGTGTGATTCAATGGTCGAGCAGTAAATCGTTTTTCCCAATAAAACTGTCAGATACGTAGTGAATGAAATGAGATAAATATAATTAATCCATTTGAGTGGGTTTTTAGTTTATTTCATTATTAACATATCTCCACGTTACAGATAAAGCATCGTATAATGAAGTACTACGACCTGTCAGTATGTACAGCTTAAAGAAAATTAAAATAAACCACATATATTTTAGAGGAATTTAAATGCAAACATCATACATTATATAATTACCTCAATCGTACATTAGCCAAAGTATTTACATATATATAATGGATGACAGTCACAATAAATTTAATTTGTCGTCCTCCAGGGAGTTGATAATTTAACATTTTTAACAGGTTTTATTTGGGTGTAGATTGACTTGAATCAGAATAAGTTGTGTTACATGGGCGGGTTGTAGCACAGTGTCTAGAACTATAGCGTGTGGTGCAAGATGTCTGGAGATAGAATGTCATTCCCGCCATAATGTAATATCATAGTTAAAATTTTACCTTTATGGTAATATCAACAGAATTATTACTCTGTTGCTTCACATTGAATACTGTCAAGAATGAATGTCTTATTTATTCTTGATGGTGTGTAGGTCTAGGTAATCACGTTATTGGCGGTCGGGTCCCGTCGAGATGACGTCTCACGGCGAGATGACGTGAAACATGTTAAAAAAAATTGACGAGGACTTCGTTTTCCAAAACGACTGATATAATAGGTTTTCTTCAATGTGAAGGACAAAGACGTCTCTTAACCATTTCAGTGCGGGGACCGACTTTAGACGTCCGCATCTGGCGTATGTAGACGTCAGACTCTGACGTCTAAAGTCGATACCCACACTGAAAAAGGCCGAAAGGCCATAAACCCCAAAACGCACATCTACACCTCCTTGTAATCCATGAACATGATAAAGGATTATTTCCACAGATTTGCGATTTCTGAATCATTTTGTATTTGCGACATTTTTTTAAATTTACCGTTTCAACCCTGACGATGCATCAAAGGCTGAAAGCATCCTTTTACGATAGCAATTCGCGGCTTGTAGTGGATGAAGATGACAACTCAGGCTTGAAAGGGCTAAAAGTTAATTCAAGATACCATACTATAGTAACCCTTCAAGTCATCGCTAATCACGAAAATAATCGGTTGTTATCTGTTTTATCAGCAAGTTAAATCACAGTTATTGGGAACGAAACGAGTGTTTAAACAAATTCTAATTCAACAAATATGAGTATTTTTCTCACCCAATTGAAGTTGTGGGTCGCTAGCGACACACAAATTCAGGTGGGTGAAAGATATAAATAAATAAGATATCAAACTCAGCCGGTAAATCGAAAATCTTCACCTTTGAGATCAAGTTTTCATTCGATCGTGTATGCACGTGTGTAGGGTACTTTTATAGATCTGAGTGGACAAAATTGTCGTCATGTTTTCTTGTCCATTATAAGAAAACACCGCATATAAAATATTCATCTTGAAATTAACTACAAAGGGGAGTCTAAGGTTAGGCAAGGATACAAGAAGTATCCTTGTGTTAAAATGTAGCTAGTCTGATGAGTATCTATTTCCGGCAAATAGCGCTTCTAACTGTTCAAATAAAAGAGATATTTTGAAACAAATCAAATAAATAAAAGTCTCATTAATTAATTGTAAATGGCCAATATCCAAAATCGTTTTTGGGACGCTTGTGAAAATGTTTCATGAATAATGATCAATAATAGTAGAATCTAACAGTATTTCTTTATGCTGACAATATAGCGTGCTGACGTATATATATACTAATGCTATATTTTTGTCGAGCACCGCATTAACACTTTAAAAAAGAAAATAATAATACAAACCGGTGAAAGCTTTTGGTTAGTCTCGTTTAATAATCTATTGCTCTAACCTTCGTAAAGAACAAAACCCATTAGAAATATTACCGTCATGTCAGAGAAAAAGCGAATTGAGCGTTTTATATAACGTATTTCAATGACATCTAATGCACCATTTAGTTAAATGTTAATAGTCGAAATACATGTACCATATCACCGCCGGTAAAAGATCAAATTAAAAACAGAAAAACACTCGCCTGATGGATATACATGACTGTCACCGATAAGGTGACCATATGATAGAGTTACTCACAAATCAGACTGATAGCTTTGTAAAGGTCATCTGGTACAATTATGGCTCAGCCATTTTAGTACTAAACCAGCAAACACGATACATCAACCCAATGCTGGTCCAATGTTGGGCCAGCGTCGTAGACGATGGACCAACATTGGACCAACATTTGGTTGATGTATAATGTTTGCTTGGAAGACGGGTTTTCACATAAAATTCATAATTTATTTTTTAAACTTATTTCATAATAATATGCTGGTGTCAAATTGTTTTCCAATCTACATTCACGCCTAATTGAACAAGGGTGTCAAACTAAACATTTTCATTCATTTGAGATAGCAGCAGCGATCCACTACTTCAACTGTTTAAGTGGATGGAAATTACACATCGCTAACTTGGTGAATTTGAAATGTGTAATCTATTAATGCATCAGCAGGCTGACATTTGCATAACAAAGGGAAAATATAGAATTCTAGCCATAAAGTAATCGCCACCTACATGCCGGCTGTTTCATCAAGTCAAATGCTTTACATCAGATTGCATCTTCATTGTGGTAACTCGGTTTATTATGATAAACTCGTTGCCGTCTAATATCCTATACTATTTTATTTCAATGTGGTTTTCTGCATTCGATATTTTACTTATTTCTTTATGTTAAAATGGAGCATTTTCTTTGCCCAGTTAAGACATTTTTGTCTGATTTCTTGCTTGTTTTCAAAATGATTATTAATCTTCGTGATATAGTGTTTCATATTCAAATAAGCGTATACACAGCTTGCAGATGGGCTTAAATTGAAACATCTAATACTGGTATATCATGTTCAGGCACTGTTTCAACATTATCTGATTGGACATACGAACCGGGCGACTCAAGTAACTGAATCCTGTGGTGATGTTGTCTCTGATAACTACATGATTAACCCTTTGACTTCCAGGCCGGAGTGCATGCCAGGATCCAGATATACAGGTGTAGGGTTTCTATTTTTCGTCATTTGAAGCTGGAATTGCTAACGCAATTTCCAGCTTCAAATGACGAAAAATACATAAATGTAGTATATATTTGACGAAAATTTGTGTCATTTTATGGTTACGTTCATTGACGAATGACGACGGAAATTTCCGTCATGTATGGTAGTGAAAAGGTTAATTAAAAAAGTATTTTAAACATGATAAACGGGCTTTGCTGATGCAGATCGAAGATAAACCTAACATTATCTGTACATTGCTGTATATAATGGTTAATTACTAGTGGGCTCGAGACATTGAACCAATGCTGGTCCAGTGTCATCCCAGATGGTGACTAACGTTAAACCGATATTGAGTTAACGACTCGTGTTTTCTGAAATGTTTTTACAATCTATAGATGACTCATGCACGCTGCTGTCACGTGGTCACCCTTTATGTGCAAGTGACTACTATACTATTCTATTACCACTTAAATATCAGCTTTTAAAGTTGAAACGGTCTTTGATCAGTAAGATTTAAAAAAAAAAAATGGCCTTAATTCCGAAAAATATAACCAAGTGAAAGTGAAAATTCGAATTAAATAATATTAGCAGTAAACCATTTTAATGTTAACCATTAGAGCACTGATGCCGACTACAGTAGACTTTCTGTGTTTTTATAAGCACCTCTATGACCAGTTGTTAAAAGTAAAATATGCCTTATATCTTGAAACACTGATAGATGTTAGGATTTGAATTTCACAAATCACATAGATTTTCAGTCACTTGAAGTTGTGTATCGCGGTAGCGAGACACAACTTCAAGTGACTGAACATTTAAATGGAATATCTTTGTGCTCTAGGGGTTAACATGTTCTCCCACTTCAAGTTGCAAATATAACAGGAGACATTAAATGAATGTTGTTTTAATGCTGGTGCACCGTTTACGACACTGGCCCAGCATCAAAGCAGTATCGGATAATGGGGTAAAGTTCAAACCTGTATAAACATGATAAAAAACAAAGAACTTTCAAAACCAGTTCTATGTGGTCACTGCAGTTACTAATTTGGTAAAAAAGCTAGTCATGCAATACCGTATGTTCATTTTACGACAGAGTCAAACACGACAGACAGTTGCCACGTAAATCAGCAATCGCTTTTCCATTGAACTTGAGATCCCCCTGGTTTAAGGGGGTTGTAAATCATGTGGACAATAGCTCCCCTCAGTCCAATCTCTGGTCATGTTTAATGGTCCCTTTAAACCATATCTTACATAATCTACATCCGCAATTAATTTAGACGTCGGTGTGAATTCGTCATAGCAAAGGGGTTTGATCAATATCTTGAATAATAAATGGTCGTTTTATGTGACTAAGATCAAAACTTGCTAAGATTAATAAATAACTCACGAATGTATGGTTTTCTTTCTATTTCTATAAGATTACACAAATATAGAAACAATGTATAATAATTTATGTCACTTGTTACCTAAGCGTGATTTAAATCCACGGGTAATTTTGTGTTTCCAATTAGTAGCTTTAAATAAACAAAATATGTTATCAAACAGTACATATCATAAAAATGGTTGTAGGTTCTGTTTTTTATTCATTATACCATGTTTAAAGCTGACTCAACTTTGAATAGATTGAAAAATAGGTATATATGAAAAGATCAGATGGCCTAGTTTTATCGGATGGTTTTGCCTACAGATACGGTCATGTGGACATGGCGGCTTGCGATGATACATTTCCATAATAGGAATATCCTGTGGATGATTCCTGACATTCTTTGTGTTTTCAATGTACTTCATAGGTTTTCAAGAAATGTGGAGCACATATTTTCATTATCACATTTACGGTTCAGTCAAAATTAAAAATATATCAAAACATGGCGACCAATCTTCACCGTTTGCAATAAAAATCAAACCATAACAAAAAAAAAAAAAAAAAGCGTCTTCACAAACATTGTCGAGAAATTGCGTAAGTTAATAAACTAAATTCTTGTTTTACTGTTACTATCTTAACGTTACAATACGACGACATTCGTGACTTTGTACTTAAAGGGTAAATTAAGATGTGTATCAGCTGTAGTATAATCGTGGAAATGGAATGCCAGCTGTTTGTGATTTTTTTTACAGTCCAGACATTGTCTCCTCCATCACATCTTACTCAGAAAACACGAGACCTTGAACGAATGTTAGCTTAATGCTGGGCCAATGTCGCGGACGGTGGACTTGCATTAACCCTCTAAACCCTCGCGATGCATCAAAGTAACACTTCGTATCTCTGGAGAAGGTCTTAATTTCCTACACCAGATGTTCCGGAACGAACATTTTCATGAAACTGTTTTATTAATAACATATTTGTTTCATTAGCGACCACCCACTTCCAAATCATCTTCATTCACCACAAGTCGAGATTTGCGACAGCAATTAGCGGCTTGTAGTGAATGAAGTTGACTATAGTAAATTCGGGGTTGAAAGGTTAGACTAGCATTGGTTAAATATCTCATTCGTATATGTATATGTCTACATGTGACAGATGTCATTAGTGTACTACTCAAGACTTAACAAAAACACTACTTATTATACCATATATAAATAATTATACTTTCCTATGTTCTTAAAAAAGTAGCAATAACGTTGAAATTTGTTCCATGAGTTTGATTAAAAATGCAATAATATTATTATAATAATTATAAGGTAATTTTCTTTTATCTGAGTATATTAGTTATTTCTGATGAGTAGCCTTATGTCTGAGCCGCAGTGAGCTGTATGTTGACAACTTCAATCATGCGGTGCAACTTTTAGAATAAAATTATTGTTATAAAACCTGATCTATTAGAAAAGAAAATTTTAAGTGGATTAATACTGGGTCAGCAAAATACTGTACATATGGTAATTTTCGCGTATGTAACTTTTCGCGTGTTTAACGAATTTCTAATTTTGGGACTTTTCACGACGTTCAGAATTCGCGAATTTTCATTTTTCTTCAGTAGCGCTATTTTAATAATAACTAGGGCGGGGGCCCTAGGGTAGTGGTTAGCACCGCTGCCTTTCACGCCAGAGTCCGGGGTTCGGTTCCCGGTCTCGGCGGTTTGAAAGAAACAAAATTGTTTCTTCCCCATCCACGTGTGAAAGTTAGTATTGTGGGGAGCCTCCGTGACCGAGAGGTAGCGTGCTCGGCCTCAGACCGCCAGGGCTCGAATTTCGAATCCTGTGTCTGGAGGACAGTGTCATCTCAATCATCTCACCATCCTCAGGAGGTTCTCCTGGCCCAGTTTAGCCTATATGTGCACAAAGGTGGCTTAAAGCCCGATTCATTTCATTTTAATAATAACTTTCGCGAAATTCTTGAATTCCCAAATTTGTCCTCCTCGCGAAATTCGCGAAAATTATAACCTCGCGGTATTACCAGATCTACAGTATACCAATATGACTCTCTGTTATTATCGTGCTCCTGGTCCTTATATTACGTTATTTAAAAAAAAAACAGACTAAGAACTAACTAAGAACATTTTCGAATCTTATATAATAGAAAACCTGGAAAAATTGGTGATTTTATTTCGGCTTCTAAATATGACCTTATGATGTAAACATGTCCATAGACTAGAACTGCAATAGTTTTTTAATTTTTGTGCAGCGCATTCACCAGTTAGGCTAGATATAGAGACGAAATTCCTGAGTTGTAATTATTGACAACCATGTCAAAAATAAGAAATACGGGAATTTCGTATTTCGTGGGCCAGTCCCTTTAATTTAGAATACATGAAATTCCATAACTTCCATGAAAACTTTCTGCAGTCTGTACGCGTATCCCTTCACATACAGTATTTTAACGTTCGTGATATAATATATTATTTGTATTAGAATACATACCAGCGCACAAAGGGTTAATAGCCACAAACACAGCCAGCAGTTACAATATTGTCCATTCATGTGTGAACAAAAGCTGATTTCTGCGGTGTCATAAAACTCGGTCTAATGCCTACACCTTTTGTCCCCTGCCAGTTTATTGCTTCCTAAAATCAAGATAAACCCTTGGGACCCCATGGTCACCGGGAATATTCTTGCGATATTTTTTTCAAATACCGTCATCAGCCAAATTAAAAATTCTCTAAACTTTTTTAACGCGGATGATTTTATAATGTGAATATAATAATAATTTCTAGTCGTTTTCCTGGTGTTATCATAACGGATGGTAATATCGCTTCGTAATTTGGTACTTCAACGGGCTATGATGTCATCACCAGACGTAACAAATTACACGTATCAGCATGATCAGGGGCGGTGATTAGACGGGTGCGTGTAATAAATACGGGCACATTTAAACCGTAAAGATCGCGTCAAATCAAACGGTTAGGTCTCCACGCTGTGTAATTTACTCTTGTCCAAGTGTTGTCACGCATTGTGCTGGCGTATCCGGCCAAATTGACTGCAAATATCAATACAATCAGATCAAATGCAAATAGAGGGAGAGGGTTATGTGCGCCTCACCAGGGGGGAATAGGGCGCCGTTTTTTATTTATGTTTGAACCATGGAATTCAAATGATTTTATTCAATTTAAAATTATCAAGAATGTCTTTAGTCAGCTCTATCCGATTCATTTGAATACCTATGTCATGGGTCTACGGCCATTAAAAATATTTACTTTTTCAGTGCGGTGACCGTCTTTATACGTAAGATCCTAAAGTATAAAGACGGTCCCCGCACCGAAACGGTTAAAGCGCTGAGTTATGGAATTGAAAATTTTACCCACAACTTCAAGTGGGTGAAATTATTTGCATAATTTGAAAATAAAAAAATATATGCCACTCCAGCAAATTCATGCTCATTTCCACCAAGGAATCTACCAAGGATACTTGATTCAACTTTACATTTTCTTGATTTTACGCCCAATCAACAAGCTGTAAACCGGTTTTAATACATGCAGTGATTATCAGTTTAGGGTGTTCCCGCGACACTCTCTATTTAAATCCGTTGTCCCCGTCTCATCAATCTGATAATATAATTATGCATCTTTGAGTTGTCGACACAATTGATGTAAATGTCTGGTTAATTATGCAAACAACACAGACTCATTGCTCAGCATAGAAATTGAAAGCGAAGAAGTTGCGATCTAATGGCAAATGGAGCGTTTGATCTTGAAGATGGTTTGATTATGTTTGTAGACATAGGGGAAAGCGCCATTTTTATGATGCATAATAAATGGCGAAGGTGCATAAAGTCTTATCTGTGCACCTAATAATGCAATTAGAGTTTGAATTTATGTAATAACAGACTAGTAACCCAGCGACAACCTTTAACCCTTAAAGCGTCAAATAAAATAATTTAATTTTTTTTCCAGACCTAATGATCATCTCTTCCTCATTTTGTCTTGTTTGAACGACAAATAAAACAGTTGAGAACGACTATAAAATAAATAATTGTAAACAGTTTAACCTAATATAAAATGTCAGATTGAACAATGCACTGCGACATCACTGCGTCAGTCAGTAATGATAGAGTAGAGGGTCTCAGAGCGCGAAAACACTGCCTAATTGTGTATTACCGCGGTGGCGAAAAATATAATCCTTACTCTGGAGTTTAAACCAAAAAATTGCATACAACTTTCACTTGGTGTACATAATGCCATACTGGTATTTAAAGGGTGAACACTGTCACATGAGTTAGAGATGTACAATAATAGTGTGGTGTTTACACAAAGTCTAGTCTGAGTAGCCCTGCCAAAAAAATCCTCGTTTCTGGTTTTTGTTTTACACCATTCTATTGTCACAATCACATGATTGTTGTGAGGGCTGCTTTTGAAGCTAGAGTGCTACAAGTCAGGAAATAAATTAGAAACAACTTTGTACAAACTGGCCATAAACATTGTCTCTGTTTCTAAGTACTCATTGTATGGAGAGTTTTATGCACTCAGTTTCAACGTACACTACTTAGAAGTATTTGATCTCGTATCAATACTAACTGATAGTATTTGAATATATATATTTAAATATATATTTAAAAAAACTGGTGAAACGTATATTTCGTATTCAGAGTTTTCCTAATATTACTTCGTCAAATATTTTGTGAAAAAAATTCTACACCACAATCCTGAGCAAAATCGTCACGAAGTGTTAAATGAAATTATTTAACAGTAAGCATTCTCAAGGTTGTATTGGAGCATCAAACTTGCTCAAAACCAGCATCGCGACTAAGTGGGCAATGATAATAATAACAGTTTCTGTTCAAACTATCCCAGTATTAGCCATCGGTAGGGCTACTGCTGAATTGGCAATTAGGATTTTTCATTCATTTCAAGCTGAAATTAATAACACAATGTTCTACTTCAAATGACGAAAAATACTTCTATTTATAAAAATATGCAACGAATTAGTAGATCAGACGTGCATCTATCACAAACTTTCATCAATTTGGTGGTGTTTTAATCGGTTTTTAACTTGCTTGAAAACCTATAAACGACCCTATATCAGGAAAAGAGATACATTAGTTTGAAAGATATTCACATGTTTAACCCTTTGAGCGCTAAGCACGACTATAAATCTGTTTCAATTTGTTTATCAGCAGGCTAAATGACACTTATTGGGAATGAAAGCAGTGTTCAAACATCAAAACTTTGCAAATATTTCGTCCTAAAATAAACAAAAACGAGTAATTTTCTCCCGCTTGAAGTTGTGTGTCGCGGTAGCGAGACACAACTTCAAGTGGGTGAAAATTTATATAAGATAACGCAGCGATTAAAGGGTTAAATGAAAGCAGAACTCTGGGGACATTATGTTATAAACCAGCAGGAACACACGAGGCAGTCATTGCCGAAGTGAACCAATGTTGGGCCGCCGTGTTTCCCGACGTCTGTCTGATGAACAACGTGATTTATGAACGCCCGACACGATAGCCAGCGATCGGACATTCATAACTCTTCACTTGTGTCGGCATTGTTTATTCCCACTTCAGGCCACTTGTGTCCGAGTGAGTTTTGGCGTTACATATCTCCTTAATCGGTGAAAAAAGTGAGCTTTACACCCGTGGGCGGACTCATTTTTCACGTTATTATTTTTTTCAGTATTTGTATTTTCCCACGTATTGTGTGATGCAGTATGTCGGACCATAGAGTTCTACATCCCTGGTCCGACTTGTTACACGAGATAAGTCCTTTTGTAAAAATAGCTGAAATGTGGCAAATTTACCCGTAATCCATTATAATCACGTAAAATACATGTACTTGGTGATATATTCAAACATATCATTGAAACACTATATTAAAAAAATATCATTTAAGTGTGCAGCACACAATAACCTGGCCACTTTCATCCACAGCCAAACATAAATAAATGATTGCTAGGACGATTCGTCATTTCATTAGCACGCCTGTGTGATTTTCAATTAGCCTGTATACGTCAGAAGAGATTGAGCACAAACGTTAATATACATCCTCATTTCACCAAATATTTTGATATTCAACCGTACATTCATAAAAGATCAGGCGATTATCCACAAAAATAATTTTCTTCCACGTTGTAGCTATTTTAGACCTGTTGTACATAATTTTTTTAATGTTTTCACCTCAGTACACGTAGGGTTAACCCTTTAACCGTCGAGTTATTTAATTGGAATTTTCACCCACTTCAAGTTGTGTCTCGCCGACGCGATTCACAATTTCAAGTGAGTGAAAATTATTCAGATTTGACAAAATGGATGTGACCGATTTTAAATTTTCTTATTGATCTAACGTTTTATATCTTTAACATGTTAAAATGCTGATTTAACATGTTTAATGTGCTAATAAAAAAAATTGTAAAAACAACTATAATTGTGACCCTTGGTTAACCCTTGATCGATGAATTTGTTTATGGAAATCATGGAGGCCAAAGGGTTTTTTCAATTTGAAATCATCATAAATGTCTTATTTAGCTCTATCCGCTTCATTTGAATACCTCTGTTATGGGTCCACGGCCATTATAAATATTTTTATTTTTACAGTGCGAGGATCGATTTTAGACGTCAGAATCTGATGTCCACAGACGTCAGATTCTGACGTCTAAAATCGATCCCCGCGCTGTGAGGGTTAAAGGGTTAAACCCTTCGGCGCTGGTTACTCTTGTATTCATCCAGAACTCATTGTTAGTGGTTATTGTATGGCAAACACTGCCATTCGGTCCGACACAACAGTCAGGTCCTAAATCTCTTTGGCGCCATCTGTCATTCCCGTAATAACGGGTATAACGGCACGCCCGGCAATGTAGCAGGCTGTCGTCTACAGGTATATTGGTAAGTCGACGGGAAATTATTTTTTTATTTCAACAACATCACCAACAATCACAACAACGAAAACAAACAGCACGGCAACAATATAATGCAGATATTTCGACATCATGGTCACCATCTTTAATTTAAAATCTATGCAAAGAACAATAAAAAATACAATACCACACTAATCTGACTAACACGTGGCATTGAAGGAATGAATGAATGAATGAATGAATGAATGAATGAATGAATGAATATGTGAATGAATGAATGAATGAATGAATGAATGAATGAATGAATGAATGAATGAATGAATGAATTACTGAATGAATGAATGAATAAATGAATGAATGAATGAATGAATGAATGAATGAATGAATGAATGAATGAACGAACGAACGAACGAACGAACGAACGAACGAACGAACGAACGAACGAACGAACGAACGAACGAACGAACGAACGAACGAACGAACGAATGAATGAATGAATGAATGAATGAATGAATGAATGAATGAATGAATGAATGAATGAATGAATGAATGAATGAATGAATGAATGAATGAATGAATGAATGAATGAATGAATGAATAAAGGAAGGAATGAAGGAATGAAGGAAAGAATGAATGAATGAATGAATGAATGAATGAATGAATGAATGAATGAATGAATGAATGAGCGAACGAATGAATGAATGAATGAGGCTTTATGTAACTTTTGTGCACAAATAAGATTAACTGGACCAAGAAAATACTTCGAGGATGGTGACACTGCCCACCAGCAGACATCTATAGGATTTCAAATTCGGGTTGTGGCTGTCTCGGACATGGAAGCTCTCCACAAAGTCACGTTACACAGAACATCAACCCTGTTCTTTTTATATATAATTATAATGTTCGTGACATAGTAGAGGTAAAGGAATAAATCTAATATATTTCAATTTAGCCTATATCGATCTAACAGGTCACAATACCCTAGGTGATAAAATGTGCAGATTTTAGAGCGAGCATCACATACACGTATCCAATTCGAATACCGTCATTGCGATGACAGTGCAAAATGATGGCTGTGAAACTGAGAATTCAATAAATCGTCCCATCGCAGCCAAAGTATCCTATCTATCCCATAAGAGTGGCATATGTAGGATAGCCTACTTCAGCTCAGAGAGTACATTAATTGCCTCAGATATATGACTACTGATGTAAGATTACACACGACGGTGACGCCGGCCAAAGTCTGGCATTCTACCCCCAGCCCCTAATTTAAATAACAACTGAATGACGGCGGTGATTGGTCAAGGGTAGAATACTAGACTTGGTCAGTGACGCCTCACCACAAGGTGGTATTAAAAATATAATTATGTCTTATCGCCAATAGCCTATATGCTCATTACTGAGAGAATCCGTTCAGATCCACATCGGGAGGCTTTTTTTCAATTGATCCTTACTTGCCATAGAATGGAAAGGGGATAGTTGAATAATTATCATGCAGATAAAGTTTTAAAAGGGGAGAGAAAGTCAATGTACAGTAAAACAGAAACTCGGTTAATAGACGTTATCAAGGAATATATAAGACTTATATATTCCTTGGCGTTATTAACACTGAGTCACCGTTCATGATCTGCAGGAAATGTCTGACGTTCCTAGTTAAATCTGACAGTGACACGGACAGATTTAAGTCACGAAAACACATTAAAATTGAAATTGAAAGCATAATTATTTACCTTGAAGTTCGGATGCCTTTCAGACAGAGGTCTGAAATTCAAGGTAAATGATAATTAGCCTACATTATCAAATACATAGCCTACATAACGGGTCCAGCCCTCAAAATGCAAGATTATACTGTCCTTTTATATTGTTACATTTTTTGTACTTATCGGATAGCAAAAGAGTTGAAATAAATGTTGAAACGGCTTCAGAGATGGCGGGCTAGTCAGACTGAAAACCAGGTCGGACTACCAATATTGGGTCGAGGCCACCAGAGTATTTGAGCTGTGAGCCTGTGGGTATAATAGGGATATAAACATACGCCATTGGTGGACTGAATAGTCATTCTGAATGACAAACAAGCAAATACATCTCTTTTAGAAAAACTACCAGTCGGACAAATTGAGGAATGCAGTGGTTGCCATAACATGTGACAAAGCAGCGTCAGTTGGTATGAAGTGTCCGGCGAAAAAGGTTATGTCCGCATTGTATTTACAGCTCAACTAAATCCCCACAACTACGTCTACAGAAATACACATTTACATATACTTTATGAGAAATAAGCATAATATACGTTTGAATCGTAATTTTGTGGCCGTAATGCAATGCAAAGTGAAACTGTTGGTTTACAGCTAGATATGTAAAGCACGTAGTCAATAGCAAGGAATATGTACGTTCCTTGTTAATAGTAACACTGTTTCATAGACCCTCTAAATACAGCATGATCAGTATAGAACAGAAAAATGCATAAAATTGTATTTATCATCGTTATTATATGATTTTAGGATTCGACGTAATTCCCGAAGCTCTTGGCCCAGAAGCTACATCTAATCTAGATCAACATTAAGCCAGCATTGGGTCAACGTATCGTAATTGTTGGATTTACATGTATGTTTGGATGCGCAGCGTTGTAGAAGTGAGTATTTTATACCGATATAAATAATTCGGGATAAAAGTATGAGAACATAACATAATTTGATTATAATCATGATAATATACGCTTATATTTACAAAGCCGAAAGGTAGTAATAGTTAGCATTGCATGATGAAGGCAGATACAGTGTGTATAAACTTAACCATTTAACCACCAAATCATTCAATCTGAATTTTCACCCACATGAAATTTTGGATCGCTGAAGCGATCCACAACTTCAAGTGAGTGAAAATTATTCAGATTTGACAAAATGGAGGTCAACTCCTTTTAAATATTACTGATTGATGTCATATTTTATCTTTAACATGTTTAAAAGGTGGTACTTAATGTGCTAATAAAAAATGAAAACCCGAATATATGCGACACCGGCGGTTGAAGGGCTAATAAGGAGATTAATATACCGGTATATTGTAGCAACAAACATATAACACCGCCACATAAACACACTGAACTAGCTCAGTCTGCACAGCAAGGAATTCCCTTATTGGTCTATGAGAACTATCAAATAAACCTCTAGTTTTCACATTGTGAAAACACTATTTCCCTCTCAATGAACATTGAAAAGAGAGAGGGATCTGAGCTGTTCAAGCTCATCATACTGAATGACATGACTTGGGTTTTCATTGAATATCAGATGAACGATTTCTCTATGATAGATCTATATATAGGTTATGTTTATCGACATTGGTAAAAGTAAAACGAATTTACTTTTGTCATTATATGTAGTGTATAATAAGCCAAATAGCAATATTTCATTGCTTGAGGTAGATGTTTTTCGTAAAACACTGATATGCAGTCACTGATATAATTGCTAACATTCAGTTAATAATGTCAGCCAGTTACTGATATTTACGAACTGGTCATTCGCAACGAAAATATATTTTTTTCTTCAAGCGAATGAAGATAATACAATGGATCATTAAGCTATTAAAACATTGGCTTTGAATAAAGAAGGCTTTGTGTCAAAATGGCTTGCTTTGAGCTAATCAATCAGATACTTTGAAGACGCGGCCCATGCCCTCACACCAAATATGACCCGGCACCCGGCAAAAACAGCAAATTTGACCAATTAGTCACACATGGTTTACTGAGATATCGCTCTGAATCGCCGGTTTCACCTTTGAGATTGGCGGCGTGTTTTCCATAATAATAAGAGTGTAATAACGCTCGCAGGCAAGCCAGTCGGCGAGTGCGACAACCACAAACACCGTTACGGGTTGGTCAACACCGATAACGCTGTCCACTCGCGAGGGCTGGTCAGGAAGTTCACCCTATATTAGTTCGATGTTGGGCCAGCGTCTTCGACGCTGGACCAACATCAAACTAATATAGGCCTACATGTAGGGTCAACGTCTTTTTCTGTCAATAAAGAGTGCTAGATGTAGCCCAGAAAACATGGCACTTCAACCAATGATGGGTCAGTGTTGGGCTAACATATTTAACGATGGCACAGCATTGCCCCAATGGTGTTTCATAGATCATACTTGTCGCGGCTTTGGCCTTTTCGATGGCCTAAACGGCGGCCACAACGACCGAATCTGAGGAATATATCTCGTTTAGGAAAGAGATCCAAACCACATAGCACAGGTCCGGTTCTAATTTCACCATTTTGTGAACGACACTATAAATTCTGGGTTAAAACGCCCCATGCTGGGGCCATGAAAACCGGGAATACTTCAGATGTTACTCCAGTATAAGGGACTTAGAATTTAGAAGTTTCTATATTCCTTGATTAAACTCTTGGCGATACACAGGTTAATTGAAAAAAACAATCGCTGGGATTACCAAGTCAAGCTATGTTTTGTTGTTTTCTGACACTTTTATATTACCAGATAATTATTAATAATAAATAAATGAAAAATTAATTGTAAGCTCTGAATCATAATCATCAGTGGGAATGTGATAAATAATCATTCAAAGTTATTTATATTTATTTAAGCGCGTATGGGAGGGGGTGGGGTCTTCTTATAAATAATTGTATCTATTTTTGTCCACATTGTTGTCGATTTAATAATTTTACAACCCATTTAATATGGTGAACAAAACCTCCATATAAAAAATGCACAAATAAAATCGGCATCATATACAATAAGTTGCTAGATGGAAAAGTGTTCTGTATTAAGAGGGGGATAAATAAACACATTTTATCTGATATATTTAATGACATAGAACACCTAAAATAAAATATGCACGTACTAATGGCAAAAAACAACCATTAGCGAACGTATAAATTGCGGCAATTCACTGATCAACTCGTCCATTTAGAAGTATTTTACATAAAGTGAAAGAAAGACATTTCTCAGATGTCAGCTCGGGAGGGGGTATAAATGAGTCATGTCAGCCTACAGTGTTGGTTTTACATTCGTCCACCATTTGCGATGCTGGCCCAACATTAAACCAACACTGGCACGACGTCTCGCGTTTGCTGGGCTAATTCCATAGCCTCACTTGTTTGATGGTTTAACGACCACGTGCGAAGGGAAGAATTCACAGCAGGCGCCTAAAGTACAAACGGATCACAAAACGCGCCTGTGGTACAGAGAAGGTTAATGGGGAGTGAAGGCGTTCAACCAGGGTTCAGGGTTGTAAACTGTGGGGGAGCTGAGAAACCCGGGGCTTTTAATAAAGTGCTCATTTTCTGCGCCGGGTGTTGATATCACGCCTCCGTCACCAGTCATTTCCCATATTAAACCTTTCAGTGCGGGGATCGATTTTAGACGTCAGAATCTGACGTCCATAGACGTCAGATTCTGACGTCTAAAGTCGATCCCCGCAATGAAAAAGTAAAATAGTTATAATGGCCGCAGACCCATAACACAAGTATTCAAATGAAGCGGAAAGAGCTAACTAAGACAATTATGATGATTTCAAATTGAAAAAAAACACTTTGTGGTGTATTGGTTTATATAAAGATATTTCAGCGCTTAAAGGGTTAAACATTCCCCTGCCAGGCCCGCTTTTCAATAAGTGTCAAACCAAATAAAAGGACACTCAAATCGATAAGTTTGTACTAGCTCGGTTAATAGTATAGGCCCTACACAAATTTTACAGACGGTTATTTTTCAAAAATGGAATAGTTTTCGTCATTTGAAGCTGGAAATTGCGTTAGCAATTCCAGCTACAAAATGACGAAAAATAGCAAGGAACATATTTTCAGCAGGACAAGGGCTAAACATCTCAGTGGGAGAAATGAGTGTGTCATGTCAAGCCAAACTACGCTCGTTTCCCTCGTCAGCGAATCAAGCTAATTTTGTGATAGTTATTTCTTTTTTACAGCTGCAAATCATGTAAATGACAATAAAATACCCGGGGAGCAAAAATTGTTGGGAGGGAAACATAGATGTCACCCGTTGAGACAGCATTGGACCAATGTCTGGGGGGATCAACGAGATGTGTCATTCACCGTGGGTGTACTCACTGGTCATCCAGTACTAATTTTCAGAGGAAGGTTTTTATTACTTTGTACCCACATATTGATTTGACATGCATAAAAAGCCTTATTTGAATTAAATAAAGTATATGACACTATGTGCAGTGACAGATACGTGTCTTTAAACCTGCGGGGACAATTTAAATGAAAAGATTATTTTGTAGAGACAGAATTAAAAGCATATACTATATTGTGAAAACCAGGAATATTAGTCGTTAAACCATTAAAATAGTTCATGTTTTATAATAGGGGCATGTATGAGTAGACGATGACGCACTTATTAGATCGCCCACATGTTCTCACTAAAATACTTTTAAAGCCATTAATCCATCAGTCCATCAGTGATAGTTGAAAAGGTCAAAATCAACCCTGATCAGTTCTATTTGTATGATTACTTTCTTCATCTGGCCATCAGGCATTTCTGTTTTTTAAAAACATTGAATCGGATAATTGAAGTTGGCTCTTCAATTGGGTGAGAATGCCAGTAATTTGTTGAGACTAATAAGGGCTCTGAAACAATGTAAGCCATGATCATTAAACACGTTTTGGCTTTCAAGATAACAGAAAAAGAATTCAAACATTAACATTGATTAAGGTACAAAATTAGTTACTAGACAGCATATATATTTTATAATAATAATTATTGCTAATGACATCAACAATAGGGTGACTCTATGCCTCAAACTCACTATTGCATGAATAGCTTCCTACGACCAACGAGGTTGTAATATAGACTACATGACCTCCTTTCTACGACCAATACAAGGATTCCTACGACTGATACACATCAATACACTAATATCATACAGGTATATTCCACCGTGCAAAGCCGAAAGGCAGTATTTGCTTACTTTACAAGTAAGCAGATACTGCCTTTTGGTTTGCAGAGGAGTATACATGCATGCACACAATATGTAGTAGATGATTTAAGAGTACTATTATTGTACAGTGATCAGTTGTGATGGGGTATTAGAGTACTATCACTATGTTGGGTACTATAAATAAAACCTGTCACCCAAATTAAATGTAGTCAGAGTAGAGTGGAAAGGACTAATGGATAAATGCCTAATTAGATTCTGGGAAGGCTGACTACACATCCGGCCAATGGCTGAAGTGGACGACCAGTGCTGGATAAATGTTGAAATAACGTATTACATGTTGGCCGAGCATTGTAAAAGTGTTGGGTAAATTACGTTGTAAGGTACGCTTTTCTACCCCAGTTCTGATTCACGACACAACAATGTTGGGCTAATTCGGGTTGGGTAGTCTTGTTGTCAAATCTTGCCGTAGTAGGCCAGATTCCACATACAAGTATTGGTACAAATTGAAAAAATATACTATTAAATCCATATCATGACAAGCCATGCCCAGGGAGCAACAGACGGTGTCCCAATGCTGCTGTAATGGTGGGTCACTCACAACCCTTACAGCGCGGGGATCGACTTTAGACGTCAGAATCTGACGTCTGTTGACGTCAGATTCTGACGTCTTAAGTCAATCCCCGCACTGTAAGAGTAAAAATATTCATACTGGGGATTCAATTGAAGCGGAGAGAACTAACTAAGACATTTATGACGATTTAAAATTGAAAAAAGACTTCATGGGCTCCATGGTTTATACATTTTATATTTCATATTGTTTACTGGGCACTCAAGCATGTAAAATATGACTATATTAGGCCAATGTATGTTCCTCGTAATATCATAAATTGGTTATCATACAAAAATACCCATTTTCTACCAATTTGTGATGGTTTGGGCACCTTCTGATTACGAGGGGGTGCGCTATCCCCGTACTAACATTTATAGGAAAATGAGGTCAAACATTACCAGCAGTATCTGGAAGATCCTGAGATAAACATCACAGGGGAAGACGTTCCCCCGGGGATCTCCTACAGACCGCACAGATCCGGAATTATTCATATGGGGGCGGAGGGCGTTTCAAAGAAGGGCAAATTATTCGAAATCACATTCAAATTAGATACGGTGGCAATTTAGTGGTGTGTCCAGCTAGTGTACACTTGCCCCGGCCGCGGGAAACACGGGGAATGTGTTCAGGGGCGACTTTGATGTCGTCGTTGCGTTAAATTATGCACAGGTTTTCACAGCGGGGCGTTTAATCCTGCGAGATCTTTATCCGATGTTGTTTCAGCGCTGGACCAAGGTCGCAGGCGTTGGACCAGCGTTGGCACAACAGTGGGCTAATGTTTAGTGTTACCTCAGCGGGATCTCAACAGTGGAGACCTGTTGACTTTGGTGACACAAGCGATGTTATTGTGGGGAACAATTAACGGGGTTTAGGACACCTCCGTCACAGCTTAATCTCGATTTCTAGTCGCCTGAATGTTTCAATTTAAAATAAAAGACACGGACATTGAGATACATTATAGATAGCATTCAGGTAAAGGACTTATCTGGTAATATAATAAAAGTATATATCAGCATGATCGTATTTGAGATAAAATTACGTTTATTTGATATAATTATTTTAGTCGATAAATGTCTTTATATAAAAAGCAGCTTAAAAACGTTTAAAAGCCCAGAAGGCACAAGAATTTGATTCAATGTTAACTTGTTGTTTTCCCAGCGTCTGCGACGTCGGCCCAGCACCAAGCCAATGTATTGTCTACTGGGTTATTCGCAAAAAGCAATACCCAGAATGAATACCACTATGTATAGTAAGTACGAGACATCGAATCAATGTTGTTTTAATAATGGCCCACCGTCTGCGACGCTGGAACAGCATTAAAACAAAATTGACTCGATATCTCGTGTGGGTGCTGAGTAACCAAGAACACGGAAATTCCCCGTGTAGAACATGTGTATGACACAGATTGGAGCTCATTAACTAGCTCCCCGCCGTCATAATTACCCCGCCAATTACCTGTGGCTAATTAGATCTGAGTCGGCGCGTAATTCACGCCCGCACCACCCCCCACCCCCTCCCACGGACAAAAACCTGGTTATCACCTGTTTTGTCATGACTACGTCATCGCGACATGACGTGTGAACATCACAGGGTGAACAATAGAAGGTGTGAACAAGCTGATTCCTAACGCTGGGTAACATGGTGTACACGAACACCTTCTGCACAACAGAAGCGTCACTACACCCAGTCTGCTTAATTACCACGCTGAAATATTTTTGCATAAACCATGGAGACCAAAGGGTTTTTTCAATTTAAAATCATCATAAATGTCTTAGTTGACTCTTTCCACTTCATTTGAATACCTATGTTATCGATCTACGGCCATTAGAAATATTTTAATTCTTTCAGTGCGGGAGACCGTCGTCTTTATACGTCAGAATCTGACGTATACAGACATCAGATTCTCACGTATGAAGAAGATCCCCGCGCTGAAAGGGTTAGGTCATTATACATTCCTAAAACAGAGGGGGGTTTTCTGAAGAAATTATATTTTCATTGAAATTCCTTTAACAGTAGGTAGGCATACCACTGTAGTGACGAGACAAAGTATAATAAACATTAATTTATGATGCGAGAAATCAAATACTTAAGCCTGGTGATGAGCCCGCACACTATGCAATTATTGAGTAACTGTTACTGTGCGGCGCACAGTCCGTAAAATGACACGCTATTACGAAATCTAACTATAAATGTGTTTTAGGTAGTGTTTTCATCAGTGATTTGAATTAGCCGTTCTTGAGATATCGCGTTCACAAATTCCTGCCACCGGCGGCGGCTATCTAATAAACACATGCATCCCTGAACACATGCATCCCTGGGATGATGTTCCCTTTTCAACGAAGTCATCAAATATTTGGGAGCAGATGAGCAACCAGCGCACACGAGACATTCACAAAATGTTTGATTACAGTTGGTCAACCGTTTACGACCCTGGCCCAACATTAAACCAATATTGATTCAACGTCTGACCCTATAATGTATTGATCTTATGTACATGCTTACATTGTATACATTGACCTACATCTGATTCACTGTTTTCCAGAAAGGAGTAATAAACGGCCTGACCCAGACTGACCAATGTCCAGTGATAAGCGTCCTTGTTCTTCTATTTGAAGGTGAAATTGCAGCACAATCATAGCTTTCACTAAAGCTCATACACCACAATACCTAAATTGTAGTGTTATGTTTTGTTTATAAGATCAATAAATAAATAATGTCATTATCATATGTTTACACTAAAACGTTTGTTTGTATAGATAGTGAGTGTTAATTTACCACTTTCCCAATCCTTGGTCAAATTTTGGAACATTATTTTATTGTGACTTGTCCACCCAAAAACGTTTGTTGCATTTTTTTTAGGTCAGACCGTTTATTTTCTTATATCTACCTGACTATAGCTCATTTCTAACAACGAGGTTTTAGCCATTCACAAAGGTTGGGGGGGGGGGCACCATTCAATCTCCAGGGGGGGGGGGAGGGGGGAGGGCTGTAGTTCGCGACAAATTATTTATTTCAACCCGTTTCGGTTTAAATTTTATTACATGCTTATATACAGTGTAGAACAGTTCTTGAAGTAAATTATTTATTTCACGCAGAGTCCGCCCGAAATTATTTATTAGAAAAAAAAACTCTATCCCCCCCCCCTTGGAAATTGAATGGTGGACCCCCTTCGAAGAACAAGAGGACTGAAGTCCTATATCATCCCCCACCATAAAAAGGAGTTTTTTGTGGTCAAAAATATTTAAGAAGTCGATTTGTGGTGGTCATTTTAAATATCAGTAAAATCACCTGCACATTATTTCTAACTTTATTTTTTGCGCCCACAAAAAATTATGAAGTTTATACATGGCGGCCATTTTGAATTTCCGTATAACCTTGAAATAATCCCATGCACATCTCCATATATCGTGGGGAATGTGATTGTAAAATTTGATTAATTTACGACCTCAAAAAAATTAAAATTCATTCGTGGCGGGTATTTTGAATTACAGCAAAACCTTAACAAAATCATCTGCACATCACCATATTGTGGGGAATGTGATTGTAAAATTTGAATAATTTCTGACGTTAAGTTTTAGAGTTTTTGCGCCCACAAACAAATTTGGAGTTGACTTCTGGCGGCCATTTTGAATTTTTGTAGCATTTTTAAAAAATCAATTCCACATCCACATGTAGCTAGGATTGTGATGTTAAAATTTAAAAAAATTGGCCAAACTATTTTTTTTAGTTTTTGCCCCGGCGGCCATTTTGAATTTCAGTGAAACCCTGAAAATGTCACCTGCACCTGCACATCTACATATTATGGTGGGAATGTGATTTGAAATTTGAATAATTTCTGACTTTAAGTTTTTGCGCCCACAAAATTTTTTGGAGTTTACCATTTTAAATTTGGGTAGCATCTTTAAAAATCACTTCCACATTCCCATGTTGCTAGGAATGTCATGTTAAAATTGAAAAAAAAATAACAAGTAGTTTTTGAGTTTTTGCGCCCACAAAAAAACCTGACGCCGGACAGAATCCTGGCGCGACTAAACCTCTCCTTCCCCTACGTGCGGGGGATAAAAATACTATTGAGATCATCAAAGTTGGTTTTTCCTTAACATCGTCCATTTCAAGTATCGCCTCATACAGACGCATACAGCCATCTAAATATAAATAATACCAAATCATTTAAAAAACAAGAGGACTGAAGTCCTATATCATCCCCCGCCATAAATTAGGTTAGACTTTTTTAAATATTTAAATATTTAAAAAGTCGATTTGTGGTGACTATTTTAAATTTCAGTAAAATCACATTTCCGAATGGTGGGTAATGTGATTGTACAATGTGAATTATTACTGATCTCAATTTTTCAGTTTTTGCGCCCACAAAAAAATATGAAGTTTATCCATGGCGGCCATTTTGAAAACCTTAAAAAAATCACTTGCACATCTCATATCGTGGGGAATGTGATAGTAAAATTTGAATAATTTCTGACTTTAAGTTTTAGAGTTTTTGCGCCCACAAAAAAATTGCAGTTGACCTCTAGCGGCCATTTTGAATTTTGGTAGCATTTTTAAAAAATCACATGCACATCCCCATGTTGCTAGGAATGTGATGTTAAAATTTGAAAAAAACATTGACCAACATTTTTTTTGAGTTTTTACGCCACCTAAAAAATTGAAGTTGATCTGTGGCGGCCATTTTGAATTTCAGTAAAATCCTAAAAAAATCACCTGCACAGCTCCATATCGTTGGGAATGTGATAGTAAAATTTGAATAATTTCTGACTTTAAGTTCCAGAGTTTTTGCGCCCACAAAAAATTTTGGAGTTGACCTCTGGCGGCAATTTTGAATTTTGGTAGCATCTCTAAAAAATCACTTCCACATCCCCATGTTGCTAGGAATGTGATGTTAAAATTAAAAAACTAAAATCCCCCTTCCCCTACGGGCGGGGGATAAAAACTGCACAGTTGTCTATTCAGCATCTCAGATCGACATGGACATTGGCTTTTGATGTGAATAGATGGAAAAATATGAAAAAATATAGACTCGGATATAAACATAAATAACATATAAAGCGTCATTAAAACTACGTGGTACTTCATAAATTGTTTTTATGTTAGCATGATTAGTGAGCTCCAGCTATTATAATGTTCGCTAAAGGTTTGCAGATCATATTTACACATGTATAGCAGGGTTGGTGGTTTGAGTCTTGAGTCAGCGCTACGCATCCGTTTTCACTTACTTTGTGATGTCTAATTGAATACAGAGCAAAATGCTTCTGAAGAATGATTTGTTAAAGAACAGAGACAACGGCACATAATTCACCATAAAAATGTGTTAGAATCCTAAAAAACATAAACCATAGTCAAAGCACAGCCGACAGTTCACAGGCGGTTGTGGACAACTATAGCATGCCTGACTGTGAATCTCAAAGGAAATAAAATGAATAGGGCTTTAGGCCACCTTTGTGCACATATAGGCTAAACTGGGCCAGGAGAACCTCCTGAGGATGGCGAGATGAATGACATGACACTGTCCTCTAGACACAGGATTCGAAGTTCGAGCCCTGGCGGTCTGAGGCCGAGCACGGTACCTCTCGGTAACGGAGGCTCCCCACAATACTGAGTTTCACACATGGATGGGGAAGAAACATTTTTTTTCTTTCAAACCGCCGAGACCGGGAACCGAACCCCGAACTCTGGCGTGAAAGGCAGCGGTTCTAACCACTACCCTAGGGCCCCCGCCCTACGCTCAAAGGAATGTGTGCTAAACTGACAACAGAAATACGAGAGCTCGTATAATCGCGATTATTAGGTTTTCTGATATTAGTTTATGTAGGCCTTAGATTTTAAAACATCGTCTGATGTATTAGAAATAATCATTATTTCCTAGCGATGAAATTGTAAATGAAAAATGACCATCACAAGGAAGGCCTAAATATTAAAATCACAATTACAATCAGATTATTAGTATGCTCTGCAAACTCGGGAATATAACCATGATAACACACAAAACAAACATATTGGGCTTTATCATATATCAACGGATAGTAAAATATGATACGTTAAACATATGTATATCAGCAATGTCCATGCCCCAGAATTTGTGTGATCAGCATTTATCTTTGATATTAAGATATTAAGATTTGTATCTATTGTTATGATTTAATTAAAGTCGATATTTCACTCGCACAACCAAGCATTAGAAGCGTCAGTAGAAAACACAACCGTGGACATGATAAGCCTACTGTAGGCTTTTTACATGACCCCCACGTATGGCTCCCACATAAATCAGACGGGCCTGAAGTGGACCAGGACATGATTTAATTATTAGAGAAAGAGATATAAAGTCATCCTCATGTCAGTCATGTGACCTAATATATGGAGTTTCTGGGACTGTATCTACTTGTACTACAGAATGTTTTGTATGTATTTGTACAGTCAGGTTCTGCACATACATGATGGCTATTGTACATAGTGTGAGCGTTATATATCTACTTGTACAGCCTGGTTCAGCACACATATGATGGCTAGTGTACAGCCAGGTTCAGCATACACAGGGTGGCTAGTGTACAGTAAGGCTCAGCACACATAAGGTGATTAGTGTACAGTGAGGTTCAGCACACACAGGGTGGCTAGTGTACAGCCAGGTTCAGCACACATATGGTGTCTAGTGTACAGTGATGTTCAGCACACACATGGTGGCTAGTGTACAGTGAAGTTCAGCACACACAGGGTGGCTAGTGTACAGTGAGGTTCAGCACACACAGGTTGACTGGTGTACGGTTAGGTTCAGCACACACAGGGTGGCTAGTGTACAGTGAAGTTCAGCACACACAGGGTGGCTAGTGTACAGTCAGGTTCAGCAAACACAGGGTGGCTAGTGTACAGTAAGGCTCAGCACACATAAGGTGATTAGTGTACAGTGAGGTTCAGCACACACAGGGTGGCTAGTGTACAGCCAGGTTCAGCACACACATGGTGTCTAGTGTACAGTGATGTTCAGCACACACATGGTGGCTAGTGTACAGTGAAGTTCAGCACACACAGGGTGGCTAGTGTACAGTGATGCTCAGCACACACAGGGTGGCTAGTGTACAGTCAGGTTCAGCACACACAGGGTGGCTAGTGTACAGCCAGGTTCAGCACACACAGGGTGGCTAGTGTACAGTGAAGTTCAGCACACACATGGTGGCTAGTGTACAGTGAAGTTCAGCACACACAGGGTGGCTAGTGTACAGTGAGGTTCAGCACACATAAGGTGACTAGTGTACAGTGAGGTTCAGCACACACAGGGTGGCTAGTGTACAGTCAGGTTCAGCACACACAGGGTGGCTAGTGTACAGTCAGGTTCAGCAAACACAGGGTGGCTAGTGTACAGTCAGGGTCAGCACACACAGGGTGGCTAGTGTACAGTCAGGTTCAGCACACACAGGGTGGCTAGTGTACAGTCAGGTTCAGCACACACAGGGTGGCTAGTGTACAGTCAGGGTCAGCACACACAGGGTGGCTAGTGTACAGTCAGGGTCAGCACACACAGGGTGGCTAGTGTACAGTCAGGTTCAACACACACAGGGTGGCTAGTGTACAGTCAGGGTCAGCACACACAGGGTGGCTAGTGTACAGTCAGGTTCAGCACACAGAGGGTGGCTAGTGTACAGTGAAGTTCAGCACACACAGGGTGGCTAGTGTACAGTCAGGTTCAGCAAACACAGGGTGGCTAGTGTACAGTAAGGCTCAGCACACATAAGGTGATTAGTGTACAGTGAGGTTCAGCACACACAGGGTGGCTAGTGTACAGCCAGGTTCAGCACACACATGGTGTCTAGTGTACAGTGATGTTCAGCACACACATGGTGGCTAGTGTACAGTGAAGTTCAGCACACACAGGGTGGCTAGTGTACAGTGATGCTCAGCACACACAGGGTGGCTAGTGTACAGTCAGGTTCAGCACACACAGGGTGGCTAGTGTACAGCCAGGTTCAGCACACACAGGGTGGCTAGTGTACAGTGAAGTTCAGCACACACATGGTGGCTAGTGTACAGTGAAGTTCAGCACACACAGGGTGGCTAGTGTACAGTGAGGTTCAGCACACATAAGGTGACTAGTGTACAGTGAGGTTCAGCACACACAGGGTGGCTAGTGTACAGTCAGGTTCAGCACACACAGGGTGGCTAGTGTACAGTCAGGTTCAGCAAACACAGGGTGGCTAGTGTACAGTCAGGGTCAGCACACACAGGGTGGCTAGTGTACAGTCAGGTTCAGCACACACAGGGTGGCTAGTGTACAGTCAGGTTCAGCACACACAGGGTGGCTAGTGTACAGTCAGGGTCAGCACACACAGGGTGGCTAGTGTACAGTCAGGGTCAGCACACACAGGGTGGCTAGTGTACAGTCAGGTTCAACACACACAGGGTGGCTAGTGTACAGTCAGGGTCAGCACACACAGGGTGGCTAGTGTACAGTCAGGTTCAGCACACAGAGGGTGGCTAGTGTACAGTCAGGGTCAGCACACACAGGGTGGCTAGTGTACAGTCAGGTTCAGCACACACAGGGTGGCTAGTGTACAGTGAGGTTCAGCACACACAGGATGCCTAGTGTACAGTGAGGTTCAGCACACGCAGGGTGGCTAGTGTACAGTGAGGTTCAGCACACACAGGGTGGCTAGTGTACAGTGAGGTTCAGCACACATAAGGTGACTAGTGTACAGTGAGGTTCAGCACACACAGGGTGGCTAGTGTACAGTGAGGTTCAGCACACAGGGTGGCTAGTGTACAGTCAGGTTCAGCATACACAGGGTGGCTAGTGTACAGTCAGGTTCAGCAAACACAGGGTGGCTAGTGTACAGTCAGGGTCAGCACACACAGGGTGGCTAGTGTACAGTCAGGGTCAGCACACACAGGGTGGCTAGTGTACAGTGAGGTTCAGCACACACAGGGTGGCTAGTGTACAGTCAGGGTCAGCACACACAGGGTGGCTAGTGTACAGTCAGGTTCAGCACACACAGGGTGGCTAGTGTACAGTCAGGGTCAGCACACACAGGGTGGCTAGTGTACATTGAAGTTCAGCACACACAGGGTGGCTAGTGTACAGTCAGGGTCAGCACACACAGGGTGGCTAGTGCACAGTCAGGGTCAGCACACACAGGGTGGCTAGTGTACAGTCAGGGTCAGCACACACAGGGTGGCTAGTGTACAGTCAGGGTCAGCACACACAGGGTGGCTAGTGTACAGTCAGGGTCAGCACACACAGGGTGGCTAGTGTACAGAGTGTGAGCGTTATGTACCCAGCAAACACGGGGCATTCATCCAATGCTGTTTCAATGGTGGCCCACCGTCTTCGACGCTGGGCCACCATTGAAACAGCATTGGATGAATGCCTCGTGTTTGCTGGGTATTTAGCTGTACAGTGAGGCTCAGCACACACAGTGTTGCTATCCTTGCCTATAGTGTGAGCGTTACGTCAGCTGTTGCTTACACACCTGTGCCGTGGCTTGTCAGATGTAAGTAGTATTCACGGCGGGGATACTTCAGTCCTGGACTGGCGAGTCAGGATCATCGGGATCAGGCGTCCCGGGTGCTAACCACACACACGTGTGGCCACGTAATGTTATCTACAGCCTCCCCTAGCCATCTGAATCTTCCTCTTACCAAGGAGCCCCTAGCCACTCAGCCTCCAAATATCAGACAGTCTCGTCCTACAAAAATTGCACTGTAGCGGAATTTGTTGCTGTATATTATGCCCAGCTAACACGAAACGATGATATTTTAATACTTGGCCAACGTCGCAGCATTAAATCAACATTAGTGACTCTATTAGTATTTCTTTGCTTTGTGTAAAATTGGTAACATGATTTCATTAAAGACGCTTTCCAGGATGGCGTTCAAATATAACTGGACCCTTATCACATACCACGGGGTTGAGTAACAAGCAATATTTCGCGGTCTGACATTGTAGACGGAGGTTTTTTCCAATAGACACAGTGGCTATGCAACCTGTCGTCATCTCGTGGGGGTGTGCATCGCATCATCAAATAGTATGCCAGGGTCTCGCTGTGCAACTTGTGTTTGTGTAGAAATTATGCCTGTGTAGATAATTTATTTACTTAAGGAGACTTGCACACCAAATACCGCTTATGTCATGTAATTTTATCTTTTTTTTATGTGCTTTATAATTCTACATAATGGTATCTACATAATCATGGTAATTGCAAACTGTTTGCCGAACAGAACATGTATATATAGCATCTGAAGCTCCTTCAAATAAAAGGATAGTACTGATTCAAAATACACCTTCTAAGTTTAGGTCGTATTAGCATGATTAGGGAGAGGACTCATACCAAAAGATATGTGTGGTCTTTCTACACTAGACCGCTCAATGCAGGAAACGAACGGAAATTACAGACGCCTGAAAGGGTATTTTTTGTGTTACTTCAATATTTCTTTACAACACAGACACGTAGATGTAAGAACCCAGCAATCACAATACGTTGGCCCTATGTTGAGCCAATGTTGGTCCACCGTCTACGACGCTGGCCCAACATTGGCTCAACATAGGGCCAACGTATTGTGCCTGCTGGGGCCTGATATCATGATCACACTAAACATGCTGAAGGACCTGATTCTATGCTCGGAGACTCTCTCCATGTTCTATGTATCAAATGACAAATTATTCAGTCATCCAATTCAAAGTGACATACTGATCATCATAGTTCATTTACTCATTTCAGATGGGAAAATCGTGTGAATTACAATCGTTGAGTCGCAAAGAAAGTATGCCTATAGCCAGTAGTATCCTTTAAAACCGTAAAGGACGTATTAACCCTTAGGGCATCGATGTCGACTACAGTAAACTTCAGTGTTTTTACTAGCCCTTATCATGTTTATTAGACTAGTTGTTGAAAGTAAAATTTGTCTCAAAATTTCAGGCCCTGACATTCGTTTTTTATTAAATTTCACGAAACCAAGTGATTTTCAGTCACTTGAGGTTGTGAATCGCGGTAGCGAGACACACCTTCAAGTGACTGAAAATTTAAATTGTATAGCTCAGTGCTCTAAGGGCTAATATTCACAGTATGTACGGGATCACGAAGAAGTGACAATTCACTGATCTTAGAAGGCATTTCTAAGGCCTCCACATGCTCAAGCTCTGGTTGTGTGAAATATGGCAATAGATACATTGTAGTTCACTGTGGGTAAATCTATTTTGATTCCTACTGACAGTAGACTAACTGGTTGGAAAAAAAATGAAAATTCTAGCACAGACCTACAGGCGCATCAACTCTTTGAAGGTAGAATATCAAAGTATAATATCAAAGTACATATTTCTTGGTCTCAAAAGCACCGTGAGGTAGCTGCAAATTGGAATTATCCAGTATTATTATAATACCACAAACAAATCGTTAATTAGGGAAAGCACTGAGGGCTTAAAACATTATCTACAATAAGTATAAACGTAGTATTGAAATGAAATGAATCGGGCTTTAGGCCACCTTTGTGCACATATAGGCTAAACTGGGCCAGGAGAACCTCCTGAGGATGGTGAGATGATTGAGATGACACTGTCCTCCAGACACAGGATTCGAAATTCGAGCCCTGGCGGTCTGAGGCCGAGCACGCTACCTCTCGGTCACGGAGGCTCCCCACAATACTAACTTTCACACGTGGATGGGGAAGAAACAATTTTGTTTCTTTCAAACCGCCGAGACCGGGAACCGAACCCCGAACTCTGACGTGAAAGGCAGCGGTGCTAACCACTACCCTAGGGCCCCCGCCCAACGTAGTATTGAAAACAGGAAGAAAACAAGACGGAGGCAGGCCAAAAGCAGGAAAAAAAGTTTGAAAAGAAAGATCGAACAAACTTAATTCACATCATGACATCGTTTGAAAACATTTTGCAAAATCATGCTAATGTCATACAAATATTACTGGAAAAACAAATTACAAGCATGATTATCTTATACTTGATAACAAGGCCCACAGACAATAAACCGACCAGTGAGAACCAACATCCTTCAGCAAGATCTAGACAACAGTAAGCAATACAAGTCATTGTGATTTTGTCATAAATTTTTCTATAATTTTTTTGGCCTGATCCTTTTTGCCTGATTCTTTTTCAATTTGAACCACTTAAAAACAGCACCAGGCATTGTTTCAAAACCAGGCAAAAATGAAAGCACTCCGTGATGACTCTATCCTGTTGGACATGGACGTAAATGGGCCATGACTCGGGACGTTCTGTTCTCTGTGCTGTCACCTTGCAGGATATAATGGTCTTAAACAATAAATTACCTACTCTTTATCTACTCACTGGCATCACCCACACTGACTTATTGACATTAGTCTGTAGTTGGCATGCAAATTCAATAAAAATATTAATTTGTAGCGCTGATACGGGGTTACTTGATCTCAGTCCCCAACCTTAAGGGGGTTGTGTATTATGTTCCCGAAACCGGAAAAACTTATTCCACCCTACATATTAACACAATGTTCAGATGTTAGAGCTTGCAGTTGATAATTCTTAGGAAATACGTACATGTGGATGTACAGCGTCAGAGTGTACGTAACTTATCAAACCCGAGATGTTGGTCCGGTGTCGAGTTAATGTTGGTCCGCTATACGTGATTGCTGGGAATTACGTAAAATCTTAGGCCAGGGGAATCCCGAGGAATTATGAGTGCGCATCCACCAGGAAAAGAGAACAAGAGCACACTCGACAATAGCCCGTCGCCATTATCGAACTTAAAGTTATTGCACCCACAAGGTCAAATTATTGATGTAAATGCGAAAAATCACAGTAAATCAGCCATCTTGAATTTTTTTTAGCCATTATTGAACTTGTCCGAGAACAGGTCATTTGTAACGTGCTTAACAAATTTCAGAAAGATACATGAAAAACTTTTCAAGTTATCGCGCTCACAAGGTAAAATTATTGACGTAAAATGCAAAAAATCGCAATAAATCGGCCATTTTTATTTTTTTTCAGCCATTATTGAACTTTTTCGAGAACTGGTCAATAGTAACATGCATAACAAATTTGGGAAGGATACATGAAAAACTTTTATCGCGCCCACAAGTAAATGTTAACGCCGACGACGCCGAACTTCAAGTGCAATAGCCCACCTTTTTTAATTAAAATTAAAAGGCGGACTAAAAAGTAAATGTTAAACCAATCTTACCTTTATAGTAGGCAAACTGTAGGTAGTTATAATGTTCTGGTAAATAGTCTTCTCTAACTTCTCCGCCAGCTTTCTCCAGATCATCTGTACAGTCTGTCCTACATGTCAGTACACTCAGCCAGTGATCTGTTAACAGGGGCATATATACACTACGGTATTAAAACATTAACTCAAAAATAAATAATTCTCTCACATTCTGTAACCGCTGACTGTAATGTTACTGCACTGGAATGCAAAATCAAAAGGGTAAAATCGAAAATTGTATTATTCAAACACTTGAAATTTCGTGTGCAACCGTAGTGACCCACAGCTGAAGTTACACAAATATTTGTTTTATTTGAGACTATAAATAGGCATATTAACATAATTAATCTTGCTGTGAAAGTTGTATTTGATCAGTGCCATTTCAAATAGAGGTATACTAGGAACAGCTGCTGCTTAGCATTTCACGCATTGAGAGAATGTATAGATTGTGAAAAAAATGGATGAGAGTGATAAAACTGGGGATATAATGACAACACACCGTCTTATGATCATGATGATCGCCACAATAAATGACAAGTAATAATAATATGTAACCATGGTAACATGGTACTAGTAACGCAACTTTCAGTATCATTCCCCAAATCTGTCTTGGGGGGGGGGGGGTTGTCTATATTTTTTTATTTAAAAATTATAATTAATTTATCATGTTCATAAGGTACAATCATATTTGTATAAAAAATAATCTATAAAAGAAGTTACTAAAATAAAAGGAGCTAATAAGTGACGGAAAGTGTTTATTATAGATTATCCCAGACAAAGACATCGATTGGTCGTTTGTCCTGTTCCACTATCTGTGTGGCAGTGACTCCCCGGAAAGCACAGCGCTGGCCCAACATCACACCAGCAGTGAATGAACGTCTGGCGTTTGCTGAGTTAGAGCATCACCAAGGCCTCACCAGACGTTCACTCACTGGTGGCGTGGTTAATGGATAAACATTTAAACGAAAGTGGGTCAAAGCCATGCATGTGTCTCTCTGGACATCAGCTGTAGCTGTCACTGAGTTACTCTATCCACCAATACAAAACAGAAGATGTTTTCTTCTGCCTAATCTGCTCATTTTTCTTCACGAGTCAGCGAATTTGGGAGTAATAAAGGTAGGCCCTATCTAATTTCAAAATAGGCGCCTATTTTGTGTGTCGTAAATTTTAAATATAGTCATATTTTTTAATATGCGTTGGCCATCGTCATTTTCAAAATGTCGCAATTCTTGAGTATAGATCATGTAGGGATCACAACCCAGACGGCTAGCGGCACAGCAAACACAAACATTCCACCCGATGCTGGTTTAATGCTGGGCTAGCGTCGGAGACGCTGGCCTAACATTAAACCAGCACCAGCTAATGGTTTGTTTGCTTGGCATGAGCAGAGCACTATCTGTATGACCATCTAGAGTGACACCAGACACGACCAAAAACAACGACATCCAGTGCGAAATCATTAAACATTGGATCATTGCCGGGACAAAAGCTCAGACGCCGGCCCAGCATTCACACAATGCTAGGTGAACTTGAACACACAGAAGATTCCCCTTTCTGATCTCTCTAGCTATCTTATAGTTCCTTTTATGGGGATTGCGTTATTACGGATAAGGCGGATGGAGTGCATACAAGTCATTAAATCCATTTCCTGACAGGAAATTAACTTAATTATTCCTGTTCGAAAAACATGTCTATTCTGCTAGTTAACAATCATCAGAAGCGCACAGCTCGGGTTCATATGTTTTTATCAAACAAACTGAAGTAGATGTACCTGTGTACTTGAATCACAAACATTTTTAATTAGTGAGGAAAAAAAAAATTCCGTTGAAATCTGTCATTTTTTTAATCAGTGTTCACCATGTTCACCACAACTTCCAAATACAAAATGCTTCCAGTGGTTAATTATGCTTCCCATAGTATAGTTCAAAATCTGCTACACATAATTATATATATAGTGGTGATGATGATAAAGAGGAAAGAATACAATGGTTACAATAGATATAGATAAATTGATTTTTTATTAACAACTGAATGATACAGCTGCAACCCAAGCCCTTCACGAACATCAAAATTACCAATGTCTCCCCAGCAAACTCAGGTTGTCTCCCCAGTGTTGGCTGAATGTTGAACGCTGAACCAGCACTGGGGCAAAACAAACACAATAGATTGTTCCGATGTTAATTTGATGGTAATTCGGTATAATGAGTGTATGTTATATCCCATCTTCCCCCGCAAGGCGCGCTGCTCCCGACGTTGCTCCGTCTGCGACGTCGGGAGCAGCGGGCCTTGTGGGGGAAGATGGTTATATCCCCTTAAAGCGATTATCACGACTCTACTCATTTTGAATATAGAAAAAGTTTTTTTGTGAAATAAATTTGTGTTCAATCAGTTAGTATTGTAAAATGATTGGTCCAAAATCATACAAATATAAGTAATTTTCACCTACGTGGGTGAAATTTTCAATGAAAATATTGGTAACCAAAGGGCTACATCGTGTAGTTTGTACCTGCTATGGCGTTGTAGAGGTCTGGAAGGCTTTCGTGGTCATAAGGGCCTTCACACAGCAGACTACAGCGTGAGTACTCGATGTAGTACTCAGACAAGGCCTTCTCCATCACACTCAGCATCTCAAAGTACCTCTCGCGGCTGTACAGGGTGGCCGCCTCTGCATGAAGCCGCTGGAATCAAAAGATACGTCAAATACTGTATACTAATCCATTGCTAATAAATAAATCATGATAACGCGCATTAATTCTGCCCTGCAAAGCCAAAGGGCGGTAACTGTTTACTTGGAAAGTAAACAGTTACCGCCTGTTGACTTTGCACGTTAGTGATTGTCACGGTGAAAACGACAAAAATATGTTGGGGGCACATCATCACAGACAGTAGGCCTACTGCACACCCCAGTCACTGTTGGGCGGGGGCCCTAGGGTAGTGGTTAGCACCGCTGCCTTTCACGCCAGAGTTCGGGGTTCGTGTCCCGGTCTCAGCGGTTTGAAAGAAACAAAAATGTTTCTTCCCCATCCACGTGTGAAAGTTAGTATTGTGGGGAACCTCCGTGACCGAGAGGTAGCGTGCTCGGCCTCAGACCGCCAGGGCTCGAATTTCGAATCCTGTGTCTGGAGGACAGTGTCATCTCAATCATCTCACCATCCTCAGGAGGTTCTCCTGGCCCAGTTTAGCCTATATGTGCACAAAGGTGGCCTAAAGCCCGATTCATTTCATTTTTACCCCAGTCACTGTTAGTGAAAATGTTGCCGTATCGAATGTTGTGAAACAAATGTCATCGTTTTTAAAATAGTAATTTAATACTATTATTTCGTCACCCCTGTTTTGAGGGCCTACTCGTATATGCCACTTTGTAAAGGTAGAAAAACCCTCCAGTATAAAAGTTATGATTAAAAATGTGTATTTAATGACTCGCCTAATCCAACAACAAATGTTAGATTTATAAAATCACACGGCAGTGGTTGGTAAGTTATTCAAACATTCGTTCCCTCATTCTTCCGCTCATTCGTCCGCTCATTCATTCATTCATTCATTCATTCATTCATTCATTCATTCATTCATTCATTCATTCATTCATTCATTTTTTTTCATGGAGAATGACATTTCATGGAAAAAATCGACCACAATATAATTATTTTCCAAAGAAGAGGACTGAAGTGCTATATCATCCCCCGCCATAAATAAGGTTACAGTTTTTTGCGGTCACAAATATTTAAAAAGTCGACTTGTGGTGGCCATTTCAAATTTCAGTAAAATCACCTAAACATTATTTCTGCCTTTAATTTTTAAGTTTTTGTGCCCACAAACAATTATAAAGTTCATGCATGGGGGCCATTTTGAATTTCTGTAAAACCTTGAAAAAATCACATGCACATCTCCATATCGTGGGGAATGTGATTGTAAAATTTGAATAATTTACGACTTAAGTTTTTGAGTTTTTACGACCTCAAGAAAATTGAAATTGATCTGTGGCGGTCATTTTGAATTTCAGCAAACCCTAAAAAAATCACTTGCACATCTCCATATTCTAGGGAATGTGATTGTAAAATTTAAATAATTTCAGACGTTAAGTTTTAAAGTTTTTGCGCCCACAAAAAAGTTTTCTTCTGGCGGCCATTTTGAATTTTGGTAGCATCTTTAAAATATCACTTGCACATCCACATTTTGCTGGAAATGTGATGTTAAAATTTAAAAAAAATTGACCAAAATAATATTTTGAGTTTTAGCGCCCACTAAAAAATTGAAGCTAATCCGTGGCGGCCATTGTGAATTTCAGTAAAACCTTGAAAAAGTCACTTGCACATCTCCATATAGTGGGGAATGTGATAGTAAAATTTGAATAATTTCCGACTATAAATTTTAGAGTTTTTGCGCCCACAAATTTTTTTGGAGTTGACCTCTGGCGGCCATTTTGATTTTGGTAGCATCTTTAAAAAATCACTTGCACATCCCCATGTTGCTAGGAATGTCATAGTAAAATTTCAAAAAAAATTAACAAGTGGTTTTTGAGTTTTTGCGCCCACAAGAAAACGTGACGCCGGACGCTGGACGCCGGACAGAATCCTGGCGCAACTAAAATCCACCTTCCCCTACGGGCGGGTGATAAAAATCTGCTGGTGATAACAGCGAAAATTGTGTCTGCATGCCTTATTTAAGAACAACACTATGATGTATAACACAACTATCTTGATTACAAGTTTTGTATCAAATATTTACCCATATGAGCATAATGCATGATCACTGCATTCTATAGCGAAGCCTCCAAAACTACTACAGGATATCGTTTATAAAAAAATGCAAAAACTTCAAGCAACCTTTTCTGTATTAATAATCAGCAATGTTGACAATATTAATGTGTGCTAAATCGAACAGATCACATACTTTGTCCGTTGTGGACACACCTTTAAAATAGCACAGAGATTAATAAATAATATAATCTTTCATATCACAGTAGCTGTTGCCAAATTATTTTCTACACGTATACATTAAACAGAAGCTGGGATTAGGCCTATAAAGCACTACTAAATATTATAAAGATTATTAAAGTACTATTAAATGTAAATTATAATTTGCCATACACGTACACTCTAGCAAAAAACATTTTTTTAATACAAAATCATGCAAATCTTTAACATGCTTATTAACAAGGCAGTTACTTTTAAGTGAGCCGTCCAAGCTGTTACCTGGTTACTGTTTTGTGAATTTACGCGCCGTCCTGTTTAGTATATAGGCCTAGTCGAAGAGCTTAATAAGTCCCGTGGGAATTTTTGAAATTATGCTAAGCCATCCAACCAGATGTCTCAAGTAGTGCAAGAGCATTAGTGAAAAAAACACGGGAACCTCAAATAAATTGCAGAAAGCCGATTTTTTTCAGGAATGATACCTGGATACCTCCCCAGATGAATGCCGAAGAATCCCCAAAAATCCACCCTGTGGCTTTTTTTAATTCAATATGGCCACCACCATCTAACGCCTTTTTCGAAGGCGTTAGTATACCCTAATTCCTCACTTTTGCAGTTAGAAAAAAATATTTAGGTGTCTCTACTTATGTTTTAAGGCACAAAGAGTTCATCAAGATGATCTGAAATGATATCAGTACTTTTCTCTATACCAAAAATCCAAGATGGCCGCCATATTGTTCTGAGTATGTTAAGCGATCTCTTAAAAAAAACGAAAATATGAGGAAACTAGCTCGTTGTTGAACCTATAATGGTTTTTTTGGCCAAACCAATGGAATTTAGCACCTATTTAGATCACCAATATTTTATTATATTGAATTTATCAACATAGATCCCACATAGTAGTTAATTCTATGTAACACCATGTAACGCCATTTTTCGAAAAAAAAATCAGTACTTTTCTTATTACCACAAATCCAAGATGGCCGCCATATTATTTTGTTAAGCGATCGTTGTTGCTGAAACTATAATGTATTTATCAGCCGAACCCATGGAGTCTAGAACTTATTTAGATAACCAATATTTTATTATATTGAGTGTATCGACATAAATCCCACATGATACATGTGGTTAATTATACCATGGCGGGTGATGTTTTTTGGTGTGTTCTCTAACTTCTTATCCACTAGAATTATAGATTTGTCAAGTTAACAACTGCGAAAATTAATCTCTGGTAAATAAATAATTAGAAACATGAAACAATTCTAATTCAAAAGGTAATGGCATTTGTTAATAATTTGAAATCAAATAAATGAAACTGGTAATATCAACATTGTTACATTGTTTCGTCCTGAATATATTCAATGAAAAAATGTCGCATTACTGTTCCCAAAATGTGTACAAATCTCCTCTGGATGTTTTTAGTGCTCTATCCCAAAGTCAGCCAAGTAAAATGTTATAATGTTCTTATATACTTCACCACCCCTCCCCCTTATATTTCAGACTGCCAACATGTTTTTTTTATTATTTAGGATGTCCTTCAGACATTTGGATGGGTGACTTAGCATCATACAAAAACTCGCACGAGACCTTATTTCTGTGGATATGGTCCCTAACTAATATGCAGCCTGTGAAAAACCGCAAGTCTGTATACTGAAGGAAAGTAGATTCTATTTTCCTTGGTATACTGCAACCTATCGTAACTTTGAGATCAAAAGGACGATACGTCATTTTTGTCTCAAGGTAGCGAAATATGGGTGATTATAAACGCAGTAGCTGGTATAAATCTATCATCACCTGCGTCATTGGACCTAAATAATGCATAGAATTAGCATACCCAGGGTAAGTATGGTAAGGCGACTATCAAAGCAGGGAGGGGAATGACATCAGTTTTTTGGACAATTCCCTATGTAAATAAATCCCTCTATTATTGATACATTGATAGAATCGAGATAAAACAGACCAATATGCCTGAAGAACGATGTTAATGTATCTCCTTGAGGCTAAAAGGGTGCCACCTCAAAAACTACTAGATGCGCCTTTATAATCCTAGAGGAAAGTCATAACCATTTTATTAACGGTAGGTAATAACGATAACTCCACGGTCATGCCGATGGCAAATGACTTCTCGTATACTCCATATTATCATAACTCCCTACGTGAGGTACAGAAAAAAAGTAATAAGCAAGGATGCCGAGTAGAACATGGCGATCTAAGAATGTATAATCATGATAAACTACAACATATCTGGGTGATGACCTAGGACATGTATTCTATTATGTATATTAGACAAAATCTACAACCACATTGCATACCATAATATTACACAATTTACAGAGATAACATATCTCTACTCAAAAGTCAACGAATTATGCAAATAAATCAATAAAATTTGTGTTTTAACTGCATGAAACCGAGCTGGGTGACAGATAAACGTTGATACGCTGTTCTATAGTGTCATTTATTTGTACCTTTTCCATGCTCAGCACATGTTTAGGGCCTACACGCTATTTTATTTCAATAAAAGCATGACAAGTAGGCTGCATTTTCTGTTAAATACAATCAAAAAAGATATCGCTAAGATTAATCACCATCCGACACCATGAAATGAACACCGCCATTGTGGCATTTTTAGTAAAAATACCGTACGCTATGAAATAAAATCGTGCCGCCGCAGATACATCATCGTGATACATCAAGCACGACTGTCAAGTCACACTGCCAGAGTAGCCGCCCTACAGGAAATGTTATATCATTGCAATCATAGCCTGAGTAAAAGCTCCAGCGGGATGCCAATGTGGCTTTACCGCCAAAGGTCGAATGTCATACGCCATGATGACTGAGACGCAATCTAAAAGGCATCGCCATGATTAAATGGCCTTCCACTACACATGCTACATGGCCAGAGATGGAGTCCATGTAGGCTGACAAGATTACTGTATATTCTGATATTGGAAAGAGATTGAGTTCTCGTCCTGTGCGATGACAATAATACTGCAAAGCCAAAAGGCAGTAACTGCTTACTTGTAAAGTAAGCAGTTACTGCCTTTTGGCTTTGCACGGCAGAATATCGCCACTGCGGGGCACCGTGATGTCCAGCTGTCATAAGATGCCTACGTCTACAACAACGTAATCTGGTAATGTCAGACTCATCACATCTGGAACTACAAAATGTACATTATACTTGCCATCAGCGCTACTGCAAGTATAAAGTACTCCTTAGCAGACACGGGACGCTGGTTCAATGTTGGTTTCATGCTGGGCCGCTGCCTCAGACGTTGGCCCAGTATGAAAACAACATTGGGTAAAAGTTTCATGTCTACCTGGTCACCAGGCGAACTATTGGTAGCTAGTCAAGTTTTTTACATCTCAGATTTTGTCACACGCCATTACTAAATTTACTAATTTATTTCACGAATGAGCAGGGCCAGTGACCAGGGGGGTAAAATGTAAAGTCGGATGATAGGTCTTTGAACAGACTTTAAATCAGACTATAAACCTGCACCTTTTTACCTTTGCAGAATTTGGTGCAGAAAATATGTTGCATATCAGGTCTGTAGCATACGCATAGAATGTATACGTGATTTTATCACGCCGATATGCGTTTCCAGTACATATAATTAGGCCTATAACGTGGCCTTCTGAGACAGGTGGTTGTTTGTAGGAGGTTCATTTATTGAGAAAACCACTTTGGAAAATGTCTAAGTGGCCTTCTATAGGAGGCTGGTTGCCTATCAGGGTGGCAGCCTATAACAGATTCTACTGTATACATATACAATGGGAGTAGGCTACTCTTAATCATCAGATCATGTCAATGGCACCGTAAAAATACTTCTCGTGAAACAAAAGTTTAACAAAAGTTTACGGTCGATAATGGTAGCAGAGCCTGTCATACTATTGATGGAATCAATGATGTCAGTGGTGATTGACAGGGGGGGGAGGGGGCTCCGATTTTTGGAAGAATTTATACACACCAATGCTGTCACTGATATGCTCTAGAGGGGTCCACGGGCATGCTCCCCTGGAAAATTTTGAAATCTAGACCATACATGTGTATTTCGGCCGAAATATGGGGAATATGGCCGCGTTTTTTTTGTTTTTGGGACCCTGAACGGGGGGGGGGGGGATCCGCCACTGGATGTTATAAACAATGATAAATAATTGTCTACCTCCTTGATAGAAAGACATCTTCATTTTCCGTAAATTATCCCATAAAAATGTAGAGCAAAGTCCGTCTATAAATTGCATGAGTTCATAAACTGATTGATGTATGACGATGCAGGATAGTATCAGGAGAGCCGATTGGTAGCGTGGTCGACTCCAGAGCCTGGAGGTAGGCCTACCAGCTTCAAATCCTGCTGCGGCCGAAATGCTGTCCTTGGCGCACACACATAAGCTACAGTGACTCGAATACATAGGATAACAACCGCATAAAAAATCAATTAACGCCGTATAAAAAATATATAAAAAATAAAGAACTGACCAATATTTCACGCCTGACATCTAAACAGTACAATAAAGACTTTAAAATAACTTTCTGACAATACAGACATATGGTAGTCTAGGCCTACATGTATACACTCAAATGAATCACATTTCTACTTCTTTAATAACAAATTGTTGCCGGTGAGGTTTTGTGTGGCTTTTTATAGCTGTTAATACTGTTAATTAACCCTTACAACGCTAAAATATGTCAGCATAAACCATGGTGACCAAAGGGTTTTTTTCAATTTGAAATCATCATAAATGTCTTAGTTAGCTCTCCCCGCCTCGTTTGAATACATACTGTTGTGGGTCTACGACCATTATAAATGTTTTACTCTTTCAGCACGGTCCCCGCGCTGGGAGGATTAAAGCATGCTCTTTAAAACGTTCATGTTTAACGATCCACATGCATCGTTCTTTCACATATTTGATCCTTTAAACTCGAATAAATATACATGATATATAGTGAAACGAACGAACGTAGCCTTTATTCATAATGATGACGTATGCGTACACATGGTACATGTTGTAATGTTTACGTTGGTATATAAATTAACAGATTACCATGATATAGGCATTTTGTAAAAAAAAATTGTATTCATCATTCTTGGGCTGGGAATTTCGATAATAATTCACAGTGGAAGGTGGGGAAAAATTCCAGGGTCTAAGGAGGATTGTAATCATTGTTTTAACATCTTTAAAAATTCTGCACTTTATGAAAGTTAAGGAGGTTGAAGTTTACCAACTTCCAAGCCATGATCCTGGCAACAACACAATAGAGTGACATGTAGAATTCTCGCCATATCAGTGTGGTATACAATACAACCAAACAATTTGTGTTGTTTTTGTGTTCAGCATCTTTGCGGGATTGAATGTTAAATAGTCACTTAAAAATTACACACAGACAAGCCGTATAAATATATATCTGTACTATAATTAAGTTGTTCTACCCAAGAACTTCATATCTTGGTCCAGCTGAACAAAAAGAGGCTCCAAATTGTGAAGATTGATGAAGGGGAATTATATTGCCATGTGTTTATTTGAAAACTGTACAGAATACTAGTTACTGGTCAGTGCATTTTCACTCTTCAATTAACAGATTAAAGGAGTTGGACAGGGGCTGATTTAGGATCCAAAACTGGGGTTCAGGTGGTTTCAGGGGCATGCCCGCAAAATGTTTTTGTATATTTAGGTCAATTTAGGGGCCTTTTTAAAATATTTGATGAAAAATAGGGATGGCGCCACTTGAGCCTGGATCTGCCACCAGTGATCTTTCAAAAATGCAAGTGGTAAAGGTGTTAAGCACAACTGTCATGGATAGACATTTCAACATCGTCGCCTCGGAGCTAAAGGATCCTATCTGACACTCGTTAGAGTGGCAGATAGGATCATTTAGCTCCGAGGCGACGATATTATCCTAATCATTTTCTTCTCTTAAAAGTAAATGAATATTTATTCAGGTAAATTGTAAAATTACTTCCAGGTTAACAATATAAATATCATATAGTATATAGTACATACCAAATGCTGTTTCCGTTCACTTTGAAGGTCAATGAAGTATTCTGGTTTCACTTGTGGCAGGGTTCGGTAGTACTCAACATTCTTTATCATGCTTTCATGCTTAGGATGAGTCAAAAGAAATGTGTATGCTGCAGATGAGGCCAATTCAAAATCTTCTGACTGAAAAAATAAACATACTTCATCAGTGTTCATATAGCAGATATTTTTTGTGTTTAAATGCATTTAAACATGTTAAAGTACCTGTTTTAAATTTTCGTCAACTCCCATTTGTGTCTCTTTACCTAGTAGGCAGTGACCCAAAACACAACCTTGGGAATTACCCACTTTGACTGTTAAATAGGACATATCCTCATCAATAAAACATGTCACCCGCTTGTTCAACAGATCAGCTATTAAGTCAGTGAAATTATTGAGAAAAATAGTTTGTGATCAGTAGGATTATCATTTTAGGCGTTATCATAATCACTGATAATGATCTATTGTCTTGAAGAGGAGCAGAATGCTCCCAGCATTTCTAGAAAATATGGCTCCCAGAGAAATTTATCAAAAGGCTTATGTGGTACTATTTTCTTACTTTTATAATTAGGAGATACACCAAGTGTCACCACTGGTGATGAAAAAAAGATTAGAGTCTATTTATGATGCTAACAATTTATTGGTCTGATAATCTGCCTAAGTTGGAGTTGTTGATCCTTTGTAAAAGTCCAATAAAATATGGAATGCAGAAATCCTATTATCTGCAGGTTTTAAATACACCCACAAAGAATGACTGTATACTCATAATAACTTCTGTGAACGATTTGGGAGGGGGTGTAATTTATGCAAATAAATAAAACTAATAATAGCTTTTAAATGTTTAATAGGCTTCTCAGAATGAAGTTAGATGATTTCCTTACTTTTTTAACAGTTTCACAGAGAAAAAAGTGTTTTCTCATATAAAATCTAGATCGCTCTAAGATGATATTTCCTTCATCGTGTTTAGTATAACCATGACAACCAAATATCTAGATTAAAAAAATGATGGTTTTTTTTTTAAATATAACTTGATTACGATTTATTATCAACAGTTCACATTTCTACTTTGAATAAATGATTGATTTGTAATTGCTCATCTTTTGAATACTTCGGATTGATTTCAAAAGAACTATCACTACATTTTTTTTAATTCAATGATATATCATGTATATTTTCAATATAATTTCTGACTGGTATTTAATTTTGGACAGGATTTTTTTCTAATCAGAAAAATATGTCCTATTTAGTAGTAAAAAGTTAACCCTAATCATCTTGATCATGCCAATGTGCAGCTACTGTTAACATTTTTTTCAAGTAGGTTCTTATTTACTTCTTTAACACCATAACTCTCTTCAAATGATAGGATGGTCACACATTATTTATCTATATATCAATTAGGCCTAAAAATATTGACAAATTGAGTTTCATTGTTATAGTTTAAACGGGGAATAATTTGTCACGGGAAAAATTGTGTAGCAGTTTAGCAGCCGCGAATGGGAATTATTGTGTAGCATACATGTATGCCCAAAAATGAGTAACAAACTAATTACATTAATTATTGTATAGATCAAGGCCTACAAAGTTTGAACAAAATTTATAAATTCCAATTTTTCAGTGATACAAAAGACAAATAAAATTTTCACTAAAACATTTGCAAGAAATTTATCAAATATGATGGTGTGGCTCAGAAACAATTTAGAACCTTGCTATTTTAAATCATAATGTTAGTGTCAGTGGCAATTGCAAATGTATACAAAGTCAGCTTCAAATACATGAAAACTCCCAAGGTGTAATGTTGCCTAGTAGGTGAAGAGGTGGTCAGCATAAGCATGGGAATGATGAATTAATGTTCTTTGGTATTTTACCTTAGAGAATTAGATATCAGATAGGCCCTACATGAAAATATTATTTCAAGGTTTCCAGACTAATTCAAAAATTAGATATAGAATAGGCCCTGCATGACTATATTATTGCAAGGTTTCCAGACTAATTCAACTATACTGGGTACATCAGTTGAGTTATAATATCAATCTGTACATATTCTATTGCTAGATTATCCATTTAGGCCTAGGGGCCTACTATTGATATTTTGTATTCAATAAAATTTGACTTCATTGACATAAATGCCAGCTTCAAATAGTTGAAAATTATCTCTATGACTATACAGCTGATTATGCCTACTAGACCATTCAGTTACAAATTAATGGTGCTTTGAAATTTGAACTTTCACATTCAAGACACATTTTGCCATGAAGCAGTTAAAATAGGCTTGAACTTGAAGGCAAATATGGTGCTTTGAAATATGCACTTACACATTTACCATGTTTAAGACACATTTTGCTATGAAGCAGTTAAAATATGTTAGAAGGTATTGCAATTATAATTATGGCCTATTAACCCTTTAAGCCCTCACAATGCATCAAAGCATCATTTTAAATCCCTAAAAACAGACATGATGTTCCTAGGGAATGAAAACTCCCATGAAATTGTTTTACCAATACCATGAATACATGACAATTCTTTTTGATTTTTCAACCACTTCAAGTCATCTTCCTCCATTAGAAGTCGGCAATTGCGACAGCAATAATGGATTGTACTGGATGAAGATGACAATGCTAAATTCAAGCTTGAAAGGGGTTTTAAAGTGTCTAAAGATATGTTTAAATCTAGGCCTACTATAATATTATATAAATTATATAGCTTATTTATAACATTTAACATTTTTCTATGTGAAAAACACAATATCAGAATAATTTTGCAGATCCCACACCTTATATGCACATATTTGTATATAATCATATGGCATCTGGTCTTTGAATCTACTTTCTATTTCTTGACTCATGGGGCTATCTGGCCTTCCAGGCATTTTCTTTTCTTTACACCTGCGCAGACAGTCAGATCTGTGCATTGACATGTGAAAAAACATCAGTTCTAACTGTCCTTCAGTGTCTTTCTCAACAGAATGACCGTCATTGCAGAGTTTTCTGCATTCCACCAAGTTTTCCCTGTAAAATTCATAGTCCTCCATTGCATTCACCATCACTTGTTTACATTCGTGCCAGCGCTCTTGCTCATAGGCACGCACAGCCCGCGTATACAACACATCGTACGTAACTTCTGAGTTATCAGATGAACCCACAGACCATCCTGAACAAAATGACACCAAAATTAGCAAGCAAAGGTGATAATTCATCTTTAAAACCGGCTTTGTAAACTGATTTTGACAAACAAACGCGAACGGAAGTTCTGCCATCTTGCAACGTGGTGATATGGGTATAATAGGGACGCAGACGACGTTTTCTTATAAAAAATATGTGTCTTAATTCACCGTAAATTACTTAAAACCACGGTTTTAACGTCTGAAAATTAAAGGTGGATGTTTGTTTACATCATGCCATGAATGGACATGAGGCACGTGTTCATGTATTGTTGTAATGAAGTGGTTGAATAAGTGCTGTAGTATTATTGGTTTGTGTACTGGGAGGTCCGTTAGGGAGTATGTAAATCATCACTCTAAATATAAACATGACACTATATTATTGTATTTTAGCAGGATTTGTGCAAATAAAACTCCTTAAATAAAATCGTAAGCTGAAATAGCATTTCCCTCTTCCTAAACCTGCTCACATATTTAGTAGTAGGTGAAATCCTCGCTTATAAAAGGTGTTAGTGCGTGACCTGCGTGCCATTCACCCTGTCGAGCCTCAACCTGAGCCCAGTCACAAGCCACGCCCACCGCCTGTAAATCAAGTCCACGTGATGTGTTAGGGGCGGTGATAGCCATTACTGTGACCTACATCTTGAACCTCTGATTGGTCGAGATCGCGATCTCGATCAATCAGAGGCTCACGATGTAGGTCAAACTAATGTCACTTTGCCCGCACCGTGGTGGTGTTGTTGTTGGTGTGAGGGAGTGCTTGTAGTGGCCAGCCAGCAGTCGCCACCCATCAATGGAGAAGAGCGCACGGTCGGAGCTCACCTGCGGATATTTCTCCTGGTTTTTCAGCACGTGCACGCAAATGCTCGACGAACGAGCGACTGGATAAAGGAATAGCAGCAGCGGAGCCATGGTCCGCATGGGATATTGTGTGCTGTCGTGGAGTTTAGTGGCTGTTTTTTGGCTTTTTATCTGTGTTGTGCCGGGGCTGGAATCGGTTGACGGACACGGTGGATATGATGAGAGACGTCGAGTGAGGAGGGGTAGGGGGCCTATGTACCTCCCTGATGTCTGGTGGAACACATCTAATGCCATGTAAGTACAAGTAGGCATACTTACATGTAAACAAACACTAATTACTGATTCTATGGATTTTTTTCAGGATAGCCTAACATTCTTACTAGCCTAATGATGTTATAGACCCCTCCCACATTCGAAACAGCAAGTGATTTTCTCACACTCTGTGCAGTGGTTTTCACTATGTCATCTATGGGCCTCTATGACTACAAAAAGTATGAGGCGTATAAAAATATCATAACCAGGATAACAGCCCATATCGCACTCTTAGCTGTAGTTCATGGTAGTTTAGACTGCTATATTAAAGGCTTAAATCATGTCGCAGGGGCCTGCATGTGTGACTTGATCGTGTGACTGTGAGAAAAATACAAACGTTGTTTATTGTACACGTGCGATATGGTTAACTAACTTACAACACATGTTATGTAAAACAAAAAGATTTGAGCCTTTAGCATGTTAGCAGTGGTTAGGCGAGCACCTTATTCTCTTTTACATGATTTTGCAGACTTGTAGAATGAACGACACAAAGCGTTGTCTTAGCGCGTTTTCCGACGTAACAAATCATGTGATAACCCAGCGAACACGAGATATTAACCAAAATTTAACGTTGCTGTGATGTTGGGCCAGCTTCGTAGACGGTGGGCCAACATTACATCAACATTTGCTCGAAATCTCGTGTTTGCTGGGAAAACACAAAAACTCCTGACCCCCTGAAACTGATAGGGGGCCTACCGTGTTAATAAACAGAGTGGAATGTATCCGATGGGAATGCACCCTGCATTCAAGTGAATGCCTTAATTGACGTACAACATTACCGAGATTTAGGCGCCACTTTTCCCTGGGGGACCCGACCTTGTCACCAACGTGTGAACACTTCTTTGAAGAGAACATATCTCACATGTGGGCCGGCATAAATTAACCTGCCAAGCCCTGGGGGTTCAGTAACACTGGATTGTATATTGTTAGATGACCAATTCATTATTTAATGTTTGTTGGATCTACTTCATTTTCAACTGCCACTGAGCAATTATTTAATCATGTTATTTTTTGTTACTGTGCTGTAATTGTCGATTTTAACTAAATACATGTAGGGTTTAAACATAGGCCCTATAAACATAAAAAAATATTCATATTTTCTATAACACTTCGCATGTTCGATGTGCATGTTTTTCTGTTCAGGCTATATGTTATTACAGATGAGTGAGCCATGTACACTTTACATGTATGTGCATTCATCTACGGGTAGCATTCCCCTGCTGAATAACAAGGTTCGCGGACAAGTGCTGTATCAACGTTGGGCTAATAATGATACACATTGACCCAGCTTTAGGCCAACGCTTTCTCAAAGCACTGCGGGTGTCATTTTTGTAGCATGCGCGATTATGTGTCACCTGTACGCGTGGTACGTGTGGTAAATATGAACAAGCCTGTTTCCCTCTCTGTGATAAATAGGGCCATATTTAGTGTAATCGTTTGGATAAAAACAACATATTAACCCTCTGTGTTCAATAGTAGCGAACATGAAAAAACTTAAGATCCACTATATGCATTTAAACCTGGAATTACTGATGTAAATTCCCGTTTCAAATGCATAACTGAACTGATAAATAGCATAGGCAGGCTAAGCTACATCAATTTGAACAAAATCAATTTTATTAAAGCAAATAATTTTTTGATATTCCACCTAGGCATACTTACCAGAATATCTTTCATGTTTTTTTCAAAAAAAAATTATTTTGATTTCACACTTTCAAGTTTTGGCCTTCGCAACGGAAGTTATCGCCATACAAATATGACACTGACTTCAGATAATTATAGTGCCAAAGGCAAGAGTTTTTTTAATTTCCATAGCAAACATTAGTCCCTGCAGCCTTGATGGCAACTAATTCTCAATATGACTGTAATTTAAAACAGTGACAAATCTGTTTCGTTTTAATTGGGCACGCGATTCCTAAAAGGGAATAAGTTTACACAAAGCTCGTAGAGTTGGAAAACATGTTAACAAAAGGGGCACGTGATCTGAATTGGTGCAATCAGTTACGGGTGTAATTAAGTCATTGTTTTAATAGCGGTGTGGAGAACGGGACAATGAAAAGGGTAATTTACGGTGGGACTGCCTGCTGGTGGAAACGTCCATGACACCTGTTGGAAGGGCGTGTCACGGAGGGCATGGACCACCCCCCCCCCCCCCCCGGTACGGGGAGGGGTCCATGCCCTCCCTTTACATGGAGCGGTACGGGACTGGCTGGGAGTAAGCCATCCATCTCTATTCTGAGCTTTCCCCCTTTTACAAATGGCCGCCATCACCTGCGGTGCTGGCGCCTGCGGCCGTGGCATGTGACCAGCGTTCACGCATCACTCCCTCACACCGTCGTGCCATCCCCGGTCACGCTGACAAAAAACCGCTGCGGGGGTCCGGCCAGCCTCCCTGGTAGGGGGTGGGTGCTGCAGACTTGTCTGCAATGTCACTTGTTTGTGACATTGGTCAGTGAGTAGTGCCGGACAGTCCGCGCGTGTGCCACGAATGACCTCACGACCCCATGTGGTTACCTCGACCTCCTTCCACCGTGGTTGACAATGTTGTCAAATTGATGACAATGTAATGTTACGCCACACACGTCCTTAAATTAAGGCGGACACGCAAGCTGCATGGAAAATACGAACATAATCACGGTCACAGATTCATATCTGAAAAGGCGCAGTCAAAATGGGATTATAAACCATGCAGTGAGATGAACATTTTCATGATGATTGAGAATCTAAAAAATAAAGATAAACATGATAAATAGCCTAATGAATGATCGACAAATCTGATAAAAAAACCTTTATTAGTGGTTTATAGAACACATTTATTTATTCATTCGTCTGTTATATCACACTTTTTATGCAATAAACATGATAAATAAAACTTTTCTAAACTTAGCCATGTTAACTGAACACTGAGTCATCGGCTTGTGTCCATTGTTGAAAATGCTGTTAATTATTGTCATTTAGATGGTAATTAGGACAGATCAAACTACACGGGTATGGATCCAGAAAAAAAGGGATCTTACGACCACCCCAACGGTTGGTTCGATGCTGGTCCAACGTGTCTCACGTTGGCCCAGCATTGAGCCAACCTTTGGATAATCTGCACTGAGGACAAACGTCTGGATGCAGACTGAGGTAAAACGCGTACATGCATTAAGCTATTAGTGGTAAGTGGACGCTAGACACATCATTCACCGAGATGTGGGGTCAGGTTACAACAATGTCCACCCAGCCTCCGTAATGGTCACGTACGTCTGTAACCTAAACATCTGGACATTACTGACCAATGCCCGGTCAGAGTGGTGTGCTTTACCTGCAGGTGGTCCCGGCGATCGCTGCTCAAACCAAATTATTTTCCTCCGGATTTTATTTAATCCGGTTAGACACCGTTAGAATCGCACACATCAATGGTCACCGTCATCATGGTCATGCTTGCTTCAAAAATAAACCACAACGTAGTCACAAGTGGATTTATTGCGTACATTTTGAAAATGTAAATTGTTTATAGTTATCGCATATAGGCCTACTTGTTATGCATATTTAGCCATGACGTTTGCTAAAAAAATACATTATTAAAGGAGTATATTTTCATGTCTTTGGTTAACATTTATTTCTATGTTGATACAACGTTTCATCGATAATTTGAAGCAACACCGATATGTTTTTCCCATATTACATTCATGTCGAACATAAATGTCATGACCTATATTTGTATATAGCGTGTTTAGTTAATAACGGTATATGGCTGCTTTGTCTCGTACAGCCCAGCAAACACGAGACGTTGAACCAATGCTGATTTAATGTTGGCCCATTGTCTTCGACTCTGGGCCAACATTAAATCAACATTGGTTCAACGTCTCGTGTTTGCTGGGAGTATAAATTGGAACTAAAACACGAGAATTGTTGGTACAGGTCGCCTCCCATGGACCAGTTTGTCTGGGTATTGTATAAACCTAATGAGGCATACCAGTCCCACACCGAGATGTAATATATTCAACAAGCAAATTAAGCCAACTCAAATATCCTCTCTCTCACGTGTACCACACATTAACCCCTTGCAAACAGAAGCGGCGTAATATTCAGAGTTCACTGGGGGCGGAGTGCATCGCCTCAGGCAGTTCACAGCCCCCCCGCCCAGTCTTTGTTTTTTGCCTGCCAATATCATAAGTATTTTCTGTTATATTTTGTCTAGATATTTTCTCGCTCCCCTGGGTAGGGAAAGCTTCGCAAATTCAATTAAAATGATAAAAATATTCTAAAACTTTATAGTTAAAAGATAATCCACGGTCAAAATAGATCCGCATTACACATGATACATTACTGCTGAGCATTATTATCGCATTATTATTTTCATACAACAATGTACATGATGTAGTTCGCTAATCCAATCCAAAACATCAATAACAATTTGTTAAGTTATAAATAGGCATAGCCATGCTAACTAGAAGTCGTATATCTACAAATTTGTTGTTTAAAGGGTGACACGGGTGAAATATTTATTATGACAGAGTGACCAGACACGGTCTTGTGTCTATGACAGGAGTATCCTAACCCCCATACAGCTCGTTACTACAGATGAATGCATTATAAATGACCCAATCACCTGTCCAATTGATAGTGTAAGCTCCGTACAGTGTTGACCCAACACATTGTTCCCACACGCGCTACCCCCCCCCCCCCCCCCCAGACGATATTGCACGCCATGTGTGTTCCTTAGACATATCATACTGACGTACAAAGACAAACAGCAGTAACTGCTTACTTGAAAAGTAAGCAGTTACTGCTGTTTGTCTTTGGACGGTAGTATACATGGTATAGGTGAATTTCAATTTGTATGTGTATATTTATAGTTGATAAAGAAAAAAAGATATACTAGTACATTTATGAGCGTGATACTACAATTTTGGGATACTGTATTTCAGTCATTTTCATCCACATCAAATCGTGTATTGCGGTATGAATTCATGACTTGTTGTGGATGATCATTACATTTATAATTATGTTTTCTATGGATATTTTTTTCATTCAGAACATGCACAACGCTGTGTCACCTATACCATGTAAGCCATGTACAACATAACATCTATTTGTGATCGATTTGATCGTTTTATCTCTACAATCTGCCACTAATTCTGCTGGCAATTAGAATTCACTAATCACACTAACGACCTAATAAATACACGAATTAAAAATAATGCTTGTCTATGTCAAAAGGCTGCACCACATACAACAGGATGTGACCGAAGCGTAATCATGGTAATGGTTGTAATTAATGTGATTCTATATAATTATAAATTTCATAATTATATTAAGTTTGGGCACCTGGTAAACATGGTAAATGCTATGAACAATAATTTTATTTAAAAAAATTGTAATCCGTTTGGTAATCGTGTATTTCATGGCATTTATAGATGATTAATCGAGCTTTTTCATTACTCCGGTAATATTGTAAGCAGTTTCCAAAAACGAAAATAGCCATGATAACGTTTACTGTCATTCCCCAGAAGTATAGGCCTACTTTAACCAAGTAAATCTATAATTCAAACAAGGTGACAAGTGAATAATGCGACCGAATTGTTAATGAGTAAACCTGGGAATAAATAAGTAATGGGGGTAGACATTAAAATAGACATTTATTCAAAAATAAGCGATGCTGGCGATGTGACAAGTCAGTAAATATCTCCCATTGAATATATACACTATTATACAGATATATAAACACATTCTCCGATATATTTCCTTGGATATATTAATAAAATCGGATTAGGCCGCTTAAGCATGTATTCGCGGATTAGGCTCCACTATTTACTCGTCGGCTCTCATTTTACTCAAATTTACATCTGCTGTGAACATCTGTTCACGAACATATGAAGAACCATCGCTGTAAATTATGAAGAAAATTTCCGAAATATTTTATTATTGTAATGATATTCAAGTTGAGAAAGTCGCCTAATGATTGTTATTTTAATACATCGATTAAGAATCGGTCAACATGTCCCTTGGCCTAAGAAGATATTAACAAGCCAAGTGCTGGTAGGCTGCACTTGAACGTTTTATCATGTTTATGGTCCTCTTGTAAAGTGACCTGTACAGTCACTGTGAAAAAACGCGGCGTCGACCCAATGGTGGGCCAAGGTCTTAGAAGTTAGACCAACACTGTTTGAATGTCGGGCCACATCCTGGCGAACACCGGTTTTACATGTGCTTGCGCTGTTCATGATTGTTTACGGCACAATGGCGGGCCAAAGCATTATACCCTATCATTCATCGCGAGTATCAATACCATAATATCCCCTCCAAATAAAGCTCACGACTTTTGTAGAAGCTCCCAGCAAATACGTGACATTCACCCGATGCTGTTTCAATGTTGGCCCACCGTCTTCGACGCTGGCCCAACATTGAAACAGCATTGAGTGAATGCCCCGTGTTTGACTGGGCGCTGTCCGTCATGGGGCTTACTGAGTGGTCTTCACTGAGCTTTTCAGGGCGCGCCTCTCTATTCTCGCCCCTTCCTATGATCTCTACTTCTCTCTCTCGCTCTCTGGGGAGGCTTTGTTGCTTTTGTAAAGGACAAGAGTGCACACAGAGCGCGTTCTGCTGTCGTCTGCGTGTTTGGTGATCATGACGGAATCTGTGATTTTTATTACCCCTTTCCAAGCAATTCACAATCCCAACACGAATATATATATATACATAAGTAAAATTCGTTGCTCCACCATCGCGCTAGTGTTGGGCATACAACGTTTGATATTTAACGGACAAGTGTAGCACAAGCATGCATGTCTACAAAATGGCGCCGTTCTGTTTGTCAGGAGAGAATATCTTCTAAAGTCTGTGGAATTCCTGTAATTGTCCGCCGAGGGAAAACTGCAGTGGTCTGTTTGCCAAACATGCCGTATTGCAAAAGAATGAATGCGGTGTACGTTGAAAACACACACACCCGGTGTCAGGGGCGTATTGACCCAGGGATATGATACAAATTCAGACCCACAGTTTTGCAAACATTCATCCGCAGCTATCGATATTGGCTTGGCACACACACCTAATCTGCAGTGTGAGTAGCTGACACCGCATACCGGTGCAGTATCTCTCTACCTGTTATAATTAGAATGGCCCGGTCAACTGATCACTGATCAATAAGACGTGACATCTGCGCAGCGCCAGATAAACAGATCCAGGGCTCAGGTGGAAGACACAGCTAGTCGATCACCTACTCATCCTATTTCTGTAAAATTTCTGATTCAACTTTTCGTTAATCTGAAATACAAATATTGACAGTTCCAATTCAGTTTGCAAAGGCCTACTTTTTATAGCTGACTATCCCAATCCTAAAATTACTATATAATTGGCAGTAACCAATGGGCCAACGTCGAAGACGTTGGCCCAACATTAAACTAATAGGATCAGCGTCCAGTGATCGACGGGGAAAGACTTCATACAGTATGGCTTTATTATCGTGAATGAAAAGTGTGGTTTGTCTTCATGCTTTTATCACAAATATAAAACGATATCACCAATTAGTACCATCTCCACATCGTATACGTGGATATATCTTTCACGATGTCTGACTTAAAGTGATGGTGGATGACATATAAAAACAACTGATAAGCGTACAAACAGATAGCATTGTTGTTACTTCTGACTCAATGGGCAGATCACACATTCCCTTCTTTCTGCGGAACACCTGGAACAACATCATTTTTTGTGGAACACCTACAACAACATCGTCTATTTTTTGTTAGGTCTACGTTTTGATGTTCCGTTCATCGTTGTAGATATACCTACGAATCCAACCACGTTGTGCCAACGTTATGCCAATGTCTTTTGACGCTGACACATCATCGAATATTGTACATTGCACAGGCTGGCTCGAGTAAATGAATGGCTTATCACTGTCTGGCTCATTGCATCTCACTGTTATTGCAACTTTCATGCGGAAAATTGCACTGAGATGGTAGGCTTGTAAATTAGGTGTCCATCCTTGGAATTTGTTTAACCTCATTGAGCTGTTTTTGACCTGAAGACCTCTAGATCTAACTCTTGACTTCCTTCTTTTCGACCAATGGGAAATATAATTGTAATAGCTCTGTACTTTCACGGAATACAAGATTACACTGTAGCTTGATACTACATGTATATATCTACTAAATGTGTCGCCATACTGACTATGTCCATGATGTCATGGAGAGAATGTAAAAAGCATGTAAAATCAGTTTTGCCACAAAATCTGTATTAAATCTACCAACACACACACTTGGAATACTACACTGCATTTATTCTGGTTGACAGCCAATGCACAAACAGACAAATTAGTGGAGATTTTGTGTCCCTCGTGTGCCAACAAGCGCGTGAAAAATGTACTAAATGCGAGGGCGATTTACAAACATAAAACTGCGCGGGTTGTAAATACGTCAGCTGTGCCCTCACCCCTCCCTCAGTGGCCCCGCGGCTATCCGCTAAATAAGATGGTCAGTTTAGACTGGCTACATCAATCAGCGAGTACTTGAACATGTGATGAGGCCTGCGATCTCCTCTCCATGTCAGTATGCTGCAAACGGAGAAATTTTAACGAGGTTTTTCTATTTGCGAATTTCACACTGAAGTCATGGAGGCTGGTTCTCAGCAGGGTACTGATCAAACGCGCAGCTCAAATCCGCACAAAGTAGCTGTTTATTTGCCAGGAGCGGACGCACTGTTTGTTGTTGTGGATCTATTTGGAAAACACGTGAAACAAATCCGTACAGGAGTTGACGTTTGTAGCACCTGGCTGGTGGGCTGACGGGCTGGCGGGCGGGCTGGCGGGCAGGTGGCGGGTCCCCGTGATAGAATGGACATATTTTGTCTGGGCGGTACTGTAAAGCCATCAAAATACCAGCCTGACGGATCAGGCTCTACCTTTCTGCACCAAGACTACTGGATCAACAAACACTGACGGCACGCTGAAATATTCATCTGTTTCCGCGAGAGAAACTCATCTTTCTATAAGGATCAGGACTCACTCACGTCGGATTATTATAAATGTATTCCGCCTCTGGCCAGAGAGGGATTTGAACACACAACACACAGTGTGAATATTTCAGTGTGAAAACTGTCACACGCCACATCACAGCAAACACCACGCGTTGACCCAATGATGTTTTAACGTTGGGCCAGCGTCGCAGACGGTGGCCCAACATTAGAACATCATTGGGTCCATGCTGGGATTGGTATGAACATTTCAAGCGCACACTGAAAAATTGCCACAATTTACACCTGACCCGTTTCGCGAAAATAGGTAGTTAATTAGACACTTAATTATACGCGTATACACATGCATTTCTTCTGGATATTAGCTGATTAGGCCGATTCTCTCTCTCTAATGTGTGAAATCAATCGAAATTGTCAGTTTGTGAATTTGTTCGTATTTACCTGCCTGGTCCATGGATCTGGTGCACAGGCCGACAGGAAGTGTTGAGTCCCCGAGGGCTAGTATGGCAGGCAGCGGGATGCCGACCCAACACACACCTGACATGCAGGGATCCGTGCCAATCTCCTGAATCCACGGCACGCACGTGTCGGGATCTACCCCGGAAACATATGGCCCAACATCAGCCTAACGTTCATTGGTCGTGGCATGAGCCCACACAAAGATCTGGTCATGTTCTAGTACCGGGGATATATCATGTATATTGAAAGGCACATCAATCATTTTCTGAAACAAAAGTACACAAGATACAAAACAAAATTATTATAATTATATATCTACCCCTAGCAGACTCAGGGTCATAAGTGTCACTCATTTGAGTGGCACATATGACACTCTGGCTGCCAGGGCTCGATACGTCATTTCGTCATCATTTCAGAAATCGTATTACATTTTAGGCTTGATCATGTGTATTCATACTTTTATAGATGTTATTATTTTATGTCTACACAAAATGTTGTGCCAAAAATCATTATCCAAGAAAAGTAAAATCATGTGCTCCTATATTCCTAGCATATAGCCTGCACTTTTCGATCTTTTTACCTGTTTTCACAGTTGATAAATATTTGCATAAGGCTACTCTATTGGCACCAAATTGATTAGGGAGCGCGCCTCCTTACTAATAGTGTTACTCGGACCACATCCCCAAGTGACACGAGTCGGGATTTTCTGTAGTGGACCACTCATCCCGCAATTCCTCTTTAACACCACAAGGGACGAATGCATCCACTCTCACCACTGTGAGTGGAAGGTTATCCTCGGCTTTCCCAGCAAACACGAGACGTTAAGCCAATTCTGGGTTAATGTTGGCTCATCGTCTGCGACGATGAGCCAACATTAACCCAGAATTGGGTGAACGTCTCGTGTTTGCTGAAAACTTCACAGAGATGAACGGGATTTAGCAATGCTAACAATGTACAGTCCGCACCGGACTCCAAGAGCTGATCCGTGTTTGCAGACAGGATTCAGACGCATTCACGGTAAAGCTAGGCGTGGGACAACTCCTGGATGAACCCCAGCTTTGGACCGGCGTTGTGATTCTGATATTGACTGGGTGGATCACGGCATGTCGGATCTCTAGAATGCCACGGGATCGGGAGATCGGGATTCTGGGAGCGTGCCCGGATAGATGATCCAGCATCCAGTCACTCGACCTCCTCGTTTATAAAAAAACGGGATCTTTGAACACTGGAAGACGTGGGCGTGGTGGGAAAGATTCCCTCAGTCAAACCATAGCATGAAAATTGTACTAATGGTCAAGTTAAATGGTCACGCTCGGACCTGTCTATCTGTTAATACCAGTGTCAATCTGGGTGGTTTTGCCCCCATCTTCCTCTGTATACATAGGATGGAGTGACGACAGTCTCTTGCTGAGTTTATATCATTCTACGTTGGCTCAATGTTGGGCCAGCGTAGAAGACTAGCTGACTGACAATGACTGATGCCACCCATCAGTCCACTATATACTGTATATCTGTATATGTTAGATATATACAACGTGGAGTGGGCAAGATAGGAAAACTGGTGTAAAATTGCAAGAATTTATAAATTGCTTGAGTAAATATAATGAAGATGACGATGTATAATAATGTGTTCATTAGCGGCCAAACAATTATGTAACGTACAAATAAATGGCTCACACAGCACTTTGGCTGCTAGGAAAAAAAATGTACGTTTTCCTCAAGGATCATTTTGGTAGATGATACCACTTGGCAGCATCCAGTTGAAATGGAGGCGTTGGTCGGAACAGGGAGGTTTCCCTGGTCGTGGACTCCATCACTCCGATACAGGTTGTATTATGTGGGACAGCGTAAATCCAACACTTTGTGAATGCCGGGAGTAGGCCCATGTATACGGGCTATTCAATTATGACGGGTAAATCACCCTAACGTTCTAACATGTGTCAAACGTCCGTTGATCCCAGTGACAGGTATAGAGGCCCCAACGAGCTGTCAGGGCCGGGCAACTAGCCCCTGACGCTCAGGTTGCCCGCCCCCAGTCACCCAGCCAGTCACAGCCCAGCCGGTGCTCTGTGACCCGCTCCTGCTGCAGACCCGTCCGAGGTCTACCCCCCGCTCACTAAACATTCCGTACCAGGACAACCGGGGAGCACCCATTGACACCCATAATCAAATAAGACAACTTCAATAGCAATATCGTGAACAAATTATGCTCAAAATCCACGTTTTAAATCATGGTAATTTGACGCGGCGATCGGTCATTTTAAGGCGAGGATTCAATTCAAATAGCCTGAAATTGTATGGTATGTTTTAACATGTTTAAGAGCGCATCCATATAACTAGTAAGCTTGACCACTGTTTACAGATTAGTATTATTGTAAATGTGGATAAGATTTGAGCATTATATAGCTATTAAATTGATCCTATCATAAACCTAGTTTTTGTCTGAAGAAGCAGTATATATGACTACATCCTAACCCCTTCATGTGAATTATAAAAAAATACGGGGTACAGATGTGAGAGGTTTACTACCCTGACACATCTTATCATGCAAAAAGATGGAATGATGGAGTCTGGTTTTATGTCTCTAACACTTGACTTGACTGTCGACACAGCCAGAGCTCTCTCTCAAACGCATATAACTATCAAAGCGTCGGATCATCAATTTATTGGACGCTGGGTCATTATCGGACATTTTGGATCAACATATAAGACTTGTCGATGATGTTGATCATCAATATAATGTCAAAAATGTGTGATTATAACAGTTTAAATGTAGGGACTAAAATTTTAGCGACGTGCATGGAGCCGACCATCTGGAATGAATTTATCTTGGCTTTGGCAGCCATTAGTTTGTGTGTCCTTTCCTAAAACATAAATTGGCTTGGTGTCGCTTTTGGGTGAGTCGACATAGAACTTGGTGTTTTATTAGTGGCATCTCGGCAGACACGGGTGAGGGGAGATTAGGGTAATAGTACAGGCAGGTTGACGGCTACTTATCTGTCTGATCTCTGGCATGGCTACCGCCCGCATCACCACGTTACCATGGCAATCCCCAGATACTGCAGATGGAGTGGAGTCAAGGTGTAGGGATGAACGGATGGGATTTGTCTTCAGGTGATCCAAGGCGTTATCTTAATTCGATTCAACGCTTGGACCAGCGTTGGATCGACTTTAAGTTCACTAAGACTTAGAGAAGTGATTGTCAGTTTCCAAGATGGAAGACATCGTGATTTCTGAAGGTTTAATAATCATATTGCCCCTTAGATGATACGCCTGTCGTTAATAGATCATCATAAATCATGGTCTGGAAAAAAATCTGTAATGTAATATTTTTAATGTGCTAAAATTACACATGGAATTTTAAGTGAAAAAACAGTATTTAGCAAAACAATCTGTGAAAAAGGCCATTATATATAAGATGGGACAAAGATGCATTTAAATGAAAGATACTTATCAAAATTTTAAAATCGATTAATATTAGGATTATTTTGTGATGACCAGTATATACATGGTAAACCAAACTAACACGATATATAATATAATGGCCAACGCAGTCTCAGACAATGATGTGTCCGCATCTCCAGCGTTGACCCGGAATTGTGCCGCCGTTGTGTCAACTTATACATGTTTAGAAATGGCCACATGAAATAGTTATGCAAATATGTGGATGGTGTGGAGCACTGGACACGGTTGAGAACAAATTTGATATGTTTAACTGGCTGGTCTGGGGTGTTTGTTTACAAGACAGAGTCTTAACGGGAAACCCTAGTAACTACAAAAGGAAGATATCTCCATTTGCGACCACACACTGTGCGTGACTTGGACCCAGCAGACACGAGATGTTGACCCAATGTCGGTTTAATGTTGGTCCATCGTTGCCGCACCAAGAACTCTTCTGATACTAAGTAAATGACCGTGTGACCTTCATACATATGTATAGGATATGGTATATTAAGGAGACAACTCAAGTTGAACATGTTGAATGTTCATGCTTGGCGTATCAAAAATCGTGGTCAATCACTCACCCAAGGTTTGTGCTTTGTAGAGAGCATCAAAGTCATGATAGTTATGCTAAATTTTGCGCCGAATGAAGTTACGGTATTTAATCCATTGATAGCTTAATGATATATACCCAGTATTTCCAAGACATTCCTCAAGTAAGCATATACTAAAAGAAAAGCTGTTTTAATTAGTTATGTTTTTTCCCACAGCTATCAATTTCGTGCACACATGATATAGTTTGGTTGGTTGTCTCTGTACATTGCTAGCTGTCCATGGGGATAATCACAAACAAATAATTCAAAATATCGTTTACTGTGATACTCATGGACACAAAGGGTGCACTCATTGTGCATATCATGGTCAAATTACCGGGCTTAAGAACCACTTCATTATGATAGCAGGGCGGCTTAGACCAGATTATTAATGCGCCATCATCTATAATCTGATAAACAGACCAATAAACTGATTGTTCAGATCTATAAATCATATGTAACTATGTCAATCGATCTCTTTGAAAGCAAATTGAAGTTCTGGGTGTTTAACCCATGCAGTGTATTTTTATTCACACCGAGGCATGAATCGCTAGCGATTCATGACTCAGTGTGAATGAAAACTACGTCTCTTAATGCCAACAATATCTGAATATGACAAAACAATTATCAGCTTGATTTGTAAGTGATATCGGTACTGAATCTTGTTTAGATAGGCCTACATGTAGCTATCTTCAGTGTCCATAAGGTTCAATGAATAAGATTATTAATATTTATTTACATAACCCGTTGAGCCGTCGGTTGTGTTTGCCTTTGGTGTTTAGAAAATCCTCCCCTGGTGATATCATAAATCAAGGAGGTTATATGGAGTTGGTCAGCATGAATTAGACGAATGATACAAGCCCTTCTCTAATATTGATTTGAGTTTGTGTATCAGTATTGAGATGGCTATATTGCTGTTCTACAGTCCAGATTAAACATTGTTAAGCAGTTGAAAACTGGGTAACCATGTGACTGAAATAAAGTGTTACTCTTGGACTACTGGTCTATAAAATTATATGAGGTAAAAAAGAACAACATTTTGCTTACACTAAAAATATACATGTTTACCAGATATAGATCTGTAATCACGATGATATATCATGATTATGTGTTTTTACTCTGATTAAAAACACTGATACTTATTAAAAAAAACGCCCACGTTCCGGGTTTTAAGGCAAACATCATAATTTGTTGACGCAAAAATAGAGTACAGCTTCGCACGTGTATAGCGCACGTACTATATCCGTCAGTGTTCGCTTTTGTGAGTTTATGCCCCGCAGACGTAGTTATACGCCGATAAAAGTGTGCCATGATCGGCCATTAGCGTACATTCCCTGCCACCATTGTGTACGCTATCAGTCTGATGGAATGGTCTCGTTCATCAACGTTAGAAAAACACTTGTCTTCTTTGGATAGTGTGTCAAATACCATCTGGGTCATCTCCAGCGTGATGTGCTGGCACAACGCCGGCGCGCTGTTGGGCCAGCAGCCCAACAGCGAGCCGGCGTTGTGCTTGCGCATTCGCTTCTTCTCGTGACACTCCGCAGCCACACATCCCAATCAATTACTTTAATCAGCTGTGATTCAGTGAGTCGAAAAAAGTACTCTTGCCGCCTCGTCAGGCATGACACATTATGTCTTCTGCTCTTCTTCTTCTGTCTTTTTACCCACGCTGTCTTTGAGCAGTGTGAGACCCTTTGGCCCCACAGCTAAACATTTGCCTTTGCAAACAAATTGACTCCCGCAAACAATCGAGCAACAAACATCTCGCTGCAAGTGGATCTGTGTATTACCACATGCCTCCTTATCAATAAACAGCTTACGGTAACACTTTTATGTGTGAAAACAAGATAACCCCCAGGTCAAATACCGTAGATAATTCTATTATGAAAATGCATGGAGTTGTTTTGAACAAAATATGCTGTGATTTTTAATTGAAATCTTTGAATTGTTTTCAATTGATATGAGATACTGATAATCTGTAATAATCGTTACTATTATTTGAAATGTTTGTTGTTTAATCTAATTTCGCTTTCAAATTTAGACTTCAAATTGTCATCATTATTGTCTGATTGTTTATAAAGAGAGTCTTTTTCACTGGGCCTACACATACTTTCACTGACCAGGCCATGCCAGGTGACATGAGGTCACGCTATAGTATTGTGTTTATGTTATAGTATCCATCACACGTAAGTTGTCTATTGTAATAGTCAAGCTGTGGATGCGGCAGGATTCCCAATCCATTACCGGACTGTTGAATTAATAATTTGTGAGATAAACCGAGCGAGTACATACGCCATGGACGCCATGCCCTTTGATCTGAACGGCGCGACTAAAAGCCAATTTCCTATTGAGTTTTTGTAGCCGAATACCGGTGTCGCGGAACTGTATCCATGTTGGAAGAACAAAAAATACGAACCCACTAAGGATTGTAGTACAAGTCGGTACAAGTCGTACAAGCGCGGCGGTCCCAGCAAACGCGAGATATTGACCCAACGCTGGTTTGATGTTGGGCCAGCGTCTACGACGCTGGCCTAACATCAATCCAGCATCGGGTCAGTGTCTCGCGTTTACTGTGGTACACCCATGATCCGGGGAATGGACTTGAAGCCTCTGGATCTGAGAGCGTCTTTAGTCCTTGACATCACGCCCGGGTCCAGCCCTGTGTAAACTCAGGGCTTAGTGTTCACACAGCTTTATCTCAGTGTCGTGAGCTTGTTTACATTAAGCTGTGGCTAGTCGGCACACATAATAACTTGTTCACGACCTGACCCATGCCATTCCCATGCAGCTGCTTGACCAGTGCTGAAAAGTTGGGCCAGCGTCTAGGACAGCGGCCAAGCATTAACTCGATCTGGTGAGATGGTGATCTCTAGTGATCATTCCCATTTTACTTGAAACTACTTTTCCTCGTTTCGCATTCAACGGTTGTTATTAAAATCACATCCTGAAATCACAGAAAATATAAAATAATGTACACTTCAAGTTTAAAAATAAACACCGATATGCATCGGCTCTATAATCCGAATAGCAATGTTAATTTTAAATATGTAGGTTTATGAAATTAATCTTACATTATCTGATTGTATGTGATTTCATGAAATATTTATGTTGTTTTATGCTCTTTTGTGGTGATTGGCATGCCTTGTCCGTCGCGGGTCGTTTATCACTTTTCAAGCTGTGGTTGACGGCCGACACGCACGTCAACTCAGTTTGAAGTGGCTGGATAAACAGCCTGGGAAAGTGGAGTCCCTAAAAGCCGCAGTGTGTGTGGGACGTCCACGCGGACCTATACCATGTATACCAGAATTCCACTGCTCAAACTACAGATAAATCTGCCTTTCCTCTGCTCGAGTGGCAACTGAACTCCTGTTTTGACAATGGATAAACATCGGGATCACAAAACGTCCGCTTACACTCCAGTAATGATCTTGATGTTAGTCACATTGTAGACTGTTATTTATACTTATTCATTCAACTGTTCAAAGGAATGGTATGTGCAATGCTGTTTTTCTGGTACTATGCCCATAAACTTAAAGAACCCTTAAACATGTTGTGTCATTCGATGGAGTAGTGTATTCTTCGGGCTTCCTTCCGTCGCGCTATTGCCATGATTGTGCAGAAAGCGACGTAAACTTGGTATTACAATATTCACTGACCCATCCTGTCAACGTTAATGAATTGGGAGAGCTGTGCCTATATTCCAAAATATTTCAGTCAAAATATATCAGTGCCTATCAGGCGCTCCTTTTATTTGATTACCATCTGTTCGGCAAGAACGAAACATTGAACGAGTGTTATTTCAATCATGGGCCAGCGTCGCAGACGACGGCCCAGCATTAAAACAACACTGGTGCACTTCACACAATCTCTCCTGTTTGTTCGCCGAATCGGAGTATACAACATTGAAGCAAAAAACACAACAATGGTCTGGTTTTTCACTGCCATACGGCGGCATATTAGAGTGGCCATACTTGAGAATTACTTGCATAGCCGCTGTGAAACAAGGCCGGAGATGTAAATATTTAATAGAGCAAACAAGTCCGGTGTCATGGGTGTTTTTTGCGGACAGAGCAAATAGTGATACGGGGTCGTATCAGGAGTACATCACGCCCCATGTGCGAACAAGTACTCAATTTCCTGTTACTGCAAGCATCGCTGAGTACTCGATACTGATGAAAAAAGCAGCAGGACCGGAGTGATCGCCATATAGGAGAATTGTGCTAACTGTGAATGCAGTGCATGGTTTCTACTGGAAATTAGAAATTGTTGTTATTCATATGGTCAAGCTGGGAATAAATAAAAATAATACATTTCTAATTGTATATATTGTATGAAGCGTAGTCTTCCAATCTAATAAAACAGCAATAAAATATACCTTCTATTCCAGGGATGGGAAAAACAGTATACCAATGGCCATATGGGCAAATGATACCTAATCGAGTAAACATTTCCCTAGCCACATGGTACAGCTCTATTGCAGCACTTAGCGTTGTATAGTTGACGTCACACTGGTAGCAATGATGCGACTATCTTACACTCTGACGAGAAATGTGGGTTCAACGTTGGCTGGAAGTTGGGCCAGCGTCGCAGACGCTGGTCCAACTTCCTTCCAGCCAATGTTCAACCCAACGTGTCATATCAGTGGAGGATACTGCTCCCTATCAGTATCATCAAGCAGTGATCCCTGCATGTTCCTGGGAAGAAATCCCACCGGGACCTCCTTCACAATCCGGGCGCTTTATTACATCAGCCTTGGTTTTTTTCGGGTGCGAGTGGCACTGGTATAAATAGAGATCCAGCTCAGTTTTCTATGTGTGTATGACATTAGCAGATATACAAATCTCATCTGCCAGTGGCATGAAAAAGCTGCCCTAAAAACACCAGGGACCTCATGCTGATCCTGTTATAATTCAATACACGCCGGTGCTGTGTGGGGTCACATGGTAGTACCCCCAGCCAGTATACTTGGTACTACACTCACAAGTATGTTTTATCATTTATGATTATTACGAAAGTATGATTGCCCTGTAGTAGACCTATATTTGTTTTATCTGACTGTGCTTATATTTACAGCTCATAATCAAAAAGCGAGGATGAACATGCTGATAAATTATTAAGTTTTCATCAAATTTTGATGGATGCAATCCATGAATTTTATTCACCCTGTAATTAATCATGGTAATGATACACCATATTGTCATTGCAAAATCTACAGTGAAATGTTCGAGCGCGGGACGAATGGAAGATGCATATAAAGCATGAAAGGTTTCGATACTTTTTAGCAAACATAATACCTCCCTGGGGTGGAGAGGGTTGATTTATCTGACAAAGCTCAGTATGTGTCGGAAAAACAGTACCCTGTCGGGAGCAGATGAGAGAAGCACCGGTAACAGAATATTTGGCGACATCCCCTCCCGTGTGGATCGCATAGTACAGAAACAAAGTGATATATTGCCGGCGTTGCAAATCGCCTTACAGTTTGTTTCCGTCATATCCCGGTAAATTGCGAGCACTATCCCAACGCCGGACCAATACTGTGCCAACGTCTGAGACGTTGGCACAGTATTGGTCCGGCGTTGGGCGAATTCCTCGTGTTTGTTGCCGTAATCATCACCCAATGTGTCTGTGTGGACAATTGGCAGGCAATTAGGGAGGGAGTGCAAATACTGGATCAGCACCGTGTGAGAACTGGGGGTACTTAATAAGTATACTGCAGCCCTAGCTGTGCAGACCAGAAATAAATACACTCACGTCAGATGCGACGATGAGGGGGTGTGAGTGAATCAACATTTAACACCTAAAGCGCTACATTCTAAATTAAAATTTTCACCCACTTGAAGTTGTGACTCGCTACCGCGACACACAACTTCAAGTGGGTGAAAATGTGTATATTTGTTCAATTTGAGACCAAACATTTGAATATCTTAATGTTTAAACACGTATTTTGTTGCTAATAACTGATTAAATCGGCTACTAAAACTGATTAAACGACTTTAGTCGTGCTTAGCGGTTAAACGGTTAATAATTTTGTCATTTTGTATGAAATGCCAATCAAATCGAATGTCATTTTATTCCATGAATACTAAAATGTTACAAACAGTTGATGATCAATTTTAATTACACGCCAAATAAGAGCTGCGTAGGCAATCTAATCTGGCGTGGAATTATAATTGGAATGTTCTGATGAGATCTGATTTATTGCGAAAACGTTCCGATATTGGTTGCAATAAACCGAGATATATCTCTCACTTGTATACAGCCGGCTTCAGTTGTATATGCTACTGTGTGATTTATGGAGCAAACATTGTTGTTCCCTTGAGATAAGTCAGTAGTTACTGCACCAAGGGATCTGTAGATTACGTAACAGCCACTGCGCGTGTGTACACACATAAAAGTCTGTGTTTACAAATGGGTACAATAACAGCTGATGCTGAAAACCAAACTAAAAATTACCTCTAAACAAGCAAATCTGAACAAGCATTCTACTCTAACTGTACATATTATTATTTACCTATCGGAGTAATAAACCACATAATAAAAACGTAGAGCTGGTGATATATCGTGATTGTATATTTTTTATTAAGTATCTTCGTAATCTATTCGCCATGTTTTGCTAATGGATTCAGTGCTGACAATGTATATGGTACTCCATGAGCTCAAGTGTCCCGTGCAGCGTTCCAATAGTTGTCTAAAAGATGGGCCTGTGACGCTGGCCCAACATTGATCAACATTGTTTGAATGTATATGGAGTTAGCTGGGAAGCCGCTCTGAGAGTGTGGATCTCTCTGTTATAGAATACAGACTGGTATCCCCACCACTAAATGTGGTCTGGGACAGTTGTAGTTTTTAGAGAAAACACGGATCTTTTCACACCACTGTGTGTTGTTGGGGCCACCCATGATAGGTCCATCCTCTCTCACATCCCCACCATCACTGAAGCACACATGCGTCCCCTTGGATATGAAAGGGTGTATGTGCCACTTCACAAAGTGCCAGATACACCCTTTGATATCAAAGGAGAGGACATGTATGTACAGATCACGCAGGTATGCATATATCATGCTGATTAGCATTAAAATAAAATCCTCTCTGAAAACAATATTTTCAACAGAAATCCATATTCTAGTAGCCAGCCTATAACTAGGTTCTAACATTGTGCAAGATCACTAAAATCTTGTTGAATAATGCTTGATGATGAATATATATAAAGAGGTGTATTTTATGTCAGATTAAGATGGTTTTGTGCTGAGAGGGTGTATCTAGAGATAAGACCCCAGCAGAGATAGCATTGTGAGAGATAACGGATTCTCTCAGATCTGCCATAGATCACATCGGGATCGTGTTGGATTTCTAGAGGCGCTTTCACGATTATCAGATGATTATCATACCATTATGGAACCCTTGAGGCGGGGCTCAGTGTCAACGCACCTCTTTTGCCAGTGCTGTGCCAGCTTAAGACCAACGTTGGATAATTAATGTTTATAACAGTGTCATCCGAAGCAATTGAAAAACTAGTGTCTCTTTCTTTGCTCGTAAAAGGGTCAGTCAAAGTTCACGAGCAGAGGTCAGTGGGAGTCAGGGTGGAATAGCCGCTGGTGACTTTTAGTTTCTGACCCACCCCCCGGCTATCTGCCCCTGCCTCTTCCCACCCATTACCGAGGCAGCGCCCGGGGGTACAAACACCCCGGTAGCCCATCTTGTCAGTGTATATATTGTGTGCACACCCCACACCCCTTATCACCCTGAAGATGATTCACCAGGCAGGGGGAGGGGCGACAAATATACCCCGGGTGTCTTCAATCCTAAACAAAATGGCGTCTCAAGTGTCTAATCTCACGGGCTTGGGAAGCGCACAATGTCTAGACTGTCTACCACTGTACAAGCTTCCTAAGGATCAGTCACGTGTCAGCAACTGTTACATATAGTAGAAGTGATCAGATACGCGTTACGTCACCATTTTGTAAAATATATTGTTCCATCATTGTTTTTCGTCAGTTCTCACCCTAAGATATCATAAAACCGAAAAACGTAATTGCAATATTTATCAAATCAATAACACATATTAAAAAACATGGGATAAATACACTATAGTGGGCATAAGGGGTGGTTTGAGACAGAGAGGGACAATCTATGATCTAAGCAGAACAAATCCATGCGTGGCGCGAAGTGATAATTTTGCTACTTTTTATTTTAAGTAAGTCATACACCTGTCCATTTTTCCACGTTCAATGATTTCAACATCCTGACATAGCCTAAACATGCTAAATGATAAACGACTCTCAACAGAGTGTAATAGATTACGTGAACCAAGGAGGCTCTTTTAAACCTCCTTGTGTAAACCTAAGTGAAGTGTGCTTTAAAATGCAGGTGCTTCTGTTATAAAATAAGATAAATAAATGCTGCATCAATATCAGGCCAGCGTCAGAGACGTTGGCCTTATGTAGATGCAGCATTTTCCCGACATTCTCATAGAGTATGCCAAAATGCGCGCACTGCACTGAGAAGATGCACTGTTTAGGTGTGATTTTTGCACCCGGCCTCCGCCTCCGCCTAGGGTGCAGTACATCACGTTGACGGCTGCTTATCTCCGGATAAACATAGTAGAGCCGTATCTCAAGCATCTGACTGGATGGACCAGCCCACCGTCTAGAAACCGTCAAGTACCCCGGACACAATGTGCGCCAGGAGTCACTTATCACAAGGAATCGCTAACTGAGTTTTGTTTATAATTTAAAACATATTTGAGCCACAAGTTTAAAGAGCGAATTTTATTTATATCAGCCACTGAATTTACTAATTTTTTTGTAAATTAGTCAATAATTATTGTAAGCTGATCAACTAGTGTATATAGACCTATATGTATATATATTAAATAAGATATACAACAACATTTTAATTTCTCAATAGATGAAATTGTCGGTACATAAGATACATTATGACAATGTGGCGATTAACTAATTTGGAGCATATTGTGAAATGTTGCAGACGATCCTTATTTAGAACACTTTCTAAACGAGCGTGTCTGAGATTCCCTTTATGTTATGACTACATGCCAAACTGGCGTGACTTATAGCTAAATGTTTAGTGTTGGGCTGATGTATAAGACCTTGGGCCAGTCTTGTTGCAACGTTGGTCTGACGTCTCTGAAGGATTCTTGCTGCGTCAAGTGGTATGATTAACCTTCTCTGCCCTGGGGCAGTCAATCTTCTCTACCCACTACCCAACACACTAGAAACATTGCACCAGTGTAGTTTCAATTTTAAGCCACCGTCTGCGACGCTGGCTTAAAATTGAAACTACACTGGTTCAACGTCTCGTGTTTGCTGAGTGTAATAAGATCTTCTCTGGTATTATACATTAACCCTTTAAGTCCTCACGATGCATTAAGCATTATTTTACATCCCTGAAAACACACTTAATTTTCCTAAAACTAATGGTTTTAGAACGAAAACTTCCATGAAACTGGTTTACCAATACATGGCAATTTTCCGAAATTTTTCGCCCATATCAAATCATCTTCATCCACTACAAGTCGGGAATTGCGACAGCAATTCGCGGCTTATAGTGGATGAAGATGACAATGGTAAATTCAGGCTTGAAAGGGTTAAACATGTGCTTTTCATTTTATAACAACACCGACAGTTGAAGGACGAGAATAATCTCAGGAATTTTTTTTAACAAACACCCAAAATAATAGTTAGGAACATGAACTAAATGTTCTGAACGCCGATTGAGAGGTGCACTGGCACTAAATGGCACTTAGACGTTCTCGTGCTAGACAGGCGCACTCAGACAAATGGCCGAGCAGTTATTCTTCCCAACACCTTCCAGGATTCACCGAAGTAAAGTGTATAACCTCCAGGAAACCGTTTGTACATGGTAACAGAAAGCAAGGTAATAGCTATAGATTTATTTGGGTTATTTGTTATCCTATGTTATAGTGGAGACATCGCTATTTCATAGAAAAGTATAAAATAATTATCCCAGTATCGCAGATCAATATTTTTAATTGCATATGACATGATAAATAGTATGTATGGGCCGTCCCAGTAAACACGACAGATTAATCTGATATAATGATTTATAATAGACAAATATTTTTTCAAATATATTAATTTTTCACTTAGATTGCCATTACATACTTTAGCTCATAAACCTCTTAGCAAGTGATATTAAATAGCAACATTTAAAGTATGACATGACAAAACATCGTTTATACCTGAGGCGTACCCAATATCCCGTGGCGAACCCAATTTTGGCATCTGTCCACGTGGAACTGGAAGCCGTATTCAATCTGACACGACTGGCGCGGAAGATTAGCCAAACATTTGCTCAAATTTGGGCCAATGTTGAAGATTATTTTTTAGAAAAGTGACACCTAGTGCGTGCACAGACGCATACGTGCGTGCGTGTACGACATCAGTTGTATCTACCCCAGCGTGTACGCTTTTGTATTATAATGTTCCGTCGAGGTATGGATATACTGTTACAAGTTGACCTTCCTTGTGCTGACTGAATAGAAAATAAGATACTCTGAATGTCTAACGAATATAATGTAAATTGCGTCCCCATAATATTATTTTCCGCGAACTTGACGACATAGATGTTCTCTCGTTAACATAGGCTTGGCATTTATGTATGAAGAAGCTGATTGTATACTATCTGTCAAAATATTAGGCGGAAGATAATAAATTGACATTTTTCTGTAGACTTTAAGCATGTTAAGTAAGTTGGCTCACCTTAAAAATGGTTGTTAAGTAAGTTGCCTCAACCTAAAAATGGTCGATTAAATGCTTGTCATCTTCAACAAGCCGTGGTATAACCCTTTAACCGCCAAATTTATCTATTGGAATTTTCACCTACTTGAAGTTGTGTCTCGCTGACGCGATCCACAACTTCCAAGTGGATGAAAATTATTCAGATTTGACAAAATGGTGGTAAACTATTTTCAAATATTGCTGATTGATGTTACATTTTATCTTAAACAATCATAAAAGGTGGTAACCTACACTGCAAATGAAAAAATGAAAAAAAAAACGAATATATATTTAGGAACGGAGATTGAAAGGTCATAAACAGCTCTGGATTACGGCTTACGGCTGATATATTGATGTAGGTCAACATGGTCAACAGTAGCAACAGTAAACAAACATTATCCATGATGAATAAAAATGATCTGCTAATAAGTAGGCTATTCTAGAATGTGAGAATGGTGGGAAACTATTCTGTCCGCTAATGAGGTACAGGACTCATCCCCTGGTATTATCGATCATTCGTTATTTGACACTATGATAGTTTGGCAGATGTCAATTAGACGACTGTCATAAGATAAGATGACTGGATCATCTGTAATACACTGATATTATGTCCCCTGGTTCATTGGACCACATTCTGTTGAAGTATGCCTGCACTATTGTGTGTATCCATGATTATATATGTTACCATGTGGGCGTGGAGATATATCATGTTCTCTATTGAGCTACACGTTTCTATTCAAAACAGTAACATGATTCTGCCTTTTGAAATGTCAAAAAGCAGTACCTCAAGATGTATTCAATAAAGGGACATTGCCTGTTTTCGAATTATTTCTTTGTCAGTCAACGAATTTTAGACGCTGGCCCAACGCAACACAGTGGAGACATAAATGAACGTATCGTGTTTATACCTAGAGTGCTAGGACTGGAGAGAATCCGCGATATTATCCGGCATTAGAGGAAGCCATAGCAGTATCGGTCTCTGGATGCCATGGAAATGACCTATGTCCATCCAACAAACACAAGACATTGACCTAATGTTGATTTTATGTTGTGCCAAAGTCGTACACGTTGGGCCAACATCAGATTAATTCTGGATGACGTTTTATGTTTGCTGGGCATGTACCCGTGTAGAGAGAGACCTCAACCAGTATTCATGGAATTGGGCCAATGTGTTGTTTATATCGTAGGTTACTGGTATACCAGTAAGAGACGTTTATTCAAAATTCTTTCAATGCTAGTCAACACTACAATAAAAAAAAATTCAAAGACAAACAGCAGTAACTGCTTACTGTTCAAGTAAGCAGTTTAACTGTCGTGTGTCTTTGCACGGTACCAGCCTTTCTCCACCATGTGTTAAGCACTCGGGAGCAGTCCGTTATCAGTGGGTACTCTCGGCCGCTATCACTACTGTCTCTCTGGTGGCGGCAGGTACAAGGAGGAATCCAGAGTCAGCAATCCAGACTGCTGAGTACAGGATCCTCATGGATGCACCTGATCTGTCAGTACAAGTGGATCTTTTGGAGTGTTTAGTCTGAAAACACAAGTGCATCCTGATGATTGTGTATGATTTTGGTTAATTTTTTCAACTGCATCTTTCATTATCGTCTTCAGCCGCAGTACTCTATTCTGCCATTCCTCTGTTATATCACTGCTCCATTCGTTACCCCTCAGGAAACGAGACTTTGATCCACTGTTGTTTTAATGTTGGGCCGACGTCGAAGACGGCGGGCCAGCTTTAAAACAACAGTGGATCAATGTCTCATGTTTGTTGGGCCTCCATTTTAACTGCAGAATGGAGCATTTGCTTGTTAAAGGCGAATAACAGTGTAATAATTTTGATTTTTTGGATAATTTTTAAGTGACACCTTTGAAATAAGATTTTATTTTTTTGATTATATTTATTTAGCGTACCTGTGTGTACCAGATCGTACACGTGTAGTACCCACATCCTGCAGGCTGTGGGGGGGGGGGGGGACGCCGCCGATCAGTCATCATGCTCAGCTTGGTAACCCTGCCCACCACTCCTCTACCTGACTACTATATCCTCCCCTAATCATAGTAATCACTGACTTATCCATCATCACCAACGTGTGACTGCACTCTAAACTTCTCTTTTACCTGTCAGCTCACCAATAAGCTCAACCCATTACTCCAGACCCACTTGGGAAACAAGGAAGAGAAGGAAGTTATCAATAGTTATATGCGCTCCAAGACAAGAATTGCTTGGGCAATTCTCTTCTTGGGTCGATTTTAAAGTGTGGTATTAGAAGTTGTGATATTGTTTCAAACTTGTCACTTCTCAGAAAAGCAGCAACCATGATTCAATAATTTCTGTTTACTAGTGCGTATAAAAAGGAAAGGCTGATTTATTGTACCGTACGTCGTTACCAATTTTGATAATCATAGTCACATGATTACAAATAAGTACAACTACATAATTGCAAATGATGTGAATCATGTGAATCATTCAGTTTTGACTGTGAACAAAATAAAATGCTGCAGCATACTCCACACTGGTTCAACGTTTTTTGCCGATATCAGGATATCATTTGGTACCCCAGCAAGCGCGAGACGTTGAACCAATGTTGTCTTACTGTTGGGCCACCGTCTTCGACGCTGACCCAAAATAAGGCAATATTGGTTGAACGTCTCGTGTTTGCTGGGACATCACAAAGCTTGCCTACTGGTGGATGTCGTGTGGAACTTGAAATATTACACACGGACCTCAGAAATCCCGATGTTGGCTCTACGTTGGCCCATCGTCTGTGACGCTGGCCCGACATTAAACCAACATTTGCTATTTTACCTGCATGTAGGGAAGTGACTCCTCTAAAAGCAACCTCTCTGGTCGCGAGGCTGTTTAAATCTGTCAATAACATGGAACTTGACAAATATCTTTTCGGGGCGACCATCAGCAAGTGGTAAAAGCCTTGTTAATAAGCTACATTGGGATGTTAATATGACTATTTGGAAGATGATTGTAGTTGATGAGGCAGGGCCATGTTGTCATAACAACCTGGAAGGCTCTTATTGAAATGGCAGTCCTCGATGCACGCGAGGATCACAGGCTGTGTGCAATGAAAAGAGGCGCGATAAAAGATGGGCCATCATCTGAGACGCTGGGCCAACTCTAAACCAATGCGTTTCCACTGATATCAACTGACAGGTTGGTGTCCAACGTTAAAGCATGGCCCAATCAATCCATCGGTATGGTGGCCCATTGCTGGGCCATTATTGGGATAATAACGTCTCTTTGTATATAATCCATGAAGAAGGGTCTGTTGGTGGCAGATAAAGGTTTGGCCATGAAATCCTGGCGAGAGAATAGGGACGGGCGGCAGACTGCCGACTGTGTCCAGGGTAGCTTTCTGGTCATCTGGATCAGTGTCCAGACATCGGATTGACGATGGGCCAACGTCTGAGACGTTGGCCCATCGTCAAGCCGACGTCTGATCATGAAGTGTGGAGATTAGATCCGTGTTCGGCTGGCTAGCAGGCGGCGTCCGTCTGATAGCGGGATCCTCCGCGCCAGATCCCGACACCGGTCCCATAACACTAGGTATCCCGACGCCTAGAAATGTGCCAGGAAATCATGCCGGTTATCACCGCTAGCGGGGTACTCCTGACTATAATGCGGACGTCCAACTTATCAACGTAGTACTATGCTGACTGAGGGGTACTAATAGTCCCAAAATCATCCTGGTATATTCAGCATAGTCCTGAGAGGCAGGTGATATCAATTCCCAGAAATATGCCTGTAAGTCATCCCAGTTATCACTACTGATATATTTAATACTAGCATGCCATGAGCACTTAGAACCAAATATTCCCGGAATCGACATAGTAGCTTACATTCACACATCACTAGCAGGAAAAATGCCTAGAATAGTGTCATAAAGCACTCCCCAGTATTATTTATACTGATAGAAACTTGGTCCACGCCTTAATCTAATTTTAGACCTAGGACTTCTGGAACCGGATATCATCCTCGTATAGCCAGACAGGCCACAATGTACAGAAGCAATGGCCAGAAATCTGGCCGGGAATCTCCCTAAGTGCTCACCCTGCCACAGTACCAATCCCTAGAATTAGGCCCGGAAATCATCCCTGTTACCACAATGGACCAAACCGCTACCAGTACAGACTATGGTTGATTAAAAAGCCGACAGGAAATTATACAGTCAGTTCTACTTTACTGCAAAACAATTTCTCTTGCTTTTGAGAGCACTTGATCTTTAGCCGCCGGTGTCGCATATAGTCGGGTTTTCATTTTTTATTAGCACAATAAGTACCACCTTTTAAACATGTTAAAGATAATATATGACATCAATCAGCAATATTTGAAAACAGTTGACCTCCATTTTGTCAAATCTGAATAATTTTCACTCACTTTAAGTTGTGGATCGCGTCAGCAAGTCACAATTTTAAGTGAATGGCCAACGATTGACACATATATTTTTTTCATGCTGCATGTAGTCCTACGCCACAGTGTCCCACCAAGCACTGGACCAATGCTGGTTGGATGCTGGTCCACCGTCTTAGATGCTGATCCAACATTAAGCCATCATTGATGTCGCGTGTTTGCTGGACTGAGAACGAGTGTTATAAACTTGATCTTTCTGTCCGCACGCGAGCCTCCAACAATCAAATCACGTCCAATTAATGGAGATGCTCAACATGCTCAAGGTGCTCTCTCTCTGTGAAAAGATACATTTGAGGTGTTGGTACCTCGCCGGTAAGAAACAGGTCCATTGAGGGCAGTTATTTCCTGGACAAATCTATCTCTCGGCAGCCACGCTTAACTGGCTGGACTACCTGGTACAGAAATTCAATACTACTCCTTGGGACTACTCCTTGTAGGATATTCAATTTCTGTAACAGGTAGTCCAGCCACGCAAAGCAAACTACGTGGTCAAGCGATGTTTTAGCATTGGGACAACGCTCAATACGTTGAGCCATCGGTTATTCCACCGTCTTGTTCAACCTCAGACGACATGGCTGACCACATACACCGGAACTGAAGTAACACGTTCCGGAAGCTGGGCACGTACCCCTTTCCCATTAAGTATACTGTAAATTATTTTCCACTTTTATGGAAAATTCGCGAATTTCCTGTTATTTAGCATGTTAATCACCACGAGATGGCTTATAAGAGATTTATTCTACCATTTGTTGGTATGAGTATTTCATGTCTGATGAAATTCGGGAAAAGATATCTTAACATTTTACCAGGTTACTGTTCGTTCAATACATTCAATACATCTTCTAGAGTGGCAGGTTAAGACATTTGGTTGCGAGTGAACGGCATGAAGGTACATGCTGTAAATAAAAACATACAGGGCCCGTACCGAATGACAAACAATGTGTTTATAATATAATTATCTGAGACATCTAATTATACGTGGTGTCTGGTCCACTAGATAGCTGTATAATACACAATAAATCAAGACGTCAACTGTATACAGGTAGCAGGAAATAATTCATAATATATTTTTGGTAACCATGGTAACATGTATGATATAAATATAACAAATTTATCTAATATTTCGTATTTTCAGTCCAATGGGGAGAGGTGGATCGTATGCGCCACTTGAGTGGAAACCATTCAATCGCAAAGTAAAGTTTTGTGTTTCTTCACAATTCAGATGTCATTGTACAGGTAGGCGAGAGAACGTAGCCAGCATTAGAGCAGACAAGAGACGTTGTCTAAACGTTGGGTCAACGTCCTTGTTCGTTATCCCACCATTAAGTCGACGTGTTGCTTCCTCTACCTGGACCGACAGTGACAGCTCACGAATGTGCGGATCGCGTTCCTGCATTTCCCGTTATTGCTATAATTCAATCCACCTTTATTATATATACTTTCCCCGCATACACAACTTCATCAGACTGGGCCGACGTCGGCGTGTGATCTAATCAACCAAAGGTGATTTCGGCCTGTTAGTGAGCGAAAGCGCAGGCCGCCCAGATCAAGATGTGAGATTCCACGTGTGTGTGATTCTGGGGGAAAGATGATGGATATGGGGATTTCTTCCGGTTGACTGCGTCCGACCAGACTCCGGGAAGCAAGGCGGGATCTGGATCACCTACGGATCAGGGAGTAACATATGAAGAGGTCGCGCGCGGATCCAGATGCTGGCCCGTCGTTGGGCTAACTCCTGTCGGAGTTGGCCCAACGGCGGACTAGCATCTTGCCGTTGGTGTCTGGCAGGAGACGGTTTTCAGTGAAGCGTGTTTCATCATCTGGCAGACATACAGCACAGGTAGAGATCCCGGCAGGGTCCGGCCGGCGATCCCGGTTAGGGATGCTCACGTTTCCCGGCGCCCCTTACCCCAATCAGCCCTGCCGGGAACGGCATACAGCATCCTGATTGGTTTCTAGGTGGGACTCCCACTCGGCGAGACGTTTCCCTCGTCAGAAGTCGCGTTCCATCACCGCGTCGGACTGTTTGGTCGGAAACTGGATCGCACTCTAAATGGCCTCTCGCCATATGGATCAGATTTGTGTGACTGTTGGCAGCGGCCCCGGACAAATACCTGGTCTGTGAGAACGCTCGTTTTCTCACAGATCTTCATCAGGATCATTGTTAGGATCCTTCACAACCCATGTTATCACTCTAAATAGGCCGGACTATACTGTTGTATCTCCTCTAGACTAATACACTCTGGAGGCAGAGGCAGTTTGAGAAATAAATCGCTTAAGTATTTATTTGATTTTAGACTTCATAAAATACTTTTTTTCCAATATCATTACAAGGAGGTTATATAAATGTGTTAATTTTTTTAAAATAAAATAACCTATACTATTTAATAGTGTATCCATATTGTATACTGAATATATTATGGTGATATATATTCTGACTAGTCCTATGTACTTTTCATAACTTTGGGCAACAACTAAACTCACCTAGCATTTGTATCCTACATGATCGTGTGAGAAATTGGCTGTTGTGAGGCATTGAGATTATCAATTTTGTATCTCTACATCAGGTGTGTAATTAGAAAAGTGTTAAGCTGGCAATCATCATAAAACAATGAGAAAGATAGAATTGTCGCTGCGATTTGTTGACAAACTAAACGGTAATAATGGTAATCTGGCTCGTAAGGCGGCCATCAGCGAACAACCACTATTATAAAGGGATGTGTATCAGGCACATTACCTACATTGTGAGAAAGTAAACAAGAAACAAAGGTATCAGGCAACAAACTTCAAGTAATTTTCAACACTTGGCAGTTACGCTTTGAAAGTGATCTAAAGCCTTATGTCCACATTGGCACGAGTGTCTGCAAACATTTGTCTGAGAAGTGCCAGCACATGTCCCGATCAGCCCTCACAGGGGGGGCACTTTAGGCCAACCCTGTATCAAGCCTGGACCACCGTTGGAGACGTTGGCCCAAACTTGAGCCAGCGTGTGGCTTGTGTCAGTCGTAATGGTCAGTTCGTGGTCAGTTATGACAATAATCTGATGGCTTCCTGAACGACCGGAGATGATGTGACCCCTGGGTGCAGGGTCAAGCAGCAGCCTCTCCTGACTGTCAAAGTGCCTTCGAGTGCTTCTGGCGTAGCAGTTCCAACATCGTCCTGAACCACTGGTCTCTGGCGTAAGCATTATTGGTAAAGGACGGTCAGGGGGTGCTTGTTTGTTGCCAATCGTAACCCAGCAGACACAAGACGCTGAATCAATGTTGGTTTAACGTTGGTCCATCGTCTACGACGTTGGACCAACGTTAAATCAACATTGATTCAACGTCTTGTGTCTGCTGGGAAAGTAACCAATTACATAAATGAACATCGGATTAGTAGCTCTGATTTGTAGATATAATTACATCTACCAATCATCAGCAACTGATTATATCACAAAATAATTACTAGTAAATAATCTTTATTACAAAACAATATCGCAGTATCATTATCACCATGCAGAACGGAATGTCAAAGATTTTTTTTTTAATTCTTGCAGGATTCAAGTTCTCAAATCAAAATAGTCGAGTCACAGATATGTCCATATGTACGTACACATTAGAATCAGGTAATCATTTGGAATCAGCAGTTGTAATCAGGTAATGAAGCACGTCAATGTGAGACAGTTAATAGATAGGTGTTTTTAAAGTGTTGTGAAGGACGCAGATACAATCTCCTGGCCAGGTGTTCTCTGATGGCCCGCTATCAATGACAGCAGTCATTAGCGCTGGGACGTTGTCCGGCATAATTTATCTGTCCAGACTAATGATCCGAGTGACTATTATCGTCTACTCATATCCATATTGACGCCCTTGTTGCAGATAAAACGCACATGTGCGCCGCAGCATTATTTTGAAGTGCTGATCAAGCATTGATGTTTGAATGTCAGCCCCAATGTCTCAAATGTTGGCCGTGCTAGAACTAGCCCTTCTCTAATGTAGACCTATTACATTGTTGTAATAGCCGCTGGAGCAAGTGGAGCGTATGAATCAATCGGGTTTTATGCCACTTTTGTGCCCAGCTATAGGCTAAATTGGTCTAAATGAACCTCCAGAGGAGTGTAAAACAGAACAAGAGCATTCACGATATAACATGATAACTGCCGCATGTCGTACATTATGTTCTACTGCAGTGTGTATATATGGAAACAAATCAATCGATGAATCAATATGACTATGCGGTATAGATTCTATAATTAGATCACATATATACGTACACGGAAAATAGAGTAGACTATTTTCCTTGATGTACATCGACTGAAAGTGCAGTACATTATTTTCTATGGTATTACATAGATGTATCTTTTTCCGGTTACACGTGTTTTGCTGGAATCTGATGCGCTTCTAGAACACGAGCAGGGATCTAGGGGGATCGTGAATCCATTTGTAACAGTACCCTGTGATCTGATAGATCCACAGATTCACCAGTGACATCACGTGTGTAAGGCAATACTGGCGGACCTCCAGAATTTGTCAGGTGAACTCTCCAGGTTCTGCCAGAATTCTAGCCGTGGATAAACCCTGTGGGCGTGATGTTCAACAAGCGATGGTTTAACGTTGGGCCAACGTCGTAGACGTTGTCCCAACGTTAACTCATTGTTCTAGGTTTAGCCATCCCGCGGTGTTGGTTACGCCCCACGCTGATCCCGGGCGCTAATGACAAATCCACGTGAGCACGATCCCTGTCATCTGGTGTATCCCTAACAGATGCCGTAGGTGACCAAACAAAGAAATATACACTGATATCATGTATGAGAGTGCAATATTTGTGTTCACTAAGTTATATGTGTACTTTAGTAACTTTAATTTCTTGATTTGTTGTGATGCTATCACAATATTAGTATTTAAGGTTCTCTTTTTTTTACAATTAAACAGAAGAGGACAGACCTTGAGGTTGATATCAATACGGAGTTTGCATGGAATGATAAATATATAGGTGGGACTATAGATATAATTATTAAGCCACAAACCAATGCCGGTTTAATGTTGGACCACCGTCTACGACTCTGGCCCAACATTATACCAGCAGTGTGTAAATATTTCGTGTTTGCTGGAAAAGTCGTATAGGTTGAGTACGCCTTACATGCAAAACACATACCTTTACCGTATATGGGAATTAAATACTTGAAGTATTTATTTTTATTTTGATCCATAAAGTAAATTATATATTTTAGTGTGGATTAAGCCTATGACAGACCAGAGGGCTGTTATCACGGGATAATCCCGTCTAGTGGGCTAATAACACCCCCACATACACGCACGAGCTGTGTGATATAGCGCCCAGCAAACAGATGCGGGGTGGGGTCATGGGTGGGGTCAGGGGGGTTTCTGATAAATCTGTAAAGCAAACCTGCCATGCCTGACAGCGGCATCTGTTGGGGGAGAGGGGCGCAGATGTTTTCGCAAAATATTTGCCGCTCGTGTTGGTCAAATAGTGCCCCGCACACAGGGGGGTGGGTGAATGACATGGTCAGTTTGGTGGTCAGTGGTATCTGACTGGACACCCCCCCCCCCCCTTCGCGGACTGAACAGAGATAAGAAGAGATAATCCCCAGCAGTGGAGGCTCTCTAAACTTCAAGTCCTCAGCGCCGATCTCACACAAGAGGCCAGCGCTCATTCAACGTTGGGCATCCCAGCAGACACCAGACATTCACCCAATGTTGGTTTAATGTTGGGCTAGCGTCGAAGATTTGGGCCTGATTCCAACAAACAGCATAAAATGCTATGCTCGTGCAATGGTGGGACCGCGTCGCAGATGGTGGCCCACATTGAACCAACACATAGAATCAAAATATCACGTTTGATGGGATGATATCAATAAATGCACGCGTCACTGCCTGCGCACTGTCTATCGCGAGGCCACCATTTGACACTTGTAGAGATATAGTTTGTCGTTTTGAAGAGATAAAGAAACTGTTGTTAAACTGGTCAACGTCTGTGGCGATTAAGTACATCTGGGATTCGTTTCAACATTCTAAGTTCTACCCTATCAGTTTTGCTCAACTAATTCATCCAACTACATTGTTCTATTCAAAAGATTATGAGTGCTTAAATGCAGTATACCATATAAATCTGTGAATTAATGTCGCTAGTCGGATCAAGTTAATGGCAGAATATAACTCGGAATTGATGATTCGTGACTGCGCAGAAAGCATGTACAGTTTACGACCTGTATTTCTTTTTTTAATCGTCTGCGATGTCATAAATAGTAAATGTATGATTTACGTTTATTATAACCTGAAGAGACTTGGTAGTGCCAGGTAATGATGGAGATAAAAAGATATGAGGTGATGAAGCTGCCGGGAATGGACAGGGAGTGAGGATCCAGCAGGATTGCTGGCAGGGGATCGTCTCCCTAGTGGGATTCAGGTGCCAGGAAATGCCCTTTATCTGCCTCATCCATGGAACCCCAGAGTACCTGCCTGGTACCTATACCAGGTTTACTCATCCACTCCATCAATCAAAATAACTCTATCACGCCTAAGTCATCGGTAGATCTCAGAGGCGCAAATAGCATTAGCATGATCTTGTGTCATAATCCAGACCAATGCATTTTGATCCCCGGTTCTTCTCACGACACAGTGACCCGCTATTTCCCATTTAGGTGATCTAGATCAGCATGTTCTTATGTGGTTTTCGTTTGGCTTCATTATTGCAAGCCCAGGTTTTTATATTGTTTTTTATATATATATAAATTTTTTTGTAAAAGTATAGATATTTATCATAGACCTGCTCTAATTTTCTGATATTTATATCATGTTGATCTGTTGATTCCCCAAACGATGGGTGTTGTTAACCCGATGTTAGTTTATTGCTGGTCCACCGTCTGCGACGCTGGCCCGAAATTAAACCAACATTGACTCGTGTTTGTTGGATCCATACTGCCTAGTATCATTGCTATAATCTGTCCTGGTAGCTTCAGCAGCGGATATATTTTAATCTGCATCCTCGCACTACCCTTTTCAGATGATAATACTCATAAATTCTGCATCCCAGTAAGTACGAAAGATTTATGCATTGCTGGTTCAATGTTGGGCCACCGTCTACGACGCTGGCCCAACATTTAACCAACAGTAGATCAATCTGTTTAGTGGGATTAGGGTTTGACGCTGTACATTATCAGGGGAGTATAATAAACTATAGGTATTTAGGAGGAGTGTTTGTCGTCAAGTGACACGCCCCGGGTTAAGCATGGCCCTGTTATCAGCGCTTAGACGTGTATTAGGGGCATTACCTGGCCACGGATTAACCGCACCTGCTCACCCGGAACCGAACCCTGCGCCACCTGCACAATGTCTGACATCAGGTAGATCGTGCTCGGTTTGAAAAAAACGCAACGGAACGTGGCAACAATACATCAACCGCCTATTGTGTGGTGCATGGTTGAACACCCTCATATCCTGACGGCAAAACCTGATAATCCGTTGGCGTGTTTGAATATTCGCACAGAACTGAAATATTTATTGGGCGTTTAATATTTAGAGCATAATGATTTGGCTACAGAACATGATATTGATGTCTGTAGTATGCATACTGCGATCATACATGTATACAACAATATTTCAGTTTTATTGAGTTACGTTTATTTTTCCTTTATATCGTGCACGAAATAAGTCAAATATGAATTGATGTTGAAAGAATGAATTATTGATAGACTTGCATTCTAGTTGCTACTGATTCCTATTCTTAATGGTTAGTGCTCGGTCAATCTACTTCGCTCACATGTGCTTCATTTCACTCAAGTATGACGTATGATTCACATCGATAAGGAAAGTATAAAAATCTAACGTGAATTGGCTTGAAATAGTTCATGGAGATCGGCTGAAATATAACTGAATGCTCCTGTGCAAGTACAAACTGACAGTGAATGCCTTTGTCAGTACCTCAATACAGGTATGCCCCATACCCGAAAATGTGAGCCATCATTTTGTTTAGACTGCACGTCTCTCAGTATATACATTCCATCACCCCAGCAAGTACAGGACGATTTACCAATGCTTGTTGGATGTTTGGCAAAACGTTGTAGACGTTGTCCCAACATCCCACCAGCATTGGGTCGCTGTCTCTTGCATGCTCGGATATACCTGCCTGGCTGTGACACTTGGAGCCGATGATCCACGGCAGACCTACATAACTTCTAGACGCTGGAATTAACTTGTTGACATGTCCGCGTTTCGCCTTGTCTACTTCATCATTGCTTTACAAACATAGAAAACGCGAGGTCGTCGGCCAGAGATAATCAGTATTTATGGAGCTCTATGATTTAGTTTATCTAGGAGAATACGCTAACCATGGAGTCGTCCGTATAAACAAATTGTTATTATCAAACATTTGATGTTTTCTAAATGCGGGTAAATTGAAAATAGGAGAATCTAGAAATTATGTTACCATGATGTATCAAAGGGAACACAATATATGAATCGTTGATATTATTACAATACTTAAATTTAATTTTCCGTCGTTTTCACGACGGATAGGAACTGATGTTCTCAGTAAACACGGGACATTAGGCCAATGTTGGCTTAATGTTGGCCCACCGTCTTCGACGTCGGCCCAACATTAAGCCAACCTCGAGTCAACGTCTATTTTTGTCGGGTTTTCATAAACTTTGGCTTCAAATAATGTACACAATATATGTACATGTTTATATAATTTTATGCGTTATACATTGGGTTGTAGCCTTAACACTTCAGCTCCCAGTGGATGCTAAATAACCCATATAAATCCCCGCATATTATAGATCGCCATGAACCCCTGACCTGATCCCCCCGAGGTCACTGACCGGGTCAGAGCCACATCTGTGATCGATCTCTGGCACGACCCACACAGCACAACCTTTAGCCCTAGTTGGCTCAACTCCGAAGAATCCTATAGCTTCCTCTCCTTGGTCAACCTTATATTGACATTTAAATTAATCGTGGCGCCTGAGTATTGTGTTTGACATGCGCAGAACGTGTTCACATCGCATCTCTCTCGTTGCGTCGGAGGCTCCACTTCCTCTGCGGCGCAGTTTACATATTGTGGCCAATAATAACGTTGTCACACCACCCAGCAGACACAAGACGTTGAATCAATGTTGGTCTAACTTTGCATGGTGATAGGCGTTCGATAGGCATGGTAAAATAAGCAAGTCATCTAACATTACTGGTCACTGCTAAACTTTGAAAAGAAACCATGAACGCAGAACAAAAAAAGCTGCATCTGTACATCATTTCAAATCGTAAACTTAGATTAATCTTGACGGACCGCAATATTTTTTCAAATGAGAAATCCTTTTATTCATATTATCAAAACAGCAGCTGTATTAAGAGGTGAAACAAATATAATTGCGATATTTTCAGTCAAGTTTACCTAAAGCAGTTAAGTGATTTATCTACTTCTGAATATTTTTTTAGAACAACTTTGTCAAGTTTTGTTTCATGTTTTGTTTCATGGCTCTCTTATAGAGTTGAGGTTTATTTTCTCCACGGATCTTGTCAGGATCTGCGCCTGGACCCCCCCCCCCTCCTGAGCACGTCCATACAATCCTGACGAGCCGCTCTCCTGTCTGTTGCCCTGAGCTGTTTGTTACAAGTCGATGAACCTGTTCAGTGTAAACACCGCCTTTAATTAGTGGCACATGGATCGCACGCCTCTCTCATGTAGGACTCATGGCTTATAACACAGCGGTACACCAACATTGAACCAATGCTGGGACAGCGTCGCAGACGCTGACCCAGCATTGGTTAAATGTCGGACCCTGATTGCTTATCTGCCCTGACCAAATAGCCTGGAGGTCATAACATATGACGGTAACACCAGCAGGTACAGAACGAGGGCGTCACGCGGGCGGCAAGGCACGCGGCACGTTTGTTTGGCCTAACGGGATTGTTTGAAACGGTGGCGCATGCAACAATAGCTCACGGGGACTTAAGGGAATTCCGGAATTTCTGCCTCGCGGCTGAATTTCAGGCCACATTGGTGGACAGAGGGGTGGAAAGTCATGCTGTACTTACACTTTATCATTACTTTTTGTACAACATGATATATTATGGACCACCTAAGATTTCAGGGAGGTATTTCTCGGAACTGGCGAGACAATGGGTCAACGATGGCCCCACGTTTAGCCGTTCCACGTTAGCTGGGACCACCCCTCATAAGAATCCCTCCAGGACGTTGGTAAGCTTCTGTGTCAGTGTGCTGATCTCATGGCTTTTGTAAAAACTGGGAGCCGACAAAGTAAGGTACTTGAGCGATCACTCAGTTTAAAAAGCGTTCCCTCGCTGACTGTGCTGGGAACACTTAACTCCAGCCAGGTTCACAACGCCTGCAATTTATGGCAACTGTCTGTAAGCCATTGAAATGAATTGTCTGCAAGACAAGGGAAACAACTGTCTGTAGAACTGTCTGTAGAACTGTCTGTATTAAAACTGCACGCTGTGAGCAATGATGTTTTAGTGTTCGAAATATACTTCAACTGACCAAGAAATAAAACAGTTGCCCGTAGATAACACAACCTTTGAACTGTTACAATCGGCATTCACCATTACTAATTTGTCGTTCGAATTTCATGTCGACGACACTTCTGCCCAGAAATACGAGACATACAATTTAATAGAAAAAGTACATTCTGGTCTGCGAAATGCAACTAACGGTACTTTTTTCCTAGTATGTGAGGCGATCTTCCCTCTCAATTATTCAAGCGTAATTCTGGAAGTTTACAGTTGCGGATTATCCCGTCTCGTCTGATCTATTTGAGTGGTAATCAAATGACACATCACGTTTTGCAGACTGGTGTTTTCAAGCGATACTGTAAATGTTGAGCCAGCGTTACAGACGCTTGCACAACACTGAACTAACGTTAGGCTGACGGCTGGTACAGTTCGATATCTATGTTAAATTGTACTAGACCCAGAGGATGCTGATGATCCATGTGTGATCCAGAAGGACGCGGCAGTGACAGCTGTACAGGGGTGGCCAGACGACACGTCTGCCAGGCCACTATTACAGATAAATATATAAACTGTTTATTATTCGCCAGACAAATATTCAACCTAACAGAGGCAAAGGAAGATGAAAGAGGTGTTGTGGTGTGTGTTGAGGTGTGACTTCAGGCTATTATCTCAGGCCGTCCGTGTGTACATGGTGTAAGGGACACGCCGGGTGGGCTGGACAGCATCCAAACTAATGTAACCTGACACCAGACTCTGAAAAAACAGCCTCCACAGGGACAGCTACCCAGAAAACACGATACATTGACCAATGCTGGGTTAATGTTGGGCCGACGTCGAAGACGGCGGGCCAACATCAACCCAGCATCAGGTCAATGTATCGTTTTTGTTGAGTATACATGTAAGCTCAACATGTGGATCAACGCTGGTTCCATAGCGTGTCAAGGTTGAGCCTTTGGCCCAACAGTCAGGAACAACATTTTGACGACGGATGTTGGCTGTGACAGGATGTGTCTTGGCTCTTTCGACATCAAACATCTTCCAGTACATGTATATCCCACCCGAAATCACCATAATTAATTAATCTTATCAGTATCACTTCTCGACTGTTTCAACAATGCTGTTAGTTATACATTTTCATCAGAATATTATTGGTGTTCATGGTTTTCTTGAGATCAAGTGTCATGTTTGCCACTTTGTGAAGTGTTCAATAAATAATGATATGGAACGCACACGTATATAATTATATACATGTTATGTGTGCGGTCATGGTGATTGATTCACAGTGCACGATATGTCACATCGTTATGGGTAGCACGGTTAGAGAGTGTTGTCATTTAATCGATTGTGGCTTTCGTCACAAGGTAATGATACATAAGCGCAGAAATATTTATCTCTGATATATGTGGATAAAGACCAGCGGTTTCACAGGCTCTGACCTGCGGTTACTGTGGTAAAAATAACTCGTGTGACATTTCACTGCCAAAGTGAAATATTATCCAAAATATAACGCATTAAGAACGTTCCGGCAACGTCAACGACGTTGCTGGAATGTTCTTCTTGCGTTAAAATTGTAGTGGATTATTGGGTAATATTTAGTTACAGCATCGTTTTCCTTGACATTCGTAAATGCGAAGAGGCGATTTTCTTCTAATTTTAAATATATGGATTCCAGTGACAAGAAAAAGTACGTTTGGGACGCAGACGGTTATTTGGTTGTAAGTCATGTAGTTGGTACCAGTTCCGTTTGTTGGCCACCAAACACGACCACCCTGTTATTACCTATTATCGCGTGACTAACCTGTGATATTGTAACTGATGGTGTAGTTAGGAGAATTCACTACTTCCTTCCGTCCTGGTGTAGTGATCTGATTTATTGTTCTGTTATTGTGTGCTAATTGGTTCCTGGGTACAGCAGTGTTTAAAATGCGAGAATACTATTATAATTAAAATAGCGGTATATAAATACATTAAAAAACCCCATATAATTGGACGATAAGCTACTGGAAATAGGCATAGGCATAGGGAATAAAGTGAATGTTTTTTTGTTTTTTTTTTGGTGGGGGGTGGGTTGGCAGATAGTCTTTTCAGTGGCAAAATAAATTCAGCCAAATATTAAGAGAATACATTTAATTTTGTATTAATATATCATTTTTAGTTGCAATACCATAAAATCCGGTAGCAAAATTAAAATTCTTGCAAATTCGCATAATAAATTAAATCCTCAGGAACACAACCCTCTGAGGCGCAACAGAGTGAATAGGTAAAAAGACTCCAAAAAATAACCTCTCAAATTCTAGTGTGTATCACCAATTTACCAGTCTCTGGGGAAGAGACGGTGGATGAAGGAAAAGGGTACCACCGGGTGCAAGGTAGTTAGTACAGGGACTTCTCACAGAACTTGGTGACAGTCACGTCCCAATAACCACTGTCACAGTGACACCAGACAACACGTGACCACACAGCGTGCGAGGCATCGGCTCAATGCTGGGCCAACGTCAGAGAAGTTGGCCCAGCATTGGGCCTATGCCTCGCCATCGGTTTGGATCAGTTTGGACATTCAATCATTCACTAGGGGCTCTCGTCCGTTCCCCCTCGTTTATTTGATTGTATTTTGTTTTTATTGGTGACGGCTCGGACAACCCACACTATTTCCTCACTATTTGTCTGGGCACTGTGGGAGGTGGTTCACTAACCCTCTAAGACTGGAGAGTCAAATTTATTTATGTGATTCTATGCAATATTTTATAATAATGAGTCGTATGGCGCACTTAGAAATGCGGAATATTGGAGAAAACACAGTTTGTGTTTTGTTTTATAATATGCCTATGTCGCATACTATATATAGATCACTAAAACGTAGAAATGGCTAATGGGCTGAAAATAATTGACAGAATAATTATCTGAGGTTACATACGTTATTGGTCTGAGAAAGCAATTACCGGGTGCCAGCTTACTGTCTTTATCAGTCCAGTTGTAAATCACATCTAAGTATGTGTAATGCGAAATGTGTGTGTGTTAGTTCAAACTGGCGGAATACTCAAATATATTTTAAACAGTTTTTTCATTTAAATTGGATAATACTTCTCGATAGTTGGACTTATGTAACTGACATGTTGCAAAAGATATAAAGTCATGCGCATGTTATATAAAAACACTGAACATAAATTTATATGAGTTATCTTGGTTAATCTGGCCTCTAGCCACAATATTTTCTTTTAAGCCGCTTTTGTCCATCTAAGACGTCCCATGAAATACTTAGTTTTAAACTCATATTCAGCATGTTCAGTAAATGATCCCATTATACATGTACATCGGTACCTAAAATGTCTTCCTAGTAAATTGTTAATGATTCTGCTTCCTGCAGACAATGGTTGACAACCACAGTATATTACGGTAGAAAGACGTACCAGGCCAGTAAACACGACACCTTCAAACAATGCTAGTTTAATGTTGAGGCAGCGTCGCAGACGGTAGACCAACATTGAGCCAATATTGAAGAACTATCTCGCTTTTGCAGGGAGATCAGCTTGTGTGGTCTTTTTCCAAATACCGTAAAGGTTTTGGCAAAAGTATTGACTTTGTAAAAAATACTTCAAGTACTCAAATTTCTAAAGTTAAGGAAGACTTCGCGAATTTACAATCGTGAAATAACTTCACAGTGAGAGTGAGCTTGTTCAATACGTCTTCATCTTCTGGAATGTTTTGTGTTGAGGCGCCGATGTCATAGTTTGCAGATTGGCCGTGGAAACACCTGGTAATCGATCATTCGTAAATATATAAACTTCACAGACAAATACCATGGACTGTTTCTGCTCTGGGACTTGGTTTATCCCCAGTGGGTATCACTGAATCATGTAGAATGCATTCACTGTGAGCCTGTGCTATTCATCAAGTATTCAAATAATCCATCTCTAGATTGATATGGGATTCGCTTATTGCAAAGTGGATTTATCGTATGCAAGATTCCAATACAACATTATCCAGATTATGAATTGTTCATTTGATCAATCATTTTGATTTATATTTAAAATAATCGGCTATTGTTGTAGCTTTCTGATTCTAATTTATTTGCATTTCCATTAAGAGTCCTTAGCGGTCCGAATAGTTCGGTATCCTGCTAAAATACCAAATTTACAACTCGTTTAAATAAGGATTTGTTTCTAATGGCGATACGATGATATATCAATTAAGTACTTAAATGAGAATGAATTTACCAATTCCTGATCATCCTTTTTGTCAGTCACAAAACGCTTTACATATGAACTTTGCAGAATGTATAAAGTTTACAACGCACTGAGACATTGGTGTATAGCTATACATCAAGAACTGGTTGAAAGTTTTTGGCTACATGCTCCACGATGGAAAATACCTCCATAGTCATAGTGTATGAAGATGAATGTGGCGGTATTAGGGTGGAATACCTAGCTGTCGCCGAGGATAATAAAGCGGATGACTGTGTCAGACACATCGTAAACCATCGTCAAGTGCCGTACCAGGATCCTTCACCGGTCGCGGGGTGGCGCTGGAGTGGGCTTCACAAGATGGCGACACTCTACTGACAAGGTCAATCTACTGTGCTCTAAACTAACCGGCACGAGAGCATATGTATACATCGAATCAACGCCTAGCCAACGTCTACAACGTTTTACACACTTCAAAATTTGTGGTCGGCGATGGAATAATCTGCAGTGATTTTCAGCAAATATTCTAAGTCACAGGGAAACTAATATAGAGTAAAATAGAGTATCTGTCGGAAAAATCTCAGTATGCGATTCGGAATTTACCTTTTCTCTGATGGCCAAGTTCTCTTCAAAGCTGAAGACATTTATTGCAATGTTCTTCCCACTGCAGAGGTCTCGGAATGCCAATTTATCTTTGTTGGCCAATGTTGGTATTGCATAGGACTTGATAGATTGCCCATCGGGGTGAGAATGTTTATGGCTCTGCTTGGCTTCCTGTACACAAGATTTACGTTGCCGTGCAAAACCAAATGACAGTAGCTGCTTACTTTACAAGTAACAGTTACTGTCTTTTGGCTTTCCAGAGTTTTGTCCACAGAGCTTTGCTTACACACCAGTATCTCTGTGGAGGATCTATAGAAATGCCAGCTCATCGCGTCACTAACCCACCGGGCACACGACGCTGTTACGACGTTGAATCAACGTCAATGACGTTGATTCAACGTCTCAACAACGTGGTGTGCTCAGTGGGAACATGACTGCCGAGTTGACAAAACGACTGAACCGTTTCAGGGACAATCTAGGATAATTGATATTACACAGTAGGGCAAATAGTAACGATTAACTTTATCTTAACTTTATTATTACTATTAGCTTTATCTTTTTGTTCTTTATCACGAACAGTGGTTTCTAGCCCGGCACCGTCAGCACGTATTTCACGGTTTGTTTGTGGATACATTACCTCACTACATATATCAGTTGATAGGTAGTGGTTGTACCGAACAATTATGTTGTAACCTAACAACGCATAAGAGCCCCTGGCATAAAGATGAACATTCTGCTGTCCACGGAATGAAGGGCATGTCATCAGAATCTGAGAAAAATAGATATAAAATAAATGACAAGGCTGCTAAAACAATGAACCTAATAGGCACGATAAATCACTGTAAACTAATCCTTGCTTCTAACAATAAGAGCTTGGGAAACTAACACCACACCGTAACTGTTCAAGATAAATTGTCAAACGCCTTTGTGCAAACAGAGGTAAGCTTGTCAAGAGAGGGCTCAAGGCTGTCGCCTGCCAACCTACCTGCCTCGCCGGCAATCTACGCCGAGAAGATCCAGATTTATGGCTCTAAACGTCAAAGCAGCAGACTCCAGGCAATCGACGTTATCAGATAATGTCCTAAGAGGCAATAAAACTAAGCGGACACCAAGTCAAGTGTCCAAGACGGCGTCGCCCATTGTCGCCCGTATGTCAAGATGCAGTTTTGACACTTTTTTCTCGATGGATTATGGCTTGCGTTGCGCGGCAGAGGCACGGGTGATATGTTTTTGACTCGGGTTGAGTGTGCTGGCTTGTTTGTTCGAGTATCAAGTAGCGATCTTATGAGGATCATCCATGGCGTGGGAAGTGGATCCAACGCCGGCATTGTGTTGGCCCGACGCCCCTGGCGTCGGTCCAACACAATACCAGCGTTGTTTCCATGTTTGATGATGCAATCCAGCCAGTGACATTAGGGTTTGGTTAGCTAACTCGGCGGAAGAGTCAAAGTACTCGTGATACTTACATTATCAATGACTGTGTAAGCAAGGGTGGGTATGCACCGCCTCCTTAGCAGCAATGAAATGCTTAATAAATTACAAGTGTCACCTCCCTAATGACATTATGTACTGTTTGAATAAAAAGTTTTCTCATTGAAATGCATTCCAAATTTTTCAAAATTGAACTTCTACTTGACGAATGTTTGCTTAATATTATTTTGTTTGTGCGAAGTCTGCACAAAATAATCATCATTATGGATATATCTGTATATATCGCTGTAAGTCGAAAATTAGAGATTTTATAACTTGCATATATTTAAGTTTTCTCTTTGATCTTTAGCCATGTATTAATAATCTTGAATTCATGTATTATAAATATTTTTCTCTTTTAATATGTATGTGGTGGTCAATGTTAGGCAGTGCAAAGGAGTTCATAACCTGATAACACAATAATATATATAAACTATCAAGTCGTGTGTGTCCTTGCTTAGCAACGACGACACACTTAGCGCCTCGGGGCACAAAGGGTGGCTCATTCCTGATGACACGCGGCCACAAGAGGGCGACAAGAGTCCCAGAGAGAGCAGGATGCATTGGTCCAGCTTTATTGTGGTTTTTGTTCCAGCGTGTGGCCTGGCCTGTTTCAGATTCCTGCAGGTGTAAATTAGCTATCTGTCAGCGACCCATAGAACACAGCCATGTCAAGTGGCTCGACTCCTACCGCACGTAACGACGGGACAACGTCGGCTTGATGATGGGCCAACGTCCGTGGACGTTGACCCATCATCAATTCAACGTTTAATTGGCTCCGTCCTTGCTGGATCCATATCACTGTCACCACTTATCAGAATCCTGTCAACTCGTATCACGATGTTGTCAACTCCTATTTAAAATTCCCATAGAATGCTTTAAACAAAAGTCTAGATCCATATGAGTTTGACTACTGAACCCGGATTTCTCAGATTTTTTTGCGTGAGAACGTTTTTAGTTTTATCTACCATCAAATACATAAATAATTGTTATGTTATGGTGACCATGCATGTGATCTTATTTCTTATATGTATCCTGATAAGTTCGCATTGAAAGTAATGGGATAGGTCCCACTGTTGGAGTGTATAGCATAGCCATAATATCAAAACTGGTAATTTATAGTGTGTTTTTTTTCGTTTGTTCTCGCACGTCTTTTATTATCCGCGCCGGTTTGCTATCGCGTTAATGGGATCTGTTTTAAGCTGTATGGTGTCAGGGACAAATGACAAGTATTCTAGTCATGTTCGTTTACCACCTGCAAACACGTGTTGTGTCGCCCCCTGTAGAAATGTGTAATACGGAGACGGGTGGCTGACAGTGACAGAGTGAGCACGAGAACTCTAGATTGTATGTAGAGTTATTCTATTTGAGCAGCCTCTCTGATTACTCATTTAACACGAGGCGTTGGGCGAGCACTGGTTTAATGTTGGCCCTACACCTTGGGCTTTGTTATAACACTCTGTTAACGTTTATCCTAACTCATTGTAACAACTAGGATGACGATGACTGAGTGGTTTGTCAAGCGAGGTGTTTAATTGACTCAATAATGCATGTGTTTGGTATTATTTGTCAAACTTTTCTCTCATCGGCTACGCTGTATTTTATACATATGATAACATACTGAATAACAGTATTAAGCATATTAGATAAATATATTAGAGGATAGGCATATAGATGTAGCCTAGTTCTAACAATACTAAGCCACATGGCATGTACCAGGACATCATTTAGTTACAATGTTTGCCTAACTCTCCCAAATCATATTATTTGTTATGATTGAAGAGAAGGATGGCAGATACAGCTGCTTCATTAGAAGGCTATACCCAGCAAACGCGAGACGTTGACCCAATGTTGTTTCAATGTTAGTCTGACGTCGTAGACGGTGGACCAACATTGAACCAACATTGGGTCAACGTCTCGCGTTTGCTGGGTAGTGAAAGGAAAACTGTTCACTTGTGAAAAAAGGTGTGTTCTTTTATGCAGTGTTGTATGTGTTCTCAATATTGGTTCCTTATCTAAAAACACCCCTCTAGAAATATGGAATCGCTGTCGAAAACTAGCGCTGCTGGATTCCGCCTGAGGGTAGAATGTACGTGGGGTAGCAGGCAGCCACATGGGACTTTAGTTCTTCAGGTCTTTAAGTTCTGACATGGCCCAGGGGGACGCCACGTTAACATTTGACAAAAAGCCGTCTTCTCGACACGTTGCCAGAAGTCAAAGTCAGAGTGACGTCCATTAAAGAAAGGATTCTGCGTGCATAACGTTTATGTAGAGATGTTTTTCTTAAAAACACGTCTTCAGCTGAAGCCAGACCGTTATAGAAGCTTCGAGCCAGACATCCTTAAATTACAGCTGAGACTTCCTCATATAGATGACCAGCTTATGTTTAAAACTAAAGCACGACTGTCGTTTTTATTCTGTTTTATTGGCCGTTTAAAATGATTAAATCGCACTTATTGGGAACGAAACGCTTGTTTGAAGATCAATATTTGCAAAAGTTTGATCTCAAATCAAACAGACATTAGCCCTTACAGTGCGGGGATCGACTTTAGTCGTCAGAATCTGACGTCTGTAGACGTCAGATTCTGACGACTAAAGTCGATCCCCGCGCTGACTTTAGTCGTCAGAATCTGACGTCTGTAGAGGTCAGATTCTGACGACTAAAGTCGATCCCCGCGCTGTAAGAGTAAAATATTTCTAATGGTCGTAGACCCATAACATAGGTATTCAAATGAACCGGAAAGAGCTAACTAAGACATTTATGATGATTTCAAATTAAAAAACCCCTTTGGTTTCCATGATTTTTATAAAAAAATTCAGCGCTTCAGGGGTTAGGCAATTTCATCATTGCATCTCTTCAATATTTGTGGCTTTTTATTTGGTTTGAAACTGGCCTGAACACGTTCGTCATACCTAACTTGACAAGGGTTAATAAACATGATAAAATCGAAAAAAAATTACTGAACAAATCAGGGCATGCTGTAAAAATGTGTTATGTTTTATATTATGTACATGATGTAGCTGACATAACGTGGCTGTATTTCTTCTGGTAGCAGAGATAACCTGACGGATTTCGTTTTACGCCATGGCCTGGCCCACAGCCGTCATCAACTTGGTTTTATAGGGAGTGCCTAGAGTAGTCATCAAATTTTCATGAACTAGAACAAATTACGCTTGTGGCTGCAAGGTTTCCATCATCCACAACTCAATTAGCACAGCATTTAACCGACAGCACTTGGTCTTTTTAGGCCACTGTCTTAAAACTGAAGGGTTGAATCTGCTTTTGTAGTATAGTGACACCCTTTCATCGTAAGATGAGAAAGTTAAAAGCATTGTGAAAATTAAATAAATCAAGTGCACGATGTTGATTCTAAATGAAAGCAGCTATGGAATCACAACCTTGTTAATTCTATGTTTTTTTCAACTTGCACATATTATTCGTATAAGATGAACATTTGTTGTTAGACAACCGATAATGATGACATCATCTTGCGCATCATTATCACCATTTTAGATGACTTTGTAATTTAGGGTTTGTGCTGAAATTAGGGTTATGCGACCAGGTGGGTCAAATTCAGAACAAGTTTGCACAGTACAAGTGAACACCCGACATTGGATCAATGATAGGCCCAGACCGGTACAACGTCAGGCCGACATATGCTGATATCAGGAATCCGCCCAGCAAACGCTAGATATTCACCGTTTTAACGATTTAACGTTGGTCCATCGTCTACGACGCTGGCCCAGCATTAAGATAACGTTGGGTGAACAGCTGCTGTTTTTGGAGGCCTGTCCAAGATTGTGGGTGGCTTGGATTTTGCCAGCGCACTGGCAGTCGCCGCAGGCTGCTGAGATTACGGCAAAGTAGGCGGCTTTCTTAGCGGGGATTCTCTGTTTTTTTGCGAACAATTTCTCGCCAATATGATATCTTGCCTGCAGACTTTTTAGGTGGACGCGATGCGATGTGGCAGGCGGGATCCGTGCCTTGGTCCCAGTGGTGGAGAGCTGGTAACTAAGAGAACCATGGACAATATTAATATTGCTCAAGCCAATCTAATCCATGCGGTCCACCTCAGCGTCTGAAAGGCTGTGAACTTTAACCTTTAGCACACTGATGTCGACTACAGTTGACTATAGTATTGTTTTCTCATGTTTTAATTGTCTTGTATAACCAGGTTTTAAAAATTAATTATGTCTCAAATCTGTGATAATCATATACATTTCAACCTAGATTTTGCAATTAAACTAATTTTTAGTCACTTGAAGTTGTGGATCGCGGTAGCGAGACACAACTTCAACTGGCTGAAAATTTAAATTTCTTGGTTTAGTGCTCTAAGGGTTAAGAGTGATAGAAGTACGTATTGCAATGGTCAGATTCATTCGCTGTTTTTGGTGCTAACTTATGATCAAATGGTCGTATCTGGCGCTTTATAAAGACGATCAATTAGCAGATGCGAGCCTTCAAGCCTTTTATACGCCCTCACGATGCATTAAAGCATCATTTTAGATCACTGAAAACAGACTTGATTTCCTAAAATCTAGTTGTCTTAGAACGATTGTTTTTATGGAACTGTTTTAATAATAATATATTTTTTTTATTATTTGTCACCCACTTCAAGTCAACTTCATCCACTACAAGTCGAGATTCTCGGCTTGTAGTGGATGAAAATGACAATGGTAAATTCATGCTTGAAAGGGCTAATCTTATGAGATAACGTCAAAAAGAAGTGAAAGGAACTGAACAAAAGAAGCATTTTCGTTTATTGCTCTGAGCTGCCAAATATAAATAAAACTGACTCAGTAATTGCATATATCTGACACAATAATGTATACATATTATTATGAAATTATATGCATGGTAATTGCCACACATTTCTTGCCAGACGACTATAATGTGACCATTGTTAGATGAGATACATAGTTTATCGCCCCGTTGAGCAGAAACCTAAAGCGATGTAAGTGTATACTGCATGTTGGTATTGTTTTACTCTTCACGATAAATAAAGGTGTTCCCGGAACTTAAGCTACTTGTGTATCGCGTTCAATTATTGATGCTTTTTTGGCCGCCATTTTGTAGTGACACAGGGGATGTGAAATTCTACCTCGTACTGAGTTGTCGGCGTGAGGGCACCCGGCCACATGCAGATGTGGCTGCGTGTCCAGGGTGCGCGCAAATACAATTTGCTGTTGTTTGCAGTTTGTCCTTATTGTATTATCTGCCCCATGAAATATTCATGGGTTTATGTAAAAAAAATCCTGCAGGCTGGACAGGAGTGTTGTCCTTATTCTGGTCGTATTTTACGTATTGGCATGTGCGTATCGCAAGACCTACACAGGAAACACGAGACGTTGAACCAATGCTGATTTAATGTTGGCCCGTCGTCTGCGACGCTGGGCCAACATTAAACCAGCATCGATTCAACGTCTCGTGACAATTTAAAAAAAGCATCATTACCGTTAGAATACACCATTTTTTATTAGAATAAAAAAGGTAAAGCAATCTAGCGAAATAATGAAGATCGTAGCCTACATCACTTCCTGTAGCGGTTGCGTCTCGAAATAACAAACGGACACGAGGTATTGGCTTAACGATGTTTCAACGTCCATCAACTGCGGCCCAGCAGCGAGCCAACACTGTTAGTTTTATTACTATTTTGTCACCGCTCTTTACCACTCATCACATCGTGTTTTTACGATTTAATCATGGATGGTGACACGCTGTTACGAGATTGTTACCACTTTCACGTCTACAGCCGATTCAGATGCGAAATAAATAACCGATCATGTACATCGATTCTGCAAGCGTTATTTTTTTGCCAAATAAATTGATTATTTCATCACTGACATTTTATACTCTTCCGAATCTGGGTAGATTTCGAACAGCTAGGACAGTTTGTATACTGGCACACGTCCTACCAGTGTTAAGCCATTGTTCTCATCATCCAAGTTTTGTAGCATTTACTACCAGTTACATCGCGTACGACTGTAATAGTTGCTGACCTTACAACCTCGCAGCTGTGCCCGGCATATTTGGCTGCAGGCTATGGACAACGACGTGCTGCGGGTGTTGAATCAACCCTGTTTAGCCTAAGGGCCAGATCTACCGCTGGCCAAACACTGTCCAACCAAACACGAGACGTTAGCCAGGGTTATATTATGGAGTGGACGTCGATCCAACGCTTGTTTTCTGCCTGAACCATAGCAGTCCGCCAAAGGGCTCTTGTGCCATTCAACATGCATTGTGTGAGACTCTGGGATGACCTATGGAGTGTCGATTTATTTTCGCGAATTTTGTGCTTTTTCCGAAATCCACAAGAAAAAAAATTGGCCAAAATAAGTATCCCGTGATTTGTCATCTACTATGACGTTAAATGTCGAACTAACGTCCTTGAATAAATTCGCATTTTTTCTGATTTGTGGAAATACATGGTTTACAGTATAGAAGTGATGTTATTCCGGAGCAGTTGTTCACGTCTAAATGTTTGTTCTGGTTCGGGAAACTCTGTTTCCGTGTGGATCAACTGCCGGGATTGGGGTCATTGTCTACCCGGCCAGGGATCAGCTTCTTACATGGATCATTCCAGTCAACTTTTCAGTTGGGAAGGTTATCATTCTGAGGATCCAGCCATTGAATAATGTATTGTTGGCTCAATCAATATTTAATCTTTTTCTTGGGCGTATTAGCATCATGTCTGTCAAGATCTGACGATTCGTATCTTCATGTGCAGTTTCATATATTTTCAAATAATCTTCCCAAAATCCAAGGGGGAAATTCTCTTCTAACTTATCTGATTGCACGGTTCTACCATGAAGATAGTAGGCCTACTATCTCCATGGTCCTACTTTTGTATTGCTTCGCTTGTCTAATATTAAACTTACAAGTGCCACTTTTGACAATGTAGTGACCTCTGCTGTGGCTTGTGCCGGGGTAGTCCCATTATCATCACATATGTATGGGGCCCAAAAAGGACATGACGTTTAACCGATTCTGGTCTAATGTTGGGCCAACATCAGACCAGAATAGGGTGAACATCTCGTGTGTTTGCTGGGCATCAAATCACATTGTACCTATAGTGCTATATCACCTCATGACAAATCTAAATATATCACGTACTACGAAGAATAAGTATGTGAGAAGATTATGCAATTAGGAACATGTCGATGCTGAAATGACCTTCAACTTGTTTGGTAGACGGTGATGGTAATAAATCGTAAACTTGCTTGCTGCAGCCTCTAGAATGTACATGACACCTCTGTGCGAGTGAGGACAAGCGTGCAGTGAAATTAAATGGTGACATAATAAGTGACCTGTGTAGTGGTGTCAGTCGTATACTTTAATGTGCAGCCCTCGGGACATAACCTGACACTAGCTCATTCTCACAGTGCATCTCCTATAAATAAGGGCTCAAATCAGATATACCTGCCCAATAAATGGTATCTGAAGGTCTCAATTACAACTAGAACTTGATTTAAACTAGGAATACCACTATGTTTGGTTTCTGGCTTAATGGTTTAATTGATTGATTGATTGATTGATTGATTGATTGATTGATTGATTGATTGATTGATTGATTGATTGATTGATTGATTGATTGATTGATTGATTGATTGATTGATTGATTGATTGATTGATTGATTGATTGATTGATTGATTGATTGATTGATTGATTGATTGATTGATTGATTGATTGATTGATTGATTGATTGATTGATTGATTGATTGATTGATTGATTGATTGATTGATTGATTGATCGATGATTAGTTGATTTGATATATCCATTTATCCATCCATCATATAATTCAGTATCTGGAAAATTGGATTCAATGATAATCCAGCATGTAAAAAATCTTACGTATCCCGCGGCAATCACGAGACGGGGAGGATGGTAAAAGGTACATTTTTAATTGTTTGTCGGGGACGTGGATCCAGACAGTGCGGATCACACCTGGGTCTACTTGTGCTGGATTCACGGCGTGACAACTGCTAAATAATAACCCGGTCATGAATAATCAATGCCGCGTCGCGCAATAACGATCCTTGTGGATTGTCACAGTCCGTGAAATCCAGGGTGTATCCCAGCAAACACAAGACCTTGGCCAAATGTTGGCTTAATGCTGGACCAGCATTAACGCTGTGTGAACGTCGGATCAGCGTGATTGATGCTGATCCGACGTTCCAGTGTCGTTATAAGATCTGCCCACTGAGTATCCCACGTGATACAGATGATTTTTATGTTTGCATAATCGACGGTTTTCATTTTGAGTCTCATTAAAATTTCATCTGGGTCGATATTTTTGTTCTTCTGGATATTAAGCCCCCGGATTGGTCCAGATCACGACGTCTGCCAATCAGTGCTCTTAGATCTAGGTCATACGATATGAAGCATAAGATGTCGAACTAGCTGGTCATGTTTGATGTAACATCCATAGAAATCCGGTACATTGATTGCTGCATTGATTGTTAGATGAACCATCACCACGTGTGAATCGCATCCCCGATCAACGAATAGAATGTCCTAACATAAAATTGAAAGTGGTGTTCAAACAGATAATGCAACAAGAATATCGTCGCCTCGGAGCTAAAGGATCCTATCTGACACTCGTTAGAGTGGCAGATAGGATCCTTTAGCTCCGAGGCGACGATATGCATTCAGGACTACACTCAATATGAGTGTTGTGTACATGTAATTCATATATAATAACAGAAATGCTTACTTGCATTTCTGATGACAGGCCTAATTGAGATTTGTAATTTTCATCACATTTATTTCTGCCGAATTATTGTTTTCTAAATATTAAAGGACGAGAAAACAGCTAGGTTGATAGTTGCAAAGCCACGTTTCGCCCGCAAATCTTCAATAGAAGTGAAGCCCACCTCCTCGGCTTTTGCTACATAGGTATTGCACCTTGAGCATGTTGAGGAGCGGGACATATTTTGTAGATTGTCGCTGTCGTGTGAAGGTGAAGCATGGATCCGTGTTTTGTAGTTCACAGGAGAATAGTGAAGTAGACTGCCGGTGTTACTGGTTATGACGCCTTGTCACGCGCTGGTGACGTGTGCGTGACAACCCAGGTAACACCAAGCCTGATTAAACGTACCAAACGCCTGCCAAGTCCTGCAACCCCGGCACGAAATCCCCCGGTGCCGAGACGCGCTGACGACCTGCAGGTGAAAGCTCTCTTTTCATCTGTGAGATTCGCCATATGCGCTCACATCCCAGCAAACACAAAACATTTGTATAACATTTGTACGACGTCGGACCAACGTCGAAGACGTTGGTCCGACGTTGTACAAATGTTATGCAAATGTTTTGTGTTGCTGAGATGATAGCTCTGGTGAATTTAGCATTCAACAAAGGCTCCCATTGCTTTACCCGGTGTCTGCTGAAATCCTTTTTGTAGATAATCCCGCATCTGGATCTTCTAGAGCGTGGATTTCAACAATTGTTGCTGAATGTTAATTAGCATGTTCCATCACTGTAATAAACCCATCACCCGACCAGGTGCTGTGAAGGGGGTAGACCTGGTTTGTACCAAAGATATCCTCTATATCTATGGTTTGCACCTCTAAGCATCCTTTACGGATGCAACCAATAATGGTTATTGGATTATCGTCCAGATTTGCACATTCTAGGTTGCAGATTCAAGAGTAATTGTAGAGTATTTCAATCTTTTACGGAAGTAAGCAATGCTGACATTTGCAAAGTATTACTACATGATATAGACCAACAATATAATTCTAGAATGTTCTTGAATGATGACCAGCGGACCTCGTTACCATCTAATATTGCATTAGATGATTGACATTTTCAGCCACTCCATTCATCAATTTGAGTACATATAAAATTTAATATATCGTGCAATGCTTAATCTATATTTTTGACATCTGAAAACTGTTATCTAGAGAATGAAGGAAAAAATGTTTTTCTTATTGGCAATTACTTGGTTCTGTTATTGCAATGTTCGCCGGTAAAAGGGATGGAGTGTGTTAACACCACACGTGGTTGTGGTGTCGTCGCACGATCCATTAATGTTACTTCAAGCGTGTCATGTCTGACAAGCAAAAACACCGGCTAAATTCTGATTGTCCCCCTTTTATCACCCACCCCCTCTTATACCGTCATGATCTCCGCCAAGCATAACACCGTCCTGAATGTACAGAAACACTGTCCATTGACAAAAGCTTGGGGAATCTATATCCCGGAGCGTTGCATCGGCTCAGGTCGTGTTGTGCTCTTTTCACTCGCCGCTTCAGCTCTTTTGTCGTCTGGCTGCCGTATTATCGCTCACCATTCAGGCAAGACATCAAAGCACCGCACCTTGTTTTACCTTTGCTATGACGTAACGTCAAACGTAACGTTAACAACGAGGGAGTGTGTTGTTTTTCAACAAATATAGTTTATTAAAATTCACAAATAAGTGCAAAAAGTAATAAATTATTGACCACGCGGAATCGCCATCATATTCTTCCCCGTTTTTCGTGTTTCTTAGACACTGAAAAAAAGTTGATGGGGCTTCGTGTATGCAGCATATATTCTACACTATTCATCTATAAGTGGGAGGCGCATGTGGGAAGTTTCTGCATGGCGGCTTCCCTCTGATCTATGTTCATCACTGTTCACCACCTGAGGATGAACACGCACAATGACATATACAAGCCGTTCATCCGAGCACACGAAGTACATGATGAAGGTGCGAAGTATTTCCGCATTCTCCTTCTTATTTTAAGCTCGTATCTCTAGTAATATTATATTCCGGTATATTTTTTATTATCTGAGCACATTTCATTCCCAATAACAGTGACTAAACGAATTTAAGACGATTATAGTCGTGGTTAGCGGTAAAAGGATTATTAATAAATAATATAGAGTGGTTTCGTGATAGCCGTCATTAATATTTTATGGTTTTATAACAATGATATATCATAATATGTATAGGCCTACAGAAATATATCAGCAGAAAGAATCGATTTTACCATGTGTTGTTAAACAACAAAATGTTGACATCCGCTCTTTCAATCACTATTATTTAATGTGATTACAAAAATAGCTGTGCTTTACTGTGTGCATTAGATACGTCTTAGCGAATACTAGACAATATCCCGACATTGGCTTATTGCTCGTCCAACGTCTGCGACGCCGGCAACAATAAGCCAACGTTAGGTGAACATCCCGTGTTAGCTGGAATGGTAGGCGTTTTCATATTATACCGTTACATTTTACATTTGTAAGCAGTGAATGAGATCAATGATTCCTCACTGCAGAACGTGTTTTTACGCCTGATTTACTCTTATTTGTCCACTCTAGTATCGCTCCAGGTCAGGTGATATATATATAATATATATTCACAAAATGATGACTCATTCATCAAAGTGATCAGATTTTGATCACGTGTTTAGTAAGCCAATATCAATACTAATCATCAAGTTTGTTCACGAAGAGAGTTATAAATTATAATAGATTCAAATTCTTATACACACGCCTGACGGGTGTTGATTTTTGGAAGAAGGTGAATATGGTGATTCAGTGATATAACGCTTTTAGCTGTTCAATTATTATATTTACTTTTGTTTGGTTAGCCTAGTTATATCAAGAATATATACATGTAACTAGGCGCTAATGAATACATGTTATATTTATTTAGTTTTAGTACATGTGTACATTTGTTAAGTCAGACTAGAGTAATTACACTCGTCCAGACACATAAGACAGGCTACATGTATCTACGAATAACAATTATTTTTGGATCAGAGCTCTTCAAGTGTCTCTCACGGCGCTTTATGTTATTGGGATTTTGTTTGAGAGATTTACAACACCCGCGCCTTTAATGTTACTTCCCCGGTGACTAAAGTCACCCACTACCATTCTGTAAGCTGATAAGAGAGGGCTTATTATGTTATTATCACAAATATCCTCAAATTTCATATAGTTATTAACCATGTAGGGCTATATGTTGTATTCTTCTTAATAATGTAAAAACTAAATGATTTCTATATATTTTAAGGTCAATTTGAATATGTGGGGAATCCTACAAAATCAAGCAGTTTCATTATTTTATTGGTAATTCAGGCACAGCTTTGCAGCTTTTCTCAGTTTGGATTTATGACACTAGCACCCAGACCTAGATCAAAGCCAAGCCGAATTATCGGTAAGCCCAGCTGTGTCGTCCCCAGTGTGTGGGTGCTACGTCATAAAACACAATGACGTCATAACATCTGGGACTGAGGGGGTGTTCGCACCCGACAGTGTTGTAATCCGCCCAGGGGTGATATACAATAACCATTGGAGGCCCGGGGGTTGTACACTAAATATTTGTCACGGCATTGTAAACCTAGCTGGAGAAAGAATATCACCTTGTCTCACCCCATATCTCTGCTCAAATCAGTACCATGGGTACAGTCAGATATAATCTTTAACCATGTTCAAGGTCAAGTTTGGCCATTTTTTGAGTTTTTTCCAAGTCCGCTATTTAAATAATCACACACGCATTCTGAAGTGCTCGGATTAATAATGTTTAATTACACATGCATGGGCCCTACGATAATAATGATTCTTAGATTGCTTTGCGATTTAATTGCTGTTATATTGATGATGCTGTTCATTAGGATTGATCTCTTGTCCTATTGTTATAAATCCTTCCTTTCTGTGAGGACTGTTGGTAACTAGTTTTTGATCTCTCATGGGAATCCACGCTTTTACACGTGTTTGGTATGCAGATTGGCTTGAATCCAGGTTTACAAGCACCACTCTCAGCCACAACGGCCGTAACACAACACAGTGGACAAGTTAATCCTTCTTGACGTCCTAATGAGCGTGGCGATTACACTGACCGCTCAATTGGTCAGTCAGTGTCCGAGCCGTCGGCTTGACCACACACATTGTTAACCTGCTTCACACCTTGAGTAAAGTACACAGGACATGGAAGGGGCGGTCACAAACCGGCGCCGACTTCAATCATTTACGACCCTATTGTACGGCGTCCCTGAACATAAAAGACGTTGGCTCAATCCTGGGCCAACGTTTTAAGTCGTTGGCCCAGCATTGAGCCAACGTTTATTTTTTACGTAAGTGTTACGCCACAAACAAAATGGCGGCCTACATCAAGCGTGATTGTTTTCCCGCTGCCCGCAGGGGTGTGCGGCAACAGTGACTCCGGATTTAATTACCGACAACAAGCCTTTGATTCTCAAACTTGAAGCCATATAAATTGATAGCCGTGCGAGAAAATCACGAAGAGACTGATTAGAAGGAGAGAGTGAAAGATTCTTCCAAGTCCCAACATTTGCGCATAGATATTATATCATTCTACTAAGCCGTCAATAATATTATACGATTTTAATGCCTTGATGTAGTACCTGAATATTTGATTATATGTCATAGTACTATATCTTTCTCTTCTTATCAGATATATAATCTGATATTGTGTAGTGTTTGTTCGCTCTCTTCGGTCCTGTACACGCCACAGCAATTCAAGAAAGACCCACTAAATCACCACCAGCTCAGAGCTAATTACACGACTGTCTTATGGGAGGCGTCATTCCCTTTTACATCCATTCTTGCTCAATGCTGAGTTATTTGTACCGTAATGTAACGTACACCTTGTTCTTTGTCTGACGATGTAGTGCAATGTTTCCGTGACATGGAGTAACACCTAATTACAGCTCAGTGCTGGGCCAACGTCTGCGACGTTGACCCAGCAGTGAACCATCATTGGGATATTGCAGTGATTTCCACAGGAGCGCCCCGCTCAGGTATCGAGTCCACCTCAGTAAGCACAAGACAACCCCAATGTTGATTTAATGGTGGCCCAGCGTCTGCGACGCTGTGCCACCAATAAATCAACATTGTAACAACATGTCCTGTTTCAGGGTTATTTCATGGCCACCGTATAATGACACACGGACGCTGACTGTCCTACTCCCCTCTACGGATCCTGGATCGCTTTGTTCCCAGGAAATTGTGACCGCTTTGATAGTCCCAATCCCGCCCCGTTCCCAGGCAATACCACACAATGCGGTAAATTCTGCAAATTTTAAATGTCATGCATTTTATTCTCTGTCGCATGAAGGATCTGTCAATATAATAGCTACACCTTAAAAAGCTCATTTTACAGTGAAGTTTACTATTTGCCAAATGCTACTTTTAACATTGGGCGGGGGCCCTGGGGTAGTGGTTAGCACCGCTGCCTTTTACATGTTTCACGCCAGAGTTCGGGGTTCGGTTCCCGGTCTCGGCGGTTTGAAAGAAACAAAAAATATTTCAGGAGGTTCTCCTGGCCCAGTTTAGCCTATATGTGCACAAAGGTGGCCTAAAGCCCGATTCTTTTTATTTTTACTTTTAACATTGTATTCGCCAAAATGATAATTTTTGAAAATTACTCAACTGACATTCAAGTATCCATTTTTATCAGTAAACTGTTGTGTGGTTGAAGGGGGGGGGGGGGTCTACTTTTTATAGCCGTGTACTAAGCTGGAATAAATGAGCTTTTATATTATTATACCTCCCTATATCTGGTACTCTATTACATAGACTAGATAGTTTTCGGCTGATTACTCAGGCACAATAGTATAAGATATCGTATTAGTTGTTCTGCTTACGACGACGGAATATGACATGTTTTATGTGGTGGTGGCACACCCACCCACATAAAATAGCTCGTATTCTGTCGTGACAAAAAGAAGAGATACCAGACCACCCACTGGATTTTCCTTGGGATTACTAAGCAGAATCTCGTGGGATCCATACAAATTGTACCCAGTTCTGGGTGACTGGCGATTCTTCATTCAAGCAGAATGATACACTCTACATGTATGTTATTTACATGACTGGCGATCTGTAGATAGTCTGTTATTGCGATGCCATTCATAGAGCGCCATATTGACCCTTTGGCCGCGGAGTTAAAGAATTTCAATTAATTTTCACTCACTTGAGGTTGTGTCTCGCTACCGCGATCCACAACTTCAAGTGGGTGAAAATTGTTCATCTTGTTTAATTTGAGACCACACATTTGCAAATCTTGATGTTTAAACACGCATTTCGTTCCCGATATCAGTGATTTATTCGTGTAATAAAACATATTAATAGCGACTATGGTCGCGCGCTTAGCATTGAAAGGGTTAATAAAACAATGAAGTTACAAACGTATGTTTGGAAGGTTGTTTCTGTTCGCTCTAACCCTTAAAACCCTCACGTTGCATCAAAGCCTCATTTTGCATCTCTGAAGATTGACTTACTTTCCTACTGCTAGGGGTTATGGAACGAACCATTTGATGGAACTGTTTTAATAATAACAATATCTTTTTTCCATTTGCAACCCACTACAAGTCATCTTCATCCACTACAAGTCGAGAATGGCAACAGCAATTCGCGGCTTGTAGTGGATGAAGATGACAATGGTAAATTCAGGCTTGAAAGGGTTAAAATCCAGTGTAGCTGTCGGACCATAGCGTGCAAACAGCAGAGGTAGAAAAAGACTCTTTTGCCTCTATGGTCGGACGTAAAAAAACACGAATGAGTCACCGGAGTCGCATTTAGACTTATATCTAGTAGTATAGGCTGTACAGTGGCAGAGTGTTTTCACATACCTTTTAACACGACACTGGCAATCGCACGTCGTGTCGTTATTTTAAGATCTGAGACGTCAAGTATCCACTTTCATGTTGAGCAGATCTAAAAGGGACGTCTCGGCCTTTCTCTGTGATTTGGCAGTGCGTGTCCCCCCGTTAATGCAAACTGTCTGTGGAGAATGAACAAGAGAAATTGGGCCAAGGATTTGACACGAGTGATCTCAGGAGTCGTGAGTTCAATGGTTGCCCAACGTCTTGCGACGTTGGGCAACCATTGAGCTAACGCCTTTTTGCGCTAGGATTTCGAAAATAGCCGTGTTTGTGCTGCAAAAGTGATAATGTGATGGCTGATGAAATGACAGGCACTATCCGCATAGTATGAACCCTTTAAATACCAATAACGTCTGTGAATGTCTTCAATATTTTTCAAATGACGTTTTAATTATGAAAACTAGTTGTTTTTTTGTTGTCAGCATGGTGCGTGCTTTATAGTGTATATCTAGAAATATTATTAATAATTATCTGGTATGGCTCGCCATTGACGCGCTAATTTTTCAGGTTTATTCATGTGCTCAGTTTAGCAAATTCACAATGGCCGACCTCCAATGGTTAATCTTACTGGTGACGTGACGGATGATCGACGTGCGGCCATTGTCTGCTTTCCCTCACACTACTTTGCAACATCTAATCTTCTTTGTCGTCTTTCTTCTTCGAATAAAAACATCGAAGTAAAACTAATTTCTAAGACAGAGATGTGTACAGAAATGTTGTCTTCATATCCAACAAAACCAATATCCATAATCAATGTATAATTTGAAAGCCGTGATTCTTCTGTTACCGTCTCTGGGATATGAACACTGTAAACTAAGTACATGATTACCCAGAAACCTCGAGATATTAACCCAATGTTGGGTTAATGTTGAACCACGTTCTGCGACACTGGCCCAACATTAACCCAACAATGTGTGCTTGGTAGAGGAATGTTTGTAAATCTATGGATATTTTATTTGTGTGTGTGTATTTCCAATGATATCAAGTTTCAGGCGTCCAACCTTTCAGTGTAGATGGTATATAATTACGCGAGAAATCATTTACGCGTTTGTGACCAAATATATCTAGTAATGGGGACATATATAAGGTTATGCAAACATAAACTGGTCTGATGTCATCAGGAGTCACGACGAGCGAGCCGTGAGGTTAAACTGCGTCTCTGAAGATTGCCAGACGATCTGAAACGCTGAAGACAGAAACTTGTAATTAAAGGACGTCATTTCTGCTCAGTTCAATTAGAGTGATTTACAGGTGGAGAAAATGGATTGTGTCACAACGGGTGGTGACTTCTGCACAGCAGACACAAGACAGTGGATCAATGTTGGTTTAACGTTGGTCCACCGTCGTAGACGGTGGAACAACGATAAACCAACATTGATTTAATGTCTTGTGACTTTTGAGGACCTCATGCTGCTACAAACTCCCTAAATATGTCAACCTTAGCCCGAAACCACACCCAGCCTTTGATGATGTTGACCCCGATTCTCTCGGGGATATATAACATTACCAGTACGTGGTCTGTGTGTACAAACAATGCACACGCCATCTGATACTGATAGTGTACAAATGACTTTCTCATTGATCTATTTACAGACTAACCCTCATGCATAATACAAAATCATATTAAAATCATCTGACACGCAGCGCGTATGATATTAACGGCTTTGGAGGACAACGCAAATTGAAAATAATATGCTGCGCCAATTATGACTCCACGTTGGCCCAATGTCGAGCTAATGTTGTGTGTCCTATTGGGAATGGTAGGGGGGAGGGGGGGTGTGTGGATTGCTCGACACGAACATTCAAGGTCGTCTGCCAAGTAGTACAGCCCATGAACTCCAGAGGGAGCAGCAAGATGATAAGTTGTCAGGCAACAACAGAATTATTAACATCTCCTACGTCAAAGACCGTAGTTTCTTCACAATAGAGCTACAGAGCAGTTATGTATTAGCAATTAGCATGATTAGGGAACATAGAAAACACATTTTGCCGAATTTATCATTGCATTCTTGTATTTATTATATTATTTGTGCAGCAGCACCAATGCCTTCGCTTCATCATGTTTATCACTTCGTCATGCAATCTAAATGTGACGTTGAAAAAAACCCCTCAGAAACCACCTAGAATCCCGATTTAGCTAAAGTTTCAATAATAATAGTTTGAAAGCTATCACTTCAGATTCAATGCGGTACTGTCATATTGTGCAGAATCGTCACCTTGGTATTAAAGGGTCGTATCTGATACTTTACAAAGTCGCAGATACGACTCCTCAACTTTAACCGCCGGTGCCGCATATATTCGGGTTTTCATTTTCTATTAGCACATTAAGTATCACATTTTAATTATGTTAAAGATAAAATGTGACATCAACCAGCAAGATTTGAAAAGAGTTGACCTCCATTTTGTCAAATCTGAATGATTTTCACTCACTTGAAGTTGTGGATCGCGTCAGCGGGACAAAACTTCAAGTGGGTGAAAATTCAAATTGAATACTTTGGCGGTTAAAGGGTTAATCACAAGCTGTGTGAATTATCCCCAGCAGCGGGCTGGGGTGCCTCTCTCCCTCACAGTCACAGACGAAGAAAACACCGGGTCTGGAATTCTGATGTCCAAGCAGGGTTTGACCTCTCACCATTGTCTTCACCTTTGACCTGAGAGGTCACCGGCGGTCGTTTAACGTGTCAGGCGTCACTGGCCACGCGTCAGTTAAGCCGTTAGGAGGTCCGAGGGGGCAGTAATCCTATCAAATTACCAAAATCAAACCAATCACGCCACCTTCTGCGCGCTGTAGATGCCTTATTATGCCCACAGAATTTGAAGATAACCTCTAAAAGTATATGGAGTTTTCACGTGTGATTTATTTTCGATTGAATAGGTTTTGTGCGTCAATTCACTGATACAGTTCAAGAGTTTCTTTTTAAACTCATATCAGTGAATCGCTATTGAATATAGTTGCTAACTACCCTACACGCGGAGAGGGTCATTAGAATGGACGCCGAAGGTCAGACGTGCCATTTCTCAACATTTAACGAGCCGCGTTGGCGGAAATATCTCTGAGAAATCTTCACATTCATACCCCAGAATACACAGCATTTGCAGAAAACATCACAGGAATTACACACCTTGATGCTTGATATATAACACGGTGAATTTTCTAAAAGTACAGAGTGAGGATGGATGTAAACAGGTGATCATCCTCTCTTGTACTGAGATGGTCTTGAATGAGGTGACACCATCATCGTCACTATCAGATTCAACTTGTCACATCACGCCCTGACCCCCTCAGGCTCACTGATGAACGTCTAGTGTACTAGAATCAGGATAATGTTACAGTAGATATACAGTGCAGTCAGGTGTATACATGATGTGTACATATATCCCAGCAAACACTAGACGGTGGGCCAACATTGAACCAACATTGGATCAACGTCTCGTGTTTGCTGGGATATTCCAACAAACACCAGACTTGACTTAGTGTTGTAATAGTGTTGGGCCGCCGTCACAGACAGCGGGACAACAATAAATCGACATTGGATCAACCTCTCGTTTTTTTCAGAGTATATATCACGTTTGTTTATTAAAGTACTTCGATGTTCATATTTACATGATTTTATACCAGTATACAATAATGTCAAATTATTGAAGAATATTTGCACTTAAAATTTCCGGATTTACAAACAATCCTTCACCTGAATTTTTTTAATGTACAACTTGAAACATGTTAAATGTTATTAATGTCCTGCAGTCGTTAAGTTGAGAAAACAATGACATACATGGTAGGTAAGAGAAGTGTATCATTACAATAAAACCCTCTAGATCGGATCACATACAATAATATAATTTTTCGCATTTCACTCTTAAAGTCGTATGGAATGTATATTTCTCTTGGTCATACTGTTATTATTCTGCATATATTGATTTCTACATTACATGTGCTAACCAGACTGCCCTTGTCGTATATAGTGAATTCCTTTTGTGATCTGTATACTCCCGTATGGCAATAACATTACAGTGTGATAATCATCATAATCACATCAAAATGCGTGAAATGATACATATCAACTTTGTGTTTTTTATATAGATGAAACATACTACTTGTTATTTTATTTTGCTTGCGTGCACATGCGCTGTAATATTTTGGAAATCTATAAAATAGCAGTACTTTCTTTTATTCACACCGGAAACATTAACATTGGCCCGGCGTTGTCTATATATTGGACTAACCTCCCGGACGTTGGTTCAATGACAGAAGCCATTTCAAATTTTTGCTAGAAGTAATTGTGGCAGAAATTAGTCATTTGCCAATGGCCATCCCGTGACATGTATACATCCAGTAAACATGGTAAATATGGTACATTTTGACATTTCTAAAATTAACCCTTTAACCGCCAAATTATTCAATCTGAATTTTCACCCACTTGAAATTGTGTCTCGCTGGCGCGATCCACAACTTCAAGTGAGTGAAAATTATTCAGATTAGACAAAATGGAGGTCAACTATTTTCAAATATTGCTGATTGATGATATTTTTTATCTTTAGCATGTTTAAAAGGTGGTACTTAATGTGCTAATAAAAAATGAAAAACCGAATATATGCGACACCGGCGGTTAAAGAGTTAATTGAAAGGAAACATTTCTGAAAAGTAATATATTTACTTTGCTGTGTTATCACTTCGCAAAAACGACTATATTATGATCTATATTATTGGCCTATGTATTGCTGATGAGGTTTACTTTTTGCGAATTTTACAGGAAAATATAACACCAAAAGGTCACAATTCGCTGTAATGGGGGTTATGGGCTAGATGTATTATAGGCCTATGTATGTGCATACCCTATAGGCATAATTACATTAATCGGAAAAGTAGGCATACTGGTGTAAGCTGTTATCAGAAATGTAGGACACGACGCATTTCTGCTATTATGCAATGAGATAATGAATCGTTGAGGAGAATATATAGTGGAAAAATGAAAGGGACAAAAATATAGACGCACACGTACATTTAGATATAGTACAAATATTAGCGGAATGTTCTTGTATTGTGTCAAAAAGTGAATTCAGTAGAAATGGATCTCCTTGAAAGAATGAGTTGACAAAAAAGGCATACGTTATCTATGTTATAATCAGACATAATCATATACGTTACAAAAATAACGATAAGGTTTTATGCTCTCTCTAAGTAGTGTCAGAATGATTTTCTAAGCGGACACAACAGGAGAAACCTAATGATGATGTTTTTTCCTCTGACAGGGTGTTTGTCCCAGGCGACAATGCCATCAATTCACCTCTGCCCCCAGCCAACCAGGCGGCAGTCGTTTCCATCAGATTTGCGGATTGGCTTTACTAGTGATCTGATCCTGAAAGCTTGGCCAATTGTAGGGCGAACAGTTTTGCCAAGGTTTTGGTATCGGTTCAGGTAGATGTGCTCTGAAAGGTTGTGGTTCAGATATTTACTCGTATTTTTCTTTAATTTGAGGTGTGAATTGCTCCCGCAATTCCCACTTCAAGTTAAAGAAAAATGTCCTTATTTAATGAAATAGCCGTGTATATTACCTTGAAGAAAAGCTGAAAATACCATTACTTTGATGGCTCATATCTAGACGACGAATTGTCTTCAAAATATGCCATGTGCTACATAAACTGATAAATGGAATGAGCGAGTTTAAAAGGTTAAAGTCAGACTGTGTTAGAAGCTGCTCCAGCAAATACAACACGTTGAGCCAATGTTGGATTAATGTTGGCCCACCGTCTGCCGGTCCGCCATTAAGCCATCTTGTCTCCATCTCTTGTGATTGCTGGGCTGTCTCAGTCTCTGACAGGGCGCGCCTTGTCACCAGGAGACTGCTCAGGACTGATCCACAGGACTGATCCCGGTCGCTTCTGGATCGCCTGTCCCATCTCACGTCCCCAACGTCTGCACAGAGGACTCGCTCTGCATTTGTTTTATTTTCATAATCGAATCTGAGGCTCCGGGGCCACTGCGTCCCGCGTGCGGCGTCTTGTCTGTTAGCCTTCCCGCAACTCATGCGTAAAGCGTCTGGCCACTTTGTGCCGGCGTTTTACCACCGTCTTCTGCCTGCAGGTGTACAGCCACGGCCGACAATTTGATTGTCTGACCGCTGCAGGGCAACACCAGAACGGCCAAAATACGACTATTTGAACAGCGGTGATATAATGCTGGACCGGTGGGCCAACTATGTACCAACATCGGCTTTACGTGTCGTGTTTGCTTGGTAAAGTAGCTGTGGATTGCAGCCACCCCTGGCTGGTTCTTCAAACACTCCCTTGTTTAGTTACCTTGCAATAATAGTGTGGATATCCAATCTAAAAATCTTAGGTACATACCTTTGTGGGAAGGGAGCTCTAATGCCTATTGTAAATGTTTACATATATATTAGCTGGCGCCTTGTTTTCTAGAAGATAATAGTAATAATATGTTTTCCATTAACATGATAAGGCAATCCTATATTCTAAATTGCATGGGTTTGTTCGTGAATGTAGTTATTGTCTAGGGGCTGTTGTGTTTGTCTGGTCACTCGGTTGACTATACTAACCGATAAACCACAATTGGACACTGAGCATGCCAAAACAAAATTAGCTAAGTATAAATTCTATTTCAGTACCCTATATGATGCGGACGCATCCAGATTATCTTACTCCCACTACACGTCCGGCAGCGATAATAGGGCTATTCTGAAGAACCATCAACGTGATTGGATACCTCCGGCAAACCCAGAACTCTCCCCTAAATGGTGGAATGTATCATCACAATAGCGTATTAAGCGGTCTGCAAACACTGTAACAGCATTAACAACACATCTTCCTATATCAAGTCGCACATTCTGTGATGCTAAAATAGAAAGATATTATCTTGTATAGATTATCATTCGTGTAGGCTTACACTCTAATGTTTTGAGATAATTGGATTTTTTTCTCATATCAAAATACTTTATTTTCGATGTGTTTTGTTTATAGACAGGCCTGAGGTTGTTGTGATACTCTAGCACACTTTGTGCGTGTTTTATTTACGTGTTTGTTTAGTATTTACGTCAGCTGGCGATGCTGTTGTGACCATTGGTGGTCTAGTCAAGAAGACCAGATCTGAGCAAAGATAAACACACAGTTCTATGCTTACATAAGCTATCCTAATCCGCTTATCCCAGCACCTAAATGTTACACCAATGCTGGATCAGTGTTGGTCCACATCTCTGCTCTGTTTGAGCCAGGACAACAGCGGTTTCTGGTGCGTTTTGAATTCGGCGTCAACCGCTTGGCCTCTCATGTTTGTACTTCTCTCAAGATCTGTGAAGTGTGTACACATACAATTATGTGTGTACGCCCGACTGAGAGTGCTATTTATTGACTGATTTGTAGGTTTTGTTATTACACAGTTTACCAGTTTACAGCGGTAGTACTTGTTCTGTTATTTATCATGTTCATGTAGAATGTACCATTTTAAGAGTAAATCTTCGATGTGGGATCTTTACAATTATCGATATTCGCAAATATATCACCTTTGTGAAGATGTGGACACTCCATGGGGCTAGTGCCTGATCTTAAAAGGTCCCGGAGTCAAATGTTGCCTGTGTTTATATTTGGTCAGCAGTCATCCCACCCCATTCCTCTGACCACAGGGATAGAGTTACCCCTTGATGACAGACAAGTATCATCCCAATCGATCAACAGATTGATCGTCAGTGTACCTACGTATTCTTCCGTGAGAACGTCTGCGATTCACGGGAGAATGCTCACGAGTACCCAGAGATCACCATAAATGCTTGATACCCAGAATGGATTAGAAAAATCTTATATTATGTATTCTTCATAGTACTCCTATTGTACATTGCGAAGTCCATTACTGGTCCAAGCAAAACTAAAAATCTGTTTTAAAGCGACCCACTTTTACATAAGGAATTGTAGGCCTACTCTCATCAACCAATACCAATTCCAATGTTTTAAGCAAAGGACTGTTTTGATGAACATCGCATGACGTCTGATCACATATTAGAAGCTGTGAAACATCAGCAGAAAATGTTAGAATTCAGTAAGAATAACTTTAGTTGTGTTGAATAGAGTGGCGTGCTATGTCCGGCAAAGTCGTGTGATCTCGCCCCCACTGAAAAGCTTGTGATCTCAACCCAACTGATTTTATCAGACTGTCTGTCGTCTAAGCTGGCAATGCCGCACAGTTGACATTGTCAACACGGCTGCTTTTGATGGCATCTACCAGAATGTATTTTCTATTTCGCGTGTAAACTCTACCCGGATCCTAAGCAAGTAGACTCTTTTGTGTTTTATAGAACGTGCCGATCGCTGCCATTTGGGAGATTTATTCTGCCCCATCTCACATCAGCATTGGTTGGGAAACCTGAGAACATTAGCACAGTTAGTTCAGTATTGAGCCAACATCTGTGACTTTGGTCAATACTGAACCAACGCTGTAATAATGTCTTGTGTTTGCCAGTATCTCGATTCGTATGGAATATGCTCCTATGGGCTTAATCAATGTATATGCATCAGGAAACACAAGACGTTGGCCCTCTGTTGGTTAGATGTTGGACCACCGTCTGTGACGCTGATCCATCATCAAACCAACCTAGGGTCAATGGCTCGTGATTGCTGTCAGCTGACAATCAAAGAAAAGCATAACGCATATCATTTGTTTGTTCCAGCTCCCCAAAATAAAAGCGTACTTGTAAGAATAAATGAGTGAATAAGTACAAGTTTTAAGTAATGAAATGCGAAAATCTGCTCAAAGATCATTCGATGCGCTGACGATGCGGGTATGGTCCTTATAATTTTCTGGCTTCACCTCTCTAGTCCACCTCTATTCCAGCAAGGAATATTCCCTGATTCCAGCTATAAAATAGAGCTTAGTTTAATGTCTAGCGTTATAGCACGAGGTTCATGACATAGCGCCTTATTCTACATCGGTACACAGCCCAGGGATTCGTGGTTAGTGGTGGCGTTTACAGAGAGCTGTTTGAGAGTGAGTTGTTGAGGCTTAGATGAGGATGGTTGACCTTTATTGGTTGCGTGCTGCAGGCCTTATACCTGTTGATAGGGATGGTTACCTCTCGACGGCTAGCTTCTGCTGCACCAGCTTCTATCTGTTGCTGTTGCTAACGCTGCTTTACAGCAGCATCATCGGCATGCTACTGCAGGAATCTTGCTTGCATTGCCCTCGATTGTGGCCATGACAAAGATCGTTTAGTGTCCCGTTTAAAATGCACCTCTTTCAAGTACATAATTATGACCTGTACAAGTACATATGACCTGAAACCACGGATTAACTCGATGAAAAAACCTTTTAACTCATATCAGTTGACACTTGAATATTTTTTCCGGAGCTGTTTTCAGTGAGGCATCATTCCCTTGGACGGTAATGGTTGGCCTGAACTACAGGTGCGCTACTTCAAAGCGAGCGTCAGTCTCAGAAGCTCACCTGTCCCTATTAACCTTCCTCTTCCAGGAGAAGTCGACAAATAAATCTCGCGTGGAGAATGTACAGGTTACATTCATGGAGAATATGATGTTCTGTACTAAACCCCAACAAGTACGTGATGAGCGTGAAGCTATGTGAGCGGTAGATAATAAAGCTATGATCTATCGGAATGATACGGTACCTAGATGGTAACTCTACCGAAGAGGCAATGACAGCTATATCATAAAATTAATATTAGAAACGCTCTTGGTATAGCGAGGAATTTTTTTGTTATACTGCAAAACATTACCAATGAAAAGTCCAGCATAGAATAGCTACTAGATAACTTCTCGCTCATCTATGTTCGCTCCTCAAGGCAACACGCCATAAGTTATAACTCAGACTTTTATCCTACATTATTAAAAAATAGGGTATTATTAAAAAATAAGGTATGTAAAAGTTATTTTGCCATAGTTATAGTAAGCTAGAGAAATAAGATATGTAGGTGGAACACCAGAGAACCTTTAACAAATCATGATTCATGAAATGTGTATTTTGGTGAAACCGGTTGCATGTGTGCCTGAACATGCATGTAGCTTATTGGATATGAGGGCCTGATAGCCATCCCTTGTCTTGAAATTGACCTGTAGCAACCGCTACAATAATCATTGTCATTGGAGTACTACATATAATATGGGTTTCCATGACAACGAAAGGAAACCTGGTGTCCACGGAAATGGTTCTGTCCGTCAAGGTTATAACTCTACCTGACCTCACCAGGCTCACTGGCTCATTTTTATGATTAAAATAATTCATTCCCAGTTACATCGATATGTACATATCTTCTTTCAGGTCATTTTATAGTGGCATTATGTTTCAATCAAATAATATTACCTTTTTTATACATTTTGATTATGATATCCTATTTTTTGAAGTACCCGCCATAATGTTTTTTTTATTATCAATATCTTTGATAATTCAATATAATGATAATAAGGTCGACGTAAATTAATCGTAATTTTGTTTTTATGTTATATACATTTGATAATCTGAAGTTTTAAATACTGAAAAAACGACGAAATGTGTGGATGATACTGTCTAGATACTACAGTCAAGCAACAGACTGTATAGATAGTACAATGCCAGTGTGTTTGATTGTCTGAAAACAGTGGTTTTCGCATTGCATTGAACTCGGCCTGTGTCAAGTTTTGTTTTATCAGGGACAGGGTATCACTGCCTGGTACTATGTTATAAGATATGTGCTGACGTCAGCGTATTCCACTGACTGCGCTGTTTGTTACTACTCTTGTTATCACTGGCGGAGTATACATGATGTTTGTTATCAAAATCAGTGTTATCAGTGTGGTGGAACAGTAGCAGAGAAGTTGACCCAGATGAGCGGCCTCTCTTTGGTCGAGGTTGATATCGTAGCCAATCAGACGACACTAATCTAGGTCACCTTAAATGAACGCAGCTTTTCTGCTTCTTCCTTAAGTGTAAATATTTGCAGATTGTTGTGGGTTTGTTTAGATGAACTCTGGTGTTGCTGGCTTCGGTGGTGCTTGGCAAAGCAAGGTGTGTACACCGGGAGATTAGAGGGACAAGTGTCCCGGTTATTCAATACTCGCCACCGCGATGCCCGACCTGTTTATCAGTGGTGGCACTCATGTGCGATGAAAGCTCGACACCAAAGACCAGCAAGATACTGAAAAACAGCCCCACAGACAAATTGTCCAAGTCACTGTCAGGCTCCCAAACTAGAATGTATCTGACTGCTGTGGTTTTGTGATCCGCCATGGGAAACTGGAAGATGAGATTGTGGCATAACGCTGGATAAATGCTGGTCCAACGTCTGCGACGTTGGACCAGCATTTATCCAACGTTGTACCAGCGTTTCCTGTCGTCCGGGAAGTTCGGAGTCTTGTCAGGGAATCAGCCGGCGAGACAAGGTGTTGAAAGGCACACAACATTACACAGGACCCCTCACTGCATATGTCTCACAACTTATGTCTGCTCCAACTACCTAACCGGAAAACACTGCCCAGATGTTGGTCTAACGCTGTACCGATATCTTATGTCAGCTCTGTGTATAGCCCTGTGTATAGCCAAGGAGTATATGGCGCACACAGGAGATCACATTTGTGAAAAACAATTCTAATTCTAATGGCAAACATTTATGTTTTCACTGTCATAAGTTTGGATGTTATTAAGAAAGCCAAAGGTTGGCCCATGCATCACAATAAAATGATCAGTAACATCCTAGTCTGATATTACAGCTGATTATCCCACGGGAGAATAAAAACTGTTTCTGGCACTGTAATAATTCATCTGACCCATGGATCTAACGAGAATAACCCAGGCTCAATGCTTATTATTATTATTATTTAGTTTATTTATATAGTGCCTTTTTGATTTTGTAACCAGTCAAAGCGCTTGTGTTTTCAGTCTCTGGAAATAAGAGTGTTCTTTGAATAGGTATGTCTTCAGTCTTTTCTTAAAGGTCATAACGGATGGAGCTTGGCGTAAATCCATCGGTAGGCTATTCCATAGCCGAGGCCCCTTGATTGCAAAATCAAAGTCTGACACCTCTTTGCGTCCAACACTAACAGTGTATAAAGGTCCAGCATAGCTGGAGCGTAAGGGTCTTTTAGGTTCATAGAGATTGAGCTCATCCGAGATGTAAATGGGAGCAGTTTTTTTCAATGCCTTGTACATGTACAAACAGAGCTTAAAGTCAATCCTTGAACTAACCGGTAACCAGTGCAAGTCACGTAGCACAGGGGTAATGTGATCTTGAGTTTTAGTCCGAGTGACCAAACGAGCAGCACGATTTTGGACACGTTGCAGCCGAATCAAGTCCATTTTTCTCAATAGCAAGGAATCTATAGATTCCTTGCTTATAGCTACAGTATAATGGCTCAGATAATGGCAGATTTACGCCAATTTTTCTACTCAATTCTTTTACAAGATCTTTTTGTTTCAGCTCTTTCTAAGTTCTTTATTTCTGTCACAAGAACAAAATCTTTACTACTTCCAATCAGCACATTATCGTAGTCGTTATTTAAAAAGTTAAACTAAGTAGGCCATATCCCTTGCTTGTTTTTCAATGCATTATCAATATTGAAAATTAGCTAATATTTTTCTTGCACTATTAAAATGATAAATCTCTGTTCATTATTCAGGAAAAAAATGTATTTATGAATACAATTTTTTACATTAAATACCTACAAAATTCCATCCACTTAATCTGTTAATGTATTGTTTTCTGAAACTTACCTTTTTGTTCACTAAATATGAAAATAATTTTAAGATAATATATAAATACTTGGTAATTTAGTTTAAAAAATAGATTCCACAGCTTCTCAGCAGTGTTTGGAGCATTATAACAGCGTTCTTTTTGATTGTTTTATTTCCAGTATCTGTGTGATAACGCTGAGATAGCGGCATCTCTCTATGGGGTGCATTAGGGGTGTGGGAGGAACTGCTATAGAGAAGTGATGATAAGACGCCGATAACCTATCTCAAACACCAAGACATGGGGGCCGGCAAAATTACACGTATCCGTATGAACCCAATAAACACGAAACGCTACACCAATGTTGTTTTCATGTTGGGCCAGCGTCGCAGACGGTGGACCAACATTAAGCCATCATTGGAAATAAGGGGGGTTTGAAACAAAACGTTGTTTCAGCGTTTGTTTAATGCTAACTCTGGAAAAATGTATATCTGGTAAAGCACTATTTTTGGATTTCCTTGAAATAAATGTATCTATGTCTCCCGGGTGGCCAAGGCATTTTGTTTTGAGATACGAACAGTATCGCCAGCATCAAGATTCTAGTATCCTTGCCAACATTTACACGGCCTTATCCATGTTATCATCTGCTACAATTCGTACATCTTAAGCAATTCATACAAATTCATTCTCACTAAATCGTTCTCCAATCCATCAATGTCGAAAATACATAGCGCATTAATTTACTAATGTTTTTTCCTGTGATATCTGACATATGAAGTCTCAGGTTCGATCCAATTCCGCCCGATTGCTGAACTAGCGTCACTGACAGTGGGCCAGCGTTGGGTTAGCGTATCGTGTCTGCTGGATATACACGTGACCTATTTAGTGACCTATTTAGATACCTGTGTGATCCTTGGTGATCCGTCATCTCAGGATCACCGAGGATGGTGAGTGTGGCACCAGACCCTGCGCCCCGTATCATCTACATGTCTACTTGTTTATACATGTGGCCGGCATGGTCAGCGCAAGGTCAAGCTGACCATGTATCATAATAAGCTTCCTGTAAGATGACCAGATTATCTCTCCTGGTTTATCTGACCGCATCCAGTACTCTATAGTACTCGCTGAGAACGTCCCAGTGCTGGGCCAATGCTGTGCCAGCGTACTCATGTGTCTGTATTGTGGTGATATCCAATTATTTTTTAAAAAAGCTTTGAACGGTACAACGTTCAAAGCTTTTTCTAAAATAGTTGGACAACATTCATTTGCAGTATACCCCGATAAATTAGTTCTTATTCTCCATCTGCGATAATGTCCTACCGTACCACATTAGACTAATGCAGGCCCATTGCATCGATACATGTCTTCACGGCATCCAGTTGGAGGGGGGGGGGGGGTGTAGCGTCAGTCCATGAATGGTTCATAATGTATATAATCTGATAATCATATTCTTGATTTCCTGCTTGTTTACACCGTCTCCAATACACATATCCAGTATCTGGCGGCATTTTGATAAAGACGATGTCTTATCACCGCGCCAACCTGGGATACCATGTTCCCATCAGGGTGCCAAAATATTGCCATTCAACATTGATTCCATGTTTGGCCAACGTCGAGTAGGTTGGCATTAGATGAACGGATCCTGAGGTTTGTCCAGAAACATTCAGTGTAAAGTAGCAAGAATGTTTCGTTCCCAAAAACGAAAAATTATAACGGATACGCCACAAATGAATGAGTAAATGAATGAATGAATGAATGAATGAATGAATGAATGAATGAATGAATGAATGAATGAATGAATGAATGAATGAATGAATGAACCAGAATAGATGAAAACCTGCTTTCAACATGTTCATAGAAAACCACGTTTTGAGCCACGTTCGGTTGTGTGAGAAAATTACTCAACTTATATTTTTACACAATCGTAATAGCGTGACGACAAGGGGTTTGTTATTGCTAGTCTTGCGGCACGATGCTATCTTAATACGATATCTGGCTGTTGTCTGCGTAGTGTAATTAACTTGACAACTTTATAACAATCACGCACACCATCCTGACCATGTGTGCATGTGTCCATATTTACGAGTTTCAGTGGATGGAATTATTTCATAGATGTCACAAAACACCGAAGAAGTTGTTTGAAAAGGATACTGAGCTCAGTCTCTTATGAGGAAAGAAAATGAGATCCTACAAGTGTAGGGATCAATTTCATAAAAACCTGATGGGATGATTGTGATGTACCCATCAGGATCGTGTGATAGTTTGTCTTGCAGTTTTATCCACGATACTGTTATCCCAGGAAACATTAGACATTGCACCGGTGTTGGGCTAATGTTTGCCCGACGTCGTAGACGGCGGGCCAATATTAGCCCAACACCGGTGCAATGTCTGATGTTTGCTGAGCAACAGTATCCAAACGCTGTTCTATTTTGGGCCAATGTCACACCCACCCCAGGAAACATGACTCTGATCTAACATCGTTTCAATGTTAGACTAGCGTCTGTCACGCTGGCCCAGCATTGACACAGCATTGTTTCAGCATCAGTTGTTTGATGTGTTCATACATGACGTGCAGCCTGCGCTGAACACGGCCATGATAACGAGTCTCTTGGGGGGAATGTTCGTCTCTTTTAAAATATTCGGCACATCTGGGTGGTGGAGACATAACCAGCCGTGAATTGTAGAGGGTGGCGATTGAGGTGTTATCGTCAGATAAGACCTCGTGCTGTCGGCTCGTAATGAAGCGGGGTATTACAGGGCGCTAATCTTGTTTGATCCCGGACCTTATCGTCAGACGCCGGGCCCCTAATCTAGGTCACGCTATGATTTGTGGCCTTGTCCACACCACTATTAAACAGGCTGGTTAGCATTTTATCTCCACCAATGGTATACTTTTTGTATCATAGATGTGTAACTTCAATCATTATATTTGAATTTAAGGAAGTGTTCATCTGTATTATCTTCACCATTATATTAGCAACCATAATAAATATACATCACAAAATAAAGACCAATAATGGTAAGCTGAAGCATGTAGTCAGGCACCTATGGTATGAAATATTTGTATTTCCATCTATTTTAAGCTGGAATTTCACATTTTCGAGTTTGTGACAATAAATAATATGTAGTAAGACATCTCCCACGTCCAATTGATTCTCTCTTGAGAGCGCTTATACTCTCCTGTGATGATGGAAGACTTTCTAGAACCAGCTAACCAGTATTATTAGCTCCCGCCGTCACCGTAGGTGAGCGAAGGGAGCTATGGATTCTACCTCCGTTTTTTTTTGGCCTCTTCTTTTGCCTATAACTTTGTGAGAAAATAAGCTAGGATAACAATTTTTGGTATGTGGGTTACTTCCAGGTGGCTAATGGACGGGTTAAAATATTTTTAATCTGAATTCAATACGCAAGGTTGCAGAGGAGAAAATGATGATGTGACGGCGTTGGGCCGTTGGGCCGTTGGGCCGTCCGTAAACAATTCGTTTCCGGAGCATATCTCTGAAAGTACTTGTCCGATTGTCTTCAAATTTTACACACACCACCCCTAGGGGGTCTAGTTGTGCCTTTTGGGGTATTTGAACTTTGACCTACTTCTGGTTCAGAACTATGACCTATTTAGACGTTTTGACGCGCACTTCGTTTCCGGAGCAGATCTCGAAAAGTACTGGGCCGATGACAGTCATATTGCACATACATGTTCTCTAAGGTCCCTAGTTGTGCCTTTTCAGGTTTTTGGACCTTGACCTGGAAGTTGACCCAGCACTTTGACCTAATTTATAACATCGGTAAATCCCACTGAAAGATTTTGCGGAATATCATGAAAACCGCTCAAGATAGCTACACCATTACTATAAAACAAATTGTGAGGTTCCAGGAGAGGATGCATCTTGAAAAATTTCAAGTTGATAAAATCAAAAATGGCCGCCTATCGGCCATTATTCACCTCGACAGGCCTGATATTGCGGAATATCATGAACACCGCTCAAGATAGCTACACCATTAATAACAAATAAATTGTAAGGTTTCACGAGAGGATGCATCTTGAAAAATTTCAAGTTGATAAAATTCAAAATGGCCGCCTTTCGGCCATCATTCACATCGGCAAATCCGACTGAAAGATTTTGCGGAATATCATGAAAACCGCTCAAGATAGCTACACCATTACTATAAAACAAATTGTGAGGTTCCAGGAGAGGATGCATCTTGAAAAATTTCAAGTTTATAAAATCAAAAATGGCCGCCTATCGGCCATTATTCACCTCGACAGGCCTGATATTGTGGAATATCATGAACACCGCTCAAGATAGCTACACCATTAATAACAAATAAATTGTAAGGTTTCAGGAGAGGATGCATCTTGAAAAATTTCAAGTTGATAAAATTCAAAATGGCCGCCTATCGGCCATTATTCACCTCGACAGGCCTGATATTGTGGAATATCATGAAAACTGCTCAAGATATCTGCACCATTACTATAAAACAAATTGTAAGGTTTCAGGAGAGAATGCATTTTGAAAAAAATCATTTTGTCCAAGTTCAAAATGGCCGCCAATCGGCCATTATTCACTTTTACATGGCCGTTATTTGGTAAACCGTGCTAGATGGCTAGACCATTACTATAAAACAAAATGTGTGATTTCAGGAGAGGATGCATCTTGAAAAAATTTGCCTCGATAAAATTCAAAATGGCCGCTTATCGGCCATTATTCACTTTCACATGGCCGATATTTGGTCAACCGTGCTAGATGGCTGGACCATTACTATAAATCGAAATGTGAGATTTCAGATCAGGATGCATCTTGAAAAAGTTTGACTTGATCAAATTTAAAATGGCCGCCTTTTCGGCCATTATTCATTTTCACATGGCTGATATTTGGTAAACCGTGCTAGATGGCTAGACCATTACCTGATTACTATAAAACAAAGTGTGAGTTTTCGGGGGAGGATGCACCCTGAAAATTTTTAACTTACGAATTCAAAATGGCCGACAATCAGCATTATTTACCTCGATAGGCCTGATATCAGGTAAACCGTGCTAGATAGCTAGACCATTACTATAAAACAAAATGTGACGTTTCGAGAGAGGATGCCTTTCAAAAACTTTCGACTCGATCGAATTCAAAATGGCCGCCTATCGCCACTATTTACTTTCACATTGCTGATATTTGGTAAACTGTGTTAGATAGCTGGACTATTACTATAAAACAAAATGTGAGATTACAAGAGAAAAAAATCTTGAAAAAAAATGACTAGATCAAATTCAAAATGGCCGCCTATCGGCCATTATTCACTTTCACATAGCCGTTTTTTGGTAAACCATGCTAGATGGCTAGACCATTACTATAGAATGAAATGTGAGATTTCAGCTGAGGATGCATCTTGGAAAATTTCGACTTGATCAAATTCAAAATGGCCGCCTTTAGGCCATTATTCACTTCCACATGGCCGATATTTGGTAAACCGTGCTAGATAGCTAGACGATTACTATAGAATGAAATGTGAGATTTCAGCTGAGGATGCATCTTGAAAAATTCTGACTCAATCAAATTCAAAATGGCCCCCTATCGGCCATTATTTACTTTCACATGCACAATATTTTGCAAACTGTGTTAGATGTTAGTCCATTACTATAAAACAAAATTTGAGGTTTCGGGGGAGGATGCACCCTAAGTTTTTGACTAATTTATATCGAACTCAAAATGACCGTAAATCAGCTATTAGTTACCTCCATTGGCCTGATATCGGGTAAACCGTGCCAGATAGGTAGACCATTACTGGGATACTGATTAGGATCATTAATTTCAATGGAGGTTTGCAATCTCTGACAGACTGTCTAGTTCTTATCTTACTCTTAGACTGGGCTTCTTAGACCTAGTTGTCTTGCGTCTTGTTGACCTAGCTTAGGACAACATTAAAAACCCTACACAAAATTGCTTAAATCAAATTCTAATTCGTCACGGGAGCTCCTGGACTTATGTAGTCTTGTTATAATACAGTCTTCTTCTGTGTCATGTATATATGTAATTGACTGCCATATAGACCTACACTTTATAAGTGTGTACTCAATCCTCAATTATTTTATACATACATATCACTTGACGCTGCTTACCATTTCCATCCAAGTGCAATTTGATTTTTTTTAAATATAACTGTAGGTCTACTGGAAGGGTTTGGATTGTGTGACTCAGCAGACTTAGGACTCAGACACACAGACAGACAGACAGACCAGCCTGTCTGTCTGTGATGGTGACTACAGGATTATGATGGTTACATTGCATGCGATCTGGTAACCTCGTTATGGTCACGCCTGTTCCTTGTTACACCCCCCCCCCCTCTATTCATCCAGTATCTAAACTCTATTAACCCTCTCGCCACTAATCACGACTATAGTTGTTTTTAATCCGTTTTATTAGCCGTTTAAATCGCAGTTATTGGGAACGAAATGTGTGTTTTAACATCAAATTTAAAAATGTTTGTTTGGTCTCAGCAAGGAGGTTCAAAGTAGGTGATTTTTTTTTGTAACGTAGCGCTTTACAAGTGAATATTATATAGTACCGTATCACCTTGCCATTATTTAAACAACGAGATCTTGGCTCAACGTTGGCCTAATGTTGAGCCATCGGTTCGACAGTTGCCCAAACCTTAAACCGCCATTGGATCGACATCTTCTGTGCGCTGACTATAGGGCCACGAAGCGTTTCTCACAAGAGTGAAAATAACTTGTTTTTCTACCACTCTACTGTACTAAGACGTTATATTACAACATTTTGGTGTATTAATTCACAGATATAATACATGAGTCTGTAGTTGCACTGGAAAATAATTTTTAGTGAACAAAATCAATTAAAGGAAAAAAGTCAACTTTTTTCTTTTTATGAATTTATTTCAATATAATATTTCATTCTAATGGTTATTAACGTAAGAATGGTATCCCAATGCACGATTTTACTGCTTCAATTGATAAATAGACATGTATTGTTTAAATCCACTTCAAACCACCCTCGACATTTAAATTGAAACGATCTTTCCTGACTTAGATTTACAGGATAAATATTGATAGAATATCGATAGGAGCAGGCCGATATCAATACCGGGTTCAGGTGCGATTGATTTTCCCGGCCACGTGGCGTGCTACATATCGCCTGCCGTGCCAATTCACAATACCTGACATGCGCACTCCCACAGAGGAAGTCCTACTTGTAGCGTCCTTGACCTGCGTCCAGTACCGGTAATTATGTAGTGAAGCACCACCTGATCACAGGATGGCTCAGGTCTACCTGGGATGTAGGCATCAACATTCATCTCCATCTAGTCATGGACTGTGATTTATTAAACACCCGTGCCACAGAGATGCTTATAAATAACATCGGCTATGTTCCGCCGCCGACACTTGTTATCGACCGTACTCTTCTGTTATTTGGACGATTTTGTTTATATTTATATTCAAAGTCAAAGTCAAATAGTTTATTCATGCATAAGGGCCACTGGCCTACATTGCAAATATAATAACACACACATTCAATTCTTTATTTATATTGTGCCACTATGAGAATTTTATTAAGTTTTTAACCCGTTGTTAACCAATTTAGATCCGAATCCATCATTGCAATGACGAATCAACTTACTAGGTTATTTGGTACAAGAGCTGCATCAAGTTGCCTTTCACAATGGGTGCTCAGGGTATTATTAACTGATATCGCATCGCATGTTGTGATCCCTTTGCATCTATTCTGCTATACAATATTAGCTTGATCCATGAAATTTGAAAAAAAATCTCACACAATTTTTCTGCATTTTCACGCATGCTATTACACCCTGCTGCTTGTCTGCTATTGAACATGCTAAAAGAAAGATGCTCCATGTAGCGGTATATCTTACAAAAGTGAGAAAGATAGGGCTACAGCATCCCAGCAGATAGACGATGTTGAATCAATGTTGGACCAACGTTAAACCAACATTGATTTAACGTATTCTGTCTGCTTGGATGAACATGGGTTTTATTAATGTGGCCAGTCTCAGGCTACCTTACCCCAGTGCCACCGTAACCATGTTAGTAAGTTAATCCTGAATGGATTTAACTAGATCCCTGTTGCCTGGATCCACCAGGAATTTGTCCATTAGTGATCCTGGTTTGACAGTCCTGTGGTGGTACGGGGGTCATTAGTGACGATAACATGATAACGTTGTCTGGTGGACGAGAGGCATTTAACATGTGTTGGTTCAATGTTGTTCCAGCGTCTCCGACGCTGGGCCAACATTGAACCAACACATGTTTAATGTGTTGTGGTTGCTGGGTGTCTGGTTTTCTGACATAATGCGGCCCACGTCTAAAACACTACCCATTCAAAAAAATGCTGTTTTAATGCTGAGCCATCGTCGCAGACGTTGGGCCACCATTAATCCTACATTAGGGCAACGTCTCCTGTTCGTTGAGACATGTCTAACTCTTTGACTCCCGGGTTCACTGAAAAAAAAACACTTCAAACGGATGAAACCAGCATTGATTTACTTTTTATGAGTGCACGTTGCATTTAAAAAAAATATTACCACCTCAAAAATGACTTTTTGTGAGACGTGTCTTCTCCAGTCCCCTAAATCTGTGATTCTATAATATATTTAATTTCACAAGTAATTTTCATCCTCATTAAGATGCGGGTCGTGATATATAAATGCATAACTTCATGTGCATAGCGTGTCTAACTTTTTAAAAATGTAACGATGATATTTCAATCAAATCGAAATTAGATCCGTTCAGCCTTGATATGAGGTTTGAATCTCAGCGTTAAACGGTTGAAAATGTGTGCTAAAAGTGGACTTTAGTGCGCAAAGTGTCGGTGTTTATGTCAGCGGATGATGGAATGGGCAGACATTATCACTAACAAGGCGCAGCAGTCATAACGCGCATTCCTAGACGCCTAGAAATTCCCGGCTGCCGCGATACCATCAACAGCAGCGTCATCTTCACATTTCCCCGGTAGCGACACCTGACTAACGGCCAGGATTGCTCCCAGAAAACACGGGAAGTAATAGACCAGTGCTGGTTTAATGCTGGTCCAACGTCTGCGACGTTGGTCCAGCATTAAGCCAGCACTGGTTTCGTGTCTCTTGTTTACTGTGTTGGCAACAATTAGCTACTACTTGTAAAACATGCTATTCGATACTGGCCGATTACCGAAGAAGTTACAATAGCTTGCGCTGAGTCTTCCCACAAAGTTGTTTCCCGCTAAATGGATGCAACACTCGCACCTGCAATTAGACCGATAATTTAGGGAGAGCTATGTCTTACATCTTTTCCCCCCTTGTTTTTGTTCTGGCGGGTGCAAGTGCTTTATTCCTCCATAGACCATGTAGATGTGCCATATTGTATTATTTATATATATATGTACATGTAGGTTATACATATGAATTGAGCTATCAAATTAAGGTGATAGACGTACAATTATTATGGAAAAAATGATTGACAAATTTGATTTTGATATAAGTACCTGCTTGTCTGAACGTTTATGCCGACAGCTGCGATCACCATCTGCAGCACGTATACACAGGTTTCACGGGTACAGCTGTCCTAATGTTGGTATCATATTGATACCAACATTAGTACAGCTGTATAGCTGTCCCAATGTTAGTATCATATTGACACCAACACAGGATCAACGTCTTGTGTTCCCTGGGTTATACAAATTCAGCACACATAGGCATACACCTGTCTCAGAAAGTGTGAAAGTATTATTCTCCAGAGCTTGTTTTCACATTCTCCCCCATTTCAGGAGCCGGCTGCGCCGACCTTTACGTCAGCTAAGAAAACTTGGAAAATACGAGACCGTGGTCCAACGCTGCCAGTGCCGTGGTAGCGACATTGGCAGCGCTGGGCTACAGCGGCCGGCGTGAACGGGAAAGAACTTTTATTTAGACGTCTTGATTATCACCTGCCTACACAGACTAGGTTGCCATCTGGTGGCATACCTCCCATAAAATAGCGACGCAGTTTAGAGTGATCCCAGAAAATAGCTGGACGCCGATCTCACGAGGACTTGTCCCAATATAACAGCGAACTATTCCGTTAATATATATTTTAAAAACTCTTCTAATCATCTTGTTTTTTTTTGCGATAAATCGACGGAATTATTTAATAAAAGGACGGAGATCGTGATCATTCTAGATGTGGACATGGGGTTTGAAGGGTATCGCTGGAACAAGAGGTATAGGGGGTCGGGTGGCAGGGCTGAGAAACGAGCCACGGTTCGGGAAGTGGGAGAGGAGGCATGGAAGGATGGACGGGACAGGACAGGTGCGCGGGAAGAGGCTCAGAGGCGCCGGTATATCACCAGGGACTGGGACACACGGATTCTCAGCAATGGTAGAATAGAAGTTATATCTCATGGCATGCCAACATGCAGTAGACATTCTGTGTTTTTATTAACCTTTACATGACCAGTTATTAAAAGTAAAATATACCTTAAATCTTAAAATTCTGAAATATGCTGGCACTGAAATTTCACAAATTACATAAATTTTCAGTCACTCGAAGTTGTGTATCGCGGTAGCGAGACACAACTTCAAGTGACTGAAAATTGTAATTGAATAGCTCGGAGGGGTTAAAGCAGGGATAAGTCAACATCTCAACAGACAAGATTCATTTGCGTAATCGAAGTACAATAGCTCGGGAATCACTAATGCGATAAACATCATTCTGAAATAAAGATATAAAAGTGTAACTTTCCACTCGCCATATTGAGGTATTTTATTTAAAAAAATAACAATTGTCTATCAATAACGTCTCCCATATCAACCAATGTTGTGTCAGCCACCAAGCCTGTGGTGTTGTTCCCACATTACTATGGTCCTGTTTATACAGACGTTATCTGATGTTGTGCAGGAACTGATTGGCGAGATAATTAAAATTATTGTTCACTCGGTTGTGGCTTGACAGTGTAATTGTCACCACTAATTACTAGTTGATTACAACGATATCAGGCGCCCACCCGCTGAACCCCAGGGACAGGAAATATTTCGTCTATAGCTTTTTTAATTGACTTTAAGAAAACAGTCACCCAAAGCGGTAGTATGCACTGGTATGTTCATGATCGTTGCCACGAAAAAAATGATTTTTGATTCAACACGTATTTTTATCATTCGTTTGAAGCTAGAAGTGCTTCAGCAATTGCAGCTTAAGGCGAAATGCTGGTTTAAAAGTGTCTGATGACAGAATTAATTGCATTCCGTTCAGCCGTCTCAGGATGCGAGATTTAAACTAATCTTCAGCTGGGCCCGCCTCGCAACACGTTTTATCATATCGGGTTTTCTGCCAGAGGAAATGGGTTTCTTTTTAGCCAAATAATGACTTGTTAAATAGCTTTATTCAGATATTTAATTGCAACTTTCGCCATTGCCGTTTTGTTTCCACATTCTAAACATTACTATAGTGCATTTCAGATAATTTCTGATTTTGAATTTCACTGTAATTATTGTGAAATTGTGGGATTTGAAACTTTTTCTACAATTAATAAATACATCGTTCGTTTAAATATTACTGTTGAAAAAATGCAAAAAAATAATGTTATGCAAATGTTTTGTGTTTACTGTGTCTGTCCAGAGTCCTCAGAGTGTGATTAATTAGACAGATGAACGATGGCGAAGAGAGTCTCAAAAAACCTGGATCATCGCTGACGGTATGGGTGAGCATATTTAGGTATGACCTCACCATATCCCGGCAGTGTGCTCACATTCCTGCGCCATGGTGGCACATCTGGATCACATCTGGAGACAGTTTTGTTTTTGTAATTATTCGGTGGTCTGACAAGACATCCTCGAAACAAGTGTATATGGAAAAGCATATTTTGTATCTTGATTGTAAAATTATTATTTTCCATTGATTGTGCTTCAGATGTGACATAGCATTGCATAGGCCTACTAAGAACCACACCACAGTGAGTGTAAGATTAGGCCCTGTTCATTACTTACTAGTTAGGCGCTGCTTACTTTGGTGTACATGACAAGTGACACTATCATATCAGGATAATATTTCATAGTCATTATAACTTGAGTTACCCAAGGAAAATAGACCAACTTACTGAAATATTGGAGTAATACATAACCAAACTATGGAAATATTTATCGGCATTTAAGTGACACTAAATAATGTAAATTTAATAAAAAATATTTAGACCTTTGAAGTCATTGATTGGTTCCCTAACTCAATTTGCAGAGTAATTTAGATTGACAAGTCGATATTTGAAAAGTACACCCTGTGCGACAGCTCATTGTTAATGATTACACATTGAAAAAACCCTACTGGCTACTTACTGTAGCTACTCTGCCCTGCTAAAACCAAAAGGTAATAGCTGCTTACTTGAAAAGTGAGCACTTACTGCCTTTAGGCTACGTACGACAGTACGCAACTGCTGTTGGCCATGTCTCTCTTCATACAGTATACACCTGATGCGAGCTAGTGTGGTTGACAACGGCTTACAAAAAACCCGACGTTATCTCTACGTTGGCCCACCATCAGTTGACATTGGGCTGAAGTAGTCCAGAGCCTATGACTTGTCTTTTCCAACAAGGATATAATTATGGCAAAGTGGCTGCACTGCTCACGTTGAGCGCAGAGTTCAGCTAGAGGGAACCTCTCAAACGTCCCCCTGGGCTCCATCGCCAGTTTGTGGTGGTGATAGTCATCGCCCCCTTTAAGTATCAGTTTGTCATCACGTATTATACTCTGGTCTAACGTTGGCCGACAGTTGGACCAGCGTCGGAGACGCTGGCCCAACTTTCGGCCATGTTAGACTAGTGTTATCTCGGTATTGGTTTCCATGTTCTCATAACAACAAAGTCATACCGCCCCCCTAGTCCCACCCTTACCTGCGTTCAACTTGTCCATTTGACAGCCGTTTTTGTAGGGGCAGACATTATAAGGCGCAGGAAAAACCTGTCAAAAGTGCACTTTGTGCTTTTTTTCAAAAGCTACTGCCAATATTTACAGAGACACGTGTTTTTTCCCAGTCTACACATATTGAATTTCAAATACTGTTCTAAGCTTCCTTAACGGTTTCGATGTTCTGTGAAATGGCGTCTATATCTGGGCTTGAACCTTCAAATAGGGTATGTATGTAGTGTGCAGTGCCTGGTCATGGAGCTTGGTAAAATAATCCGAATCTGGGCAAATGTATTGTTGCAAAGCTGCATAAAAAATGTTTGATGCATGTGTTGGCCCTATGTTTACATAACACCGAAATGACGGGCGGGAGTGTACTGTCTATGTTTACATAACACCGAAATGACGGGCGGGTGTGGACTGGCTGTATCAACATGTTTAACCCTTAAAGCGCTGAAATACTTTTGTTATAACCATGGACAACAAAGGGTTATTTTCCATTTGAAATCAGCATAAATGTCATATTTGGCTCTTTCTGATTCATTTGAATACCTATGTTATGGGTCTACGACCATTATAAATATTTTTGCTCTTACAGTACGGGGATCGACTTTAGACGTCAGAATCTGACGTCTACAGACCAGGGATGCAAATTCGCACTAGCCCGTAGTCCGAGGCTGGTAGAATATTGTAAGGGATAGTGGATTTTTCTTAGAAATGTCTGGTTAATGATGGTAAGGGCTAGTTGAATTTAGCTCTGCAGTTTGGCTAGTGAAACTTGTAGTTGAATTTGCACCCCTACAGACGTCAGATTCTGACGTTTAAAATCAATCCCCGCGCTGTACATAACATATTGAATTGTCACAAGCTACTCTCTATATCACATGTTTAGTATAAAATCATTGTTATTATTACTGATGCTATCATCAGAGACGTGCAGATTTATTACGTCAGTTTAAAAACCTGCACCAGCCGGCGGCGTGTTTTGTTATTAGCAGTGATGGAGTAGTCACCTTATTATGATTGTCATCACCACGCGGAGCCAGATACTCAAGTACTCATATAACAAAAATAGAGATAACTCGCCAGGAATTTTGTAGTCGTCACGTTCTAATTATAATGGGATACGAGGGGTGGGGATTTACGACCTATTGTTACTTTGTTACACGGTAGATAAGGTACATATATGGGATACACAGTGGTCTACAGGTAACATCGAAGATAATTTATAATCGTTTGAAAATGGAACTTGTTTGGTGCCCAGTTACTTTTCATCCTTTACAATTGGGCCACAGGCCTACTTGCGTGACCGTCTTTAGACGTCAGAATCTGACGTCTACAGACGTCAGATTATGCCATCTAATGTCGGGCCTACACTACTTGTAAATAATTATTGATAATTATCACGAATCCCAGAAAATACACAGAATTAAAATCATCATCAATGTTACGATGTCCAAATGCGTCTTGTTTTAATTCACGAAATCTATATAGTGCAGAACTGGGTGACAGTGGTCGTCATAGGAAATCAGTCATGCCTAAAATTATTTAGGATTTATATTTAAACATCTTTGATGGTTATAAATCCATGCTTCTGCCAGTTTAATGCTGGTATTGGCGGTTGTAACATTCCTACACTACAATACGAAATAGGAGAAGCTCACTGCATTGCTGAACGCAATGTGACTGTATAAAAGCTCCTAAAATACATTATACCTGAACGCCTATTACGGAAGTGGACAAGTTGTGAAGTAGATTATTCATCTATCAAGTATTGATAACAAGCCGTCAAGTTTGTCATCTTATCTGATTAGAGATAGTTTACGTCATGACCCTGTGACTGTCAATGACAGCCTTTCTTGTACTATCTAGTATCTGATACTTCATCACAAAAAACAAAATGCCCCCCCCCCCCCCCCCCCAAATAGATATATAGTGCTGTTGAATTAGAGCGTATGTATTTCTATTCAATACATTCTGGGATCGTGCTCCGTATTTTCACGTCATTTATTCAAGCTTATAAAAAAATATGATACTACTTCCAAAGAAGTGCGTTAAGCATCTGAATTATAATGTTTAGAAGTGTTATAAAGCAAATAATACTTCATCATTTCTTTCCTCTGGATTTGAAGGAATTTAAGAGACGTATCTGTCACTCTGTAAACTGACAAATACAACCATTTATTCCCAAATGGCTCCTTAAGAAAGCAGGGTTCTGACATTTGACCCTGACACGTGAGGAGATATTTTGCACACCCAATCTACGCGGCTCTGCGCGGCTTCAGTGCCAGCTAATTTCGAGGAAACAGGTGCATGCATGGGAACGAGGCTTTGGTTTATGCCTATGAGCAGCTGACTTCCGGTGTGAAGGTGTTGCAAGATCAGAACTCAAGATTTTGTATAAAAATAATTTTGTATAATAAATTGTATACTTTTTTTCGTATAATTATTCCCTGTGACGTCGTTTGTAAATAAATACTTTTCAAGTTTGATTTCAGGAAGTACCTGTATAATTCATAAATGGATGAAGTATGTTTTTGCTATACATGTAGTTGTAAGGGAAAAACATCATTTATACAATTTTCTTCGCCATTTTATGATAAACATGTCACGTCAATAACCATCTTGCTTAATATACATTGCCCGAGGTCGGGAGCATGGTTGAAGTTGGGAAGATCTAACATGATATTATTGTCCAACAGATTTTCAAAAATTAGCCCTGGCAAGACTATGATAACAATACTTTTGACAGACCGCGATTCCATTACGATTAGCAATATCTAGGAGAGGAAAACCGTTCTAATCAGAAGCCATACTGATGGTCTGCTCCACGGTGTGCCAGTGTTGAAATAACATCAGATACATTGGCCCAGCATTGATCCATCATCAGGACAGCTCGATGGTTTCCTACGTATATCTGAAGCCGATGTGATAGAGCAGCTGGTGCCGTGTTTTTAATATAAATGGCAATATCATTGCAGGTCAGCTATGCCGGTGTACACTAAATTTTTATAAGAACAACTTTTACTCTGGTGTGTACAGTCATCTTCATCAATATACTGTATATTATGTTTAATTTTGATCACTAGGTCATCCTTATGACGTAGAATGTGTTTGTGATTTTTTTTTCAACATGTTCAAGTGGATAGATTTCTCCCTGTATTCAAGCAACTCGTCTGCTGCAGCTTGACAATAGACACATACACGATGAAAAATCACTTTTGTTTTGTGCGAGCACTTTTTGTCATCTCATTAGATGCCATACATTATCTTTTTACCAATAATTCCCCGCGGTATTCTTGTAGCAGCGCCGTCATACCAAAGAGCCTATATGATGCTCGTACCAAGTCGCTCTATTTAGTCAGTAATCACGGAGTCGTAAGAAAATGGCACAGCTGTAGGCCACACTCAGGATTTATTTCACAGCTGAAATAGTACCGGTACTGTCTGGATACTTTCGTTGAATCATTGCGACACCACATTCTCTCCGCGCAACCGATACGATAAGATATCCGGTGTTTTTACCTTCTCTCATAGGCATGTCTCTCAACGTGGGCTGGCAGGGTGGTGAAACCCGGGCGCCCACTAACAAAACGTGTGGAGGTTTTTTAGGTTTGCGTGTACTTCTGGACCCGTGTTCACGTACAAGTGACGATATATCGTAGGCTTCGGATTGGTCGAGATTGCATCTCAACCAATCCGAAGCCTACGATATATCGTAACTTGTAGGAGAATCCGGGCAGGTGTTTACAGTTATCACATACGTATATCAGTGGATCACTAGCATCTGAGGTGGATCTACCGTGGTGACTTTGATCCTATCTTTACATGATTCATCCGTTGCCGGGATCACTTACTTACTTTGCTGGGGTTTTGTCATGTAATAAGGTGCTACCATATTCACACCCGATAGCAGACATGTCATATGAGTCGTGAGTTCACCATGCTCACCATGTCCACCCACAATGAGGTGTCGCTCACAATCAATGAGCAGTGGATGCGATTCGTTTTCTTCATCTTCCCTACAGAATGGCTTGACGCCGCGAAGCCGTCAGGCCTCACGGCCATGCGATGTCAAGTCTTGCTATCAGGAAGATGATTTTCCAATGCGACCAAGTAATCAGGTCTGGCCATGCTCAAACTCGATTGCTGGGGTGGAAGAATAGTGTGTCCAAAAATGGTTAAAATGTGATTTTATCCGTCCATTTTTTAATAAATTTATTGCGGCCAATAAGTTTATATGCGTTTTGCTGTGGGAGCTCATTGGCTGTAATTCGTTGCCGTTGAGATATTCTTGAATTTAGAATTTCATGGCTTCTGTGTACACTTACATACACAGACGTTGCCACGATATTTCCCCAGCCAGCAAAGATCATACATTGATTCCATGATGGTTCAATGTTGGGCCAGCGTCTGCGACGCTGTCCCAACGTTGAACCAACATAGAATCAATGTATGATCTTTGCTGGGCGATGTCCATGCATACTTTGTGTCCGTTGTACATTGATCATGTCCTTGTTGATGTACACAGTCGAGGGATTTGATGGATCACCTCGCCAGGTACGGCATAACACCACCCATCCACACCTAGCAGGAAAAACGACACATTATTAATCAGGAACGCTCATTGACAGCAGACCTCAGTCGACCAAATCTGTATTTTGTAGGATTTTCAGCATTCCGATCCCAATGTGCCTTGTGGTGTACATTTTCTTCAAGTACAGAGGATATATATCTTCTGTGAATTTGATTATCGGTGTCATTCCTGTATCTGAAACATGGCACAGTGATTATTTTCACCACTTTTGTCTTGTTGCTACTTTTCACTAATACAATACGAGTATGTTAATATAATAATTTGTCAGTTAAAAACATTGTGTTTGATAAACTTGATATTCTGAGATTGTTAGTAAAATAGACGTATAATGTACATTTTACCTTTTCAAACATGTATGTTTTTAACAAAACGAATATGCAAGGTTATGCCAACCTACTTAATATTATCAAATACATGATGGTTTTTTGTTTGTTTTTAAACTATACAAATGCACATATGGATACATGTATTGATGTGTTCTTATTTTCGTGTGTTACAGGTTTAAAGCCAGCAATAACGACCACATGATAGAGGTGATAAAGTTCGATAAATTTGATATATTTTGTCCTTTTTACACAAATGAAGAAGAGTCGTTAAATGGAGAACAGTACCTCATCTGGCAGGTGAGTCAATCAGTCTGATTTAGTATCACTGAGACCTTGTGGTCGGAGGTCAATTCCACTAAAAAATATATATGATTTGAATATAGAAATTTAGTGATGTTTTAACATGTGCAAATTTTGGGCATTATCACCAGAATGCATTATGAGATGTCATCTTAGACTTGCTAATTTTGAGAAAGTATATTTCTAAACTTCCACGCAAATTCACGGCCATTTTATTTGAGATAAATCGCGTGACAATGTTACAGAGCCAGCATTCATAAATGACGGGGATTTGGATCATCATATAAAATTTGGATCATCATTAAAAATGATCACCCTTCCTTTATTTTGACAAATCTTAGTAATTTTCACTCACTTGAAATTGTGGATCGCGTCAGCGAGACACAAATTAAAGTGAGTGAAAATTCACTTTCAATAACTTGAGTGGTGTAATAGAACTTGGATGTTGAAGAGTTAATTACGTTATAAGGTTGTTTTCGATTACTTTACCATGGTTATTATTTCTGACAAGACAATAAAACCACCTGAACCGACGCAAATTGTCAGTGTTATCTCACAATGACCATCACAACGGCGGCAAATCAGTCATAGCTGCTGGCTAAACGTCTGTAAAACACCGGGCCAACGTCTCAAATGTTGGCTACGTAGCTGGCAAACGTTAGTCTTGGGCAGGTGTGGTGACACAGCTCTTAAAAGTTTAATAATTTTATGAAGAGTATTTACTGAGGAAATATCGCGTCTAACGTAATCATGTCAAAAATAAAATGACCCAAGTTCCCGTCATTTATGAATGCTGGCTCTGTAGCATTGTCACGCGATGTATCCTCATATAAAATGGCCATGTATTTGTGTGGAAGTTTAGACATTCACTTTCCCAAATTACCAAGTCTAAGATGACATTGCATAATGTATTCTGAAGAATAATGCCCAACACGAACTGTTTTCAATTGCAAAAAATAACTGAATTTCTCAGCAAACACGCTACATCGACCTACCCGGTATGACTGGGCATTTACTGCGCGAGTCCCAGTCACACTGACCGCCATTTTGTTTCCACAGCCAAGCTGTGTCTAAACGACACTCAGGCTGCCTACCAAAAAACTCGGATGCCATGAAATTGAGACGAATATTTAAAGTGCCTACGGAAACTAGGCCATTTTCAGCAGGCGTGAACATTGGATCGTATTAGAACTATTACATTTAAAAATGGAGGTCACTGTGTCAGAGACCTGCGATGTCATCAGGGTAGCATCGACCCTATGTTGGCTTAATGTTAGGCCACTGTCTGCGACGCTGTCCCATGATTCACTTTGCCGATTTGCAGTCTGTGAAGCATATGGAGGATAGTGAATACAAACAGCAGTAACTGTTCACTTAAAAGTGAGCAGTTACTGCTGTTTGTCTTTGCACTGAATGTAACCATCAGGATGGTGTCTTTTCTGATGGATCCATCCAGAAACAAGATAAGTCACGGCCAGCGTTGGTTCAATGATTGGCCAACGTCCAAATAGTTGACCCGACATTAATCCATGGTTGAGCCGGCGTGTCTTGTAGACCCCTCCCGGAATCACAGAGTCGGGATCCCCCTCGGGATGATCCCGGCATCAGGCAGTCCATGTGATGGCAAGCCGTCGCCACCGCGGCACCACCAGATCAGAGACAGGTCTCTATGATCCCTGATCCATCCGTCTCTGGATCAACCCGCATTCTCAACTAATGTCTCATCCTGTAGGTGTTCAAATGTTGGTCCAGCGTCGCAGACAGTGGACCAACATTAAAACAACAGCAGAGCAACGTCTCTTGTTTGCTTCGCCACGATCTGGATTGTCGAAGATGTAATTTTGGTTATTAGGTCATATCGCACTGCTATAAAATGGCAAATTATCGATTTCATACTTCGTCCCCTTGGATATGAAAGGGTGTATCTGCCAAAGTGGCAGATACACCCTTTCATATCCAAGGGGACGACTTATTATTGAGCTACTGACCGGTAATATTGTAGAATAAAACAGTATTCCACGGGTGTCGTGGAGGTCCCAGGGCCTCTAATTAATATGCACACCGTCATTATTAATGTCAGCTCATCCATCAGTCATGTACTGTAAACAGTACGCCTGCATGACCCACACAACAATATATACAACCCCCACCCACCTCCGTGTAAAGATACACCTGCGTGAATACCGTGTACGAGCACTGGTAAACATAGGTCTCGTTGATGAAAAAAAACATGCGTTTAAGAAGTATCAATTTTGATTATTGGATTCACCCAAAACCAGCAGTGTCAGTTGACTTGTGCTACCTGTAGCTTCCGATTTGTTGCACAGAGATTCTAAAATGATTTTGACATTCACTTGAAAGAGCGTCTTGTACTGGTTATATGAGAAAGAAAGAATGAATATGTCTACAAAACAAAAACAAAATTGTAGTAATTTAACAACATTTTTTATCATAACAATAAATATTGTAACATTTCCACAAGTTTGTTGTCTGTTAACCATGTTGACAATACAACGCCGTTATTTTGACCTACATCTAAATGCCTTCGTAATACATACTGATAAAGTTAACAGTAGTATTTATATGAAGAAACGGGCCATTGTCATGGTGTGGTACTTGCACGTATAATACATCTTAATAAACTTAGGCCTATGTTTTGTCTGACGAGAAGTGAACAACAATCGTCTGTGGCTATTGGCGTCAATCCAAAGCTGGTACAACATCTATGCCGTTGACCCAGCCTTCAGCCATCGTTTACTGAGACTGTCATGGGTCATAACAGGTGCGCTTGCCTTTGGCTATGAAGAGTTGTAATAGTACTGACTTGTCACCTAGTCTACAGTGCAAAGGTAAACAGCAGTAACTGCTTACTTTTCAAGTAAGCAGTTACTGCTGTTTACCTTGGTATTGTAGATTTTTCAACCCACTGGACACTGTAAATTATGGAACTGACCACAAGAAATCAAGGGTATTTGAAGATTTCTTATGGCTGCCTGTCGAATGACAATCTACCGGGAAGTTCATAGGGTTACCCGTACATGGTTTATTTGTTAGATAGACAAAGCTGACCATACAAATTGTATGATTTTGAAATAGAAAAACAGGATAACTGCGTTCTAAATTTTGCTTTCCCCTTCATAGTTCCAAAATTCATAAAACATTTAATTTGAAGTTTATAAAATCTAAGATTACCATGTTGTGCCTCGTTTATATGGAAGTAAGTTGATATGTTACATATTTCATTTGATCAACTTCATTTCACGCGACCAATGAATCACGTACTATTTTCGGAAAGTCAGACAAATTAAATAACGTTTACGTCTGCACGCGTCATGTAGGTCTCTTATGTACAATGAAGAACTCAGTAGATTAAATTGGAAATATGATCAATAGACATGTTTTATTTTGCCATTAGTCAATTTTAATCAATTTCGTTTTGCCAATGCATAAATCCCATGTCGACAAGACAAGTTTATGTCACGTCATCTGTATGATTCATGCGTTAACAATATGATGTTAAAATTGTTTTATTAACTCAATAATTTACATTGTTTTATACTACTTTTATAAATATTCATATAGGCTCTAAATTGAAAGAAAAGCTAGCTAGGTCTGTTCTAAGGTGAAAGAATAGCTATGTCTCTTCTAATAACAAAATGCTCACCAATTCCCGAGCTTTTCAAAATATATTCAGTACTAATACACAGGTAGTATGTAAAAGTGACCAGAATGATTTAAAAAAAAGATGCACATGGTAACCTCATTTTTATATGGGCCTAATAGAATTCCTTCTTTGAAATCACAACCGGTAGACCGATGTCTATAGATTTATTTCGTTCAGAATGCAGTACTTGCGCTGTCCACTGATTCGTTGACGTTCTGGCCTCCACCAATGAGATGGTTGTCAGTCAGTTATGGCTGGAGATGGCCGCAGGTGTCGGAGAACAGGACATAACAGCAATCAGGCGTGGTGTGGGCTTAGAGCGTTGACGGGGGATGATGAGGGTGACCTTATTAGCGGGGTGGCCGCCCAGGACTAAGGTGGGTCGTGACACAGCCGCCGGCAGTCCTGTCTGGATCAAGTCCCTGATCCAGAGAGAACTGGCCTAACAAATCCCGAGGACTCACTGTTACGTTCTATATCAGTGTACAGCAAAGCTAAAAAGGCAGTAACTGCTTACTTTTCAAGTGAGCAGTTACTGCCTTTTGGCTTTGCACGTTAGTGTAGATGCTCCTGTATTGCCAGTTGATGTCGTCTGCTGGGTGATTGCCGGACAATTCGATAGATGGCGTGGTAGTTTATGTGGACCGCACTCACTGGACACGTTGGTTTAAATTCTGCGCCAACGTCTGGAATTATGGTAACCCTCATGTCATTAGAGGTGAGCGGTTGGTAGCTCAGGGTTGTGCCAACGCCGCAGACGTTTGTCCGGCGCTGTGCCAACCGTTGCCCATAATGTGGGATGGTGGGTCGCCTGGTCGGGTCGGCATATTGCCAGAGTGCACTCAGTGTCCCTCTGATGTTCTTCATCAGTATTGTGTCCTCACGTCAGGGTCATAGAGGACACTGATGGAATCGGCAGGGTGGGGGACAAGGACTTTACAGCCCTAGGGGAAATTGTTGCTGTGAATTTTGACACATCATCATTATGGGCGTGACATGTACGTTATGTCTGTCTATGTTAGCTTGTATTCGGTTTTAGACAGCTATTCTTCTTGATTTATAAATACTAAATTATTGGGCACGTTGCATAACTTTAGTAATAACTAAAAACGTCATGAATTTACCTTTGCAGCCTACAATTGTGATATTCTCTTGGTGTTTGAAGGGTTTAATAATCGGATAATCTTTTTCTGTCTGAGTGTCAGATTTTATCTTATTTCGTGCTAAGAGGATAGAAAGTTAATTAATTTAGCTTTCTGGAAATGAAACTGCTTTCTCTCAGATCACCGCCTGTCACGGGATAATGTAGTTGTGTTATATATTATTTCTCTTGTATGTGTGACTTTGTTACGGCACGGTGATGTCATTGTCATGGTAATGGTAGACATTTACCGTGATGGATTCTATGATGTGGCTGATTTCCTGGCAGATGCAGAGTCAGTCTATTCTAGGAACAAGCCGCGGCCTCTTCATCCTCTCTCATCTAGACATCAGCAATGACATTCTCCAATGTTGGAGATTAGAACCACACACCATGCCGTGGGGCTAATCTCATATATTTACTGCAGAAATATCAATGTAATAGAATAAATTAGGTAGTGTATAATATACATTTAAAGTTTAAAGACTCCCCTGCGTCTCAAACTGTAAGTATTGCCGTGAAACTTCAACCCAGTGACTAACTAAGAATTGCGTGTTTGTATTATTTATAAGCTGAGTCATGTCCAATGCTCTGACTACTGATCATGATCAACAGAAGTATTTTGTCAAAAGGCAGTGACTGCTTACTTTTCGTGTAAGAAGTTAGTGCCTTTTGGTTTTGCAGACCAGTATTATGCTTGTTTTCTTAATTCCCTGGTCAACAGCTGTGGAACATTGCTAACTCGGTACATGACTATTAGTATATTATCTCTTGGTTGGCTTTACTTTCCTATATTTTTTTAATGAATAACATTTTGTTTCATTCCCTTTTTGTTTCATTATTATTCACTCCCAATTTTGGGTCCACGATAAAACGTAAGATCCCATTTATGCAATATACCTTCATATGAATTATGCACAATTCATCTACTGTACAAGTCCACTTTTTGCTGAGAAAGCCTTGTATGTCAGTGAGTGCAGGGGACAGAGGTCATGTGGGATGTTGTATTATATGACAGCTTCCGCCAGCATCAGGGATAAAGATAGATACAACCGTTATAATTCCCCTGGCACCATGTACTTGTTTGTCACCCCTGTTATTCTACATGTATTCTGCATCATTCTGTATAGTGATGATGATGCGATCAAAGCCTCACACTTTGACGACCATGGAGTGTTATAAAACGTATCCACAGAACCTTCTCACTATAGCGTTTCCCATAAATACTTTTATTTATTTTACACTGTGCTATATTACTGCAGAATACAGTCTACTACTTAAAAATATTTCAAGGAAACACTTTATAACAAGAATATTCTTTAAATAGAACTTCTTTGGTGTTAGTAGATCTATTCTAGTTACCACTAAACGCTCTTTTTCACAAGTGTTATAATTTTGCAGGGCCTATTTTGTTTATGGAGTTTGTGTGTATATCATAGGGATTACTGAACTTTATAAAGATAAAAATAAGAGGGTGCACTTTTGAGAGTGTATGACATTTATAAAGAACGAGAATAGCTGAACAGGGCCCTGATTTTGTAGACGTCAATGAGGCATTTGACGCTGTAAATTCCGTCAGCAATTACAAATTCAAATAATTAATAGACGCCTAAACGCAAGCTATAATATAATAATAGGTTGGACATGAACTGTAGAGTTGACAGTGTCGCGGCTATGAATGGGCAGACATGTGGTGCTACATGGATCCCCCATCGCACAGGGCCGGACTCTGCCGGATCCGTACAGCAAGTCCACAATTATCTTGTCATTCCAGGCGCCTCTGTGAAGTCATCGCCGCCAAAGCTTTCTCGCCAATTGGCCAGACAGCCATCTAGTCAAAAAGCGCGACAGTCTGGCTCAGCGTTGGTTCTGTGTTGGGCCTACGTCTCCGACGTTGGCCCAACAAAGACCCAACGCTGAGCCGGCGTCTGCAGATTCTTACGCTGACAGACAGTCTGTCACAATGTCCATTCACAGAATGTGGTGGTTGAACGCTGGCCTAATGTTGGAGGAGATACAGGGTGGAAGCCGTTACATTGTCATCCTTTTTCTGCCCCACTCTCCTCTCATTCAACTCTAGGATGCAGACTCATACCGACACGACCTCTATCGAGATATGTGGCGTTAATGATAAATCTTCTTTTTATTGTGTGCTCGGTAATCGTGGGTGATTTTAACCACTAATTATTATAATTTTTACAAAATAACAAGTTGTTATAAGTGGTGATTTGTAAGGTTAAAGTTTCACTGTAAATAAATATGCAATTAAAGACTAGGGTAGATATTCAGATGGCTGCATCTGCAAAGATCAAACAGCGATGTCTGATGCTATACCATCTGTACAGTTTTATGATAATGGCTACCAACAGAACGACATTCGTAACGTTATTGCGGCATTACTGTGTCGTCAATAATGAATAGATCAATATGCTGCCCTGATACTCCATACATATGACACGTCACCACCCTAATGTATATAGCCTCGGTGCACGAACTCAGACCATAATAGTTTATTATGGTCGCGATCGCACGATTTGTTGTTCTGTCAGTGTCTTTATTGTTCTGGCACAACCTTCACCCAGCAGAGGGTAAACGTCTCGTGTTTGCTGGTTTCTAATATTAAATCAACCATTAATATAAGCTGTTAATGTAGCTAGATATAATTATGTATGTATCTCCTTCCACCTACACTGCTGTGCAAAGCCAAAAGGTAGTAACTAATTACTTTTTAAGTGAACCGTTACTGCCTCTTGTTTTGCAGATTAATAATCCTTTAACCGCCAAATTATTCAATATGAATTTTCCCCCACTTGAAGTTGTGTCTCGCTTACGCGATCCACAACTTCAAGTGAGTGAAAATTATTCAGATTTGACAAATTGGAGGTCAACTCTTGATGTCATATTTTATCTTCATCATATTTAAAATTTGGTACCTAATGTGATAATGAAAAATGAAAACCCGAATATATGCGGCACCGGCGGTTGAAGGGTTAATGCTATCCTAACCCGTGTTTTGTCTTTGATTGTTACAGGCTACAGAAGAGGAGTTTACACATTGTAACCTGGACCCCCTGGTTCCAGATGGGGACAGACTCCTACTACTCAACTGTAGTGATCCGCATAACCTGAAACGCTACACAGTATTCGTAGACCTGTTTAGTCCCACGCCAAACGCGCCGGAATTCCTGCCAGGCAAAAAATTTTATATAATCAGTAAGTGATCAGGTGATTTGTCATATCTATTGAGCTGTTGTGTCGTCCATTCCCCAGGAGAGAAATGTTAAGGTGAAGTTAGATCCTTTGAACGATAAAATGTGAAATAAGAGGACTTCTATAAAGAAAACATGAGGCGATATTTAAGTGTCATATTGCGTAATATAAATATTATTGCCACCAATTTCAAATTATGTTTATATGGAAATAAGAACAATTTAAAGTGGGATAAAATGTGCTAGTATTTTTTGCATTTTCACTCCATTATTATCGATTTCATTCGACACACTTCATAATTTTCACATAATACTCTAGATGGGAAAAGAGAAGGTGGGAAACGCCTTAACACGAGATAGCAAATTAAAATTGTAAATGTTTTCACACCGGAAGCACTCTGCTGGTCTACTTCCGCTTCCCCTGGGTGTATCACGTGACAGAGATACAGGTGGCATTATAACACTGAATTTCCCTCTTTCCATAAAAAAGTCGTTCTTTTGTCGTCACTAATTCCGATCTCATCACTCACATATCGTGTTTTGTAGGATAAATCTAATTACCAGATGATTAATCAAGAGACTAGAATAATTTTATTTCGCGTCAATTAATCTGCCTGTCTGCAAAAAAACGTACTCGATTGTGTCGTCGACTAAAAATAAAAGTTACATCTCCAAGACAATAGTGTTATGACGGGGACTGATGTGAAGGGAATGGGCTTCCTAAGTGTTACCCAGCATGCACAAGACGTTGAATCAATGTCGGTTTAACGCTGGTCCAGCGTCGTAGACGGTGAACCAACGTTAAACCAACATTGATTCAACGTCTTGTGCCTGCTGGGTACCCACGCAGATGCTTTCAAACCGAATTCATTAAAATTTATGTTGATGAAAAATATCAATGAAAATCTCCCCAATTGTGTTGGGTACTTTAGAAGCTGAACTGAAAAAATATTTTTGTAAAACCCACATCCAGAGGCCTATAATTTCTTAATTATATTGGCGACTTTCAAAACTGTAGAGATTGGAGTGGCAAACAACAACGCGACGCTGACCCAATGCCGGTTTAATGTTGGGCCAGCGTCGCAGACGGTGGACCAATATTAAACCGGCTTTGGGTCAATCTCTCTGTCTGTTGGGAAAACACGTCATTATTTGCCAAACGAAGATGTTACAGGTCTGCTTTAAGTCAACGTTACACCGGTGTCTCACAAATCCTGATATTATTGTCTCGCCTCCGACCAATACAGTCATATGCAGACTGGTCTGGGCGAAAACGCATCCATATTTCATAGCGCACATATTATTTACGCCACTTTGACTGCTTGCCAGCATTCGGTTATGTCTGATGACCTCCTAGGCTGACCCCCCCCCCCCCCCCAACTGTGTCGAAGTTAATTCATGATCAGTTGGGGTCGCGGATCTTACCTATTGACGTGAATGATAATTAAACACTAAATTTAAAACATTTTTTTTTTTTTCATTAAAAATAGGTAATTTGCGAGTTTTCTAGCGTGTAAGTTAGTCTGTAGTATTGAGAAGGTTGTTCGTCATCAATAAGATGCAGATGCTCTCTCCTCAGCAGCAATCTGGCTCTTCAGCTAGTCATTCCAGGTCCCATCTCCTGCAAATTACCTCAAATCAGTGGTTTCATTGCTAGGAGGGCCACCAGGAACCTTTGGAAGCTGAAGCCCTCACACCTTCTGCGTCCAACTGTCCATCAAACACGAGCCGCTGACCCAATGCTGGTTCACTGTTGGAACAGCGTCGCAGACACTGGACCAACAGTGAACCAGCATTGGGTCAAAGTGTTGTGTTTTCCGGATGTGTTTGTTTAATTATTTCATCACCACTGAGATGCTAAAGGTATGGTTTACTTAAAATATTCCAGAGGTGTTCCTATCATGGGATTTTACATATAATTATCTCATTCTAGTGACGTTGTCACGTCACGTCGTAAATATAACTTCTCTCTATCGTGTTGCCATCGCGTCGCAACGTAGAAATATCGTAGAATCTCCCATACAAGATATACAACTGGTCCGCCCCTGTGTGCCATTATTATTCATCATGTCCAGAAGCGTTGTGAATTTGGCAGATAAGTGAAAATAGTCCGTAATGATTTTCTCGCCCCAGTCTCAAATACCTGTGTGAGATGGGAGTGCTTCTAATTGTATCTGTTTATTCTCTATAACAGCCAATTTGAGAAGCGTGGAGACAAGACTATTAATTATCCACACTATTATCTCCCTGTCATCGTCTCGCCATACTTTCTAATCTGCCTCGGTTTCTTGAAGAAAACCTTCGCCGATTCCATCCTATACATCGTGCCACGGTTTTTTGACTCTGATGTTTCAGAAAAAACTCGTTTCTCGTTATCAGACCAATTTAAATAATGATGCCAATTAATCTCGTCCGCCGAGATAGTTTAAACTTCTACGATTAACAGCACAGTGTTTTTTGTTCTCATTAAAAGTGCATTTTAAATGGCTAGACAGTAGCTTAATTAGCACCTTTGATAAAAAAGCCTTCTTAAGAGTCATCCTCAAAACAAAAAATTGTGCAGGCAGCATTTGCTGATAGTCTCACATTTTAGATCTCTAAACTTCTTGATTGATACTATAAAAAAACATAAAATGTTTCATTAATGCAGGTTGTTTAAATCAGTGTGACATTTTTACATTGTAATGTGCATGGGAGATCATCTGCTCTATGATGAAATACTTTACATTCACTTGATAAATGTAGTTCTCCTCGAATGCAATATCTAATCGTTCTCCCTGTTTTGTGTTACAGCAATGTCCACGGGCACTTCAGAAGGCCTAAGCAACAAAATATCTAACGTCTCAGCCTGCAAACGTAATAATATGAAGCTCATAGTCAATGTGTTAGACACATCATCAAGTGAGTATAGTCACCACTTCACCATTACCAAACGTTCACAGTTGAGGCTGCAGTGGAACTTTTGATGAGTGTGGACGCACTCGTTTTCTAAACCAACCATTTTTACCTGTTTCCCATTACAGCGGTTTTGTGTCCACGACGGTGAGGTATTAATAAACATTTGTCACTTGAGAAAAGTAGTTCGGTCGATTAGCGATCGTCTACGTCACCAAATGGATATGTAGTTATACCATAACCTCACTTTTTGAATCTACAACGTCGAATCACAAAACCGCTTTGATGGAGATACAGCTTTTCACCCCTTCCAGTCATAATCGTGCTTCTCGGTTTGTTATTGCATTGTTAGTGAATGTCGGTTTTGTGCATCTACCATGTGTTGTGAACGAGCTTATTTGTTGCTTTCATTGTGGGGTATTGATTGATGTTATATACCCAGCAAACACGTCCGGCAATGGTATTTTAATGTTGTTTTAATATTGGACCAGCGTCTGCGACGCTAGTCCAACTTTAAAACAACATCGGGCCAACGTCTCGTGTTTTCTGGATAGCTTGTAGATTTTGATGTGTTGCAATGAATTTTAAATCTGGTTTGCGATGCATTGATGTGTGCTGTAACAGGGTGAGTACTAGAATTAGAAGTTCCAGTAAATACGAGACATTTAGCCTATGCTGGTCCAAAGTTGGGCCAGCGTTGTAGACGGTGGCCCAATATTAAACCAACAGCGGCTTAACGTGTTGTATTTTCTGAGTTGATGTGTTGTGTGTTTGGTTTGTGCTTTGTGAGCGTTGAAGTGTGAATATTTTGCTATCTTGGTACTTAAAAAAAACTATTTAGAACTGTTCAGTGTCAAAGAGACGTATCTTCCACTTTGTAAATTGGCATATATGTCTTTTTTGATACTAAACTATAACATTGCTTGACCAAATCTAACATTCTGAGACCATCCTGATCTCGAGAGGCCGATTTAGCGATTGTCTCTGTGGGGGACGATTTCACACAGGGGACGAGTCATGCAGCCTTATCGTCTCGGCACCTCCCATGCGCGGGGCCGTATTATTAACTGATCTAGTGTTGTTTTGTTCGGCGCAGTGTTGGTTTACGGTTCTGGCTAAAGATTGACCGGTAGAACATCAGATGGGACGAGATAAGATACGTGGCCGCCTAAAACAACCAAGATCAGCTTACACTGCGGGTGCACGGACAATGCGCCGCGACGACATTCGAACCGCCACCATACCGCACTTTAAAAACCGCAGCGCGTTTGGCACACTTGTTATTAACTTACATTGAACATAATTTGAAAACATATGTATTCGTTTGCTAGTTTAGTAGTTTAGATGATGAAAATTAATTAAATAATTTCCCAGTTGTCACTTTATTAGCCTAAAGTTTCGTGTAAGCAAATAGTGTATTACTTCTGTTGACACACTGTAGATACACATGAACTTCTATAAACAAGAAACACTAAACATTCGCCCAGGGTCGGGTCAATTCCGGGTAAGATGTGCCTATGATGGTGAGGCCAGGTTGGCTCTTTATTTCTGAGATCAATGCACATGTTGCCACAAGTCTTTTCAAGTCGCACAGACAATCCCGGATTGAAATCCTAGACTCGCGAGAGCTGTGGCCATGTTTGGGTGGAGGATCTTCACCGAGACTAAATTTATACAAAACGGTGTTGAAGGAGGCCCTCGACAGCCCAGCAAACACGAGACGTTGAGCCTCCTGCTACCAAAGAAAGGGTGTAGAAATATTTCAGCTAGTTTTTTTGATAATAAATAATTGTAGGCGGTATGAAATTAAGAAAAAATAAAACATAAAACATTTTGAGAACATAAAAAAAGGGATAACAACATTTCACGAATCTCTTTTTGAATTTCTGATCATCTACCCCCCCCCCCCCCCGGTATTCACTGGGTTAGTATTGTTTGCTACTTGACCTAACAATGTAGATTCATAAGGTTTCGCCTGTCACCGTCCACGCAGGCGAATAATGTATGACATGGAAATTATTTGAAATTATTACCCTTACAAAATCACAGTATCTATCAAAGTAAGGGTATTTAAAGTTTGTGCAAAATCTCAGATATTGTCACAATATTTAACCCTTTATCTTCTAGCGACCGAGATATGCGTCATCTGGTGTTTAAATAAAATAGACGCGATCCACAGCTTCAAGTGTGTAAAAATAATTCAGATGGAGTTCAACGATTTTGAAATATTGTTGATCGATGACATGTTTTATCATTCACATGCTAAAAAGCTGGTAAGAAATGAAAAGCCGAATATAATCTATTGATGAGGTAATATATCATATTGAAGTTCAATTCTCACTCATATAGTAAAGGATAAAATTCACATACAGTTGTTCAATATCAAATGTCAAAATATTTGTTCCGTTGAGGAGAGTACTTAATTAATGTGTTTAGCACACTCGTGTCGGGTACTGAAAGAATGTCAAGTATACTCGGCTGAGATCATAAATGATTGGAGAAGACAGAGCAGTGTTTGCACATCACATTATAAAGTTAAGCCCGCCTACTCGAAACGTGTGACTTTGGCTTTAAAACTGCCACTCAAGGTTCACCCGTTATCTACAATAGATTTCCACAGTGAGTTGGAAAAATGAAATTAGAACGACTGATTACCTAACCAATTAATATGTTCTCGCTTTAAATATCACCAATGACATTTCATAGAAAGTTGTTGATATCACTTTTCTTTTCATTGGCAAGGTAAACTAAAAGGCCACTGCGTTATCTTTACTCCATCTTTATTGAAATATCACTCCAACTAAAGTGACATTATTTTGAAGCCATGTCATACGCATACGTATATTTATAAGGCTGATGTAATAACTTGTGTCTACTCTGGTACATAAAGGGTGTCTGTTGCTGTGGTGCACCAGGGGTGTTTATTCTGATGAATGCTGTCACAGCACAAGGTGAAAACAATGCGCCCATGACGACTGGGGGTGTAAGCGGACTCCCCGCGCCCCTACCCCCGCTGCTCCGGCGACCCCGGGGCCGTAACCCGCCAGTTATTTCACCCCGGCGCCCCACCCCCGGCTGACAAGAAAATTGTCACCTGTGTAACCGGTGAGGCAGACGATGGCCCGGGCCGGGTACAAAACCCCCGGCTCCCTGAATGCGGCGAGGGTTGCTCTGCTGTTCACCCCGGTATTCAATATCACTGATCATCCGCTCATCATAGGCTGAATGTTGGGCCAACGTCTACGACGTTGGCCCAACATTCAGCCTGTGATGAGCCACGCTGCTCATCTGCTTACATATATACATACATACAATACACAAGCCTTGTTCAACCACTTTGTTCACCGCCTTTAAAAAATGCTGGATCATTTTACAGGTTTGGACCCCAATTTATGCCATTGTAGTTATGTCATATGTGACGGGGTTACTCTTGGGTTGTATACTGTTACAACATACACAATGTGTTTCGTACAGTTTATGTCTACGCTGTACAGATTGCTCAGATAAGATACCCGTTGTCACTGGTGACAAATTGTGTTTCTATGAAAAATTCTGACAAGGGAAGAAAAGTTATTATCACCAACAGCTAAATCACACACATTTCTCACCAGTCACCTAATTATTTATTTAGTATATATACTTTTAGGGAAAGGTTCTTCATATGTCATTCGCTTTTACCTCTTACACAGTTACATGTAAAACAGAGAATGAAATCCACCTAACTGCAAGTGTAATCATTCTCTACACAACGATCACTAGACGTTGACCAAATGATGGTTTAATCATCAAACCCACATTGGCTTAACGTATTGTACTCCCTGTTTATTTTACCATGCAATGATGAATTGTCAAGATTATCTCTTTGTCTTAGAATGTATCCCCCCTCCACCTGTGTTACAACTGTACACATATGTGTGGGTCAGGGGTGGGATGTCAGCATAAAATATTTGAATATAAAACATGAGAATAACATGAATGGGGCTCAGTGAATGCCAGTGTGTTATTTTCAAATACATGTAACAGAGCCGAGATAGAGATTTATCACAAGTGATATGAAATAGATACGTATGATTTATCGCAGTAAATGATTCATTACGGATTTTTCTCTGGTTAATTCACTTAACACAAATTGCGATTCACTTAAATAACGATTACGTGCGCAAAAAAATGCATTTATTATGGATTATTACCAGACGTTGGCTGAACGTAGCAGTAACAGCGCATGACGTTAGCCCCAATGTTAAGCCAACGTATCTACTATTCTGGATCCTGAACCGTGGGGTGTTTTTTCTCCGGAACCCAATCAGCGTTGCGCGGCTTATCCGACAGAAACAGAAGTTAAAGTGACAGGTCTTGATTGAAAAATCTGGCCTGCTCACCCGCCTGATCGGGGTTGCCTTCTCGCCTGCCTGGCTCTCGCTGATGGTGCTAATCTAGCGCTCTGGTGTTACGTATGGCTTCTTCCATGTGCCCTCTCAACAAACTTTAGATGTTGAGCCACTGTTGGTGCAATGCTGGGCCAGCGTCGTAAACGCTAGACCAACCTTACCCTAACAGTGGCTCAATGTCTCTTGCTTGCTGGGCTGTACATGTACATTTACATGGCTATACATACATTTTATGGCAACTTAATTTAGCGAATTCGCCGCACTCCGAGTTATTAAACATTTGTAGACTCTTTAACTTCAAATTTTTAAGAAGGACAATTGACACTTGATTATTGCTTTCATTTTGTGCTTATTTTCATTATTTTTGTTCTGATCGTTATCGTCAACCCGCCAAGTGGACATATCATCAAAAGTGGTTTTGTATTAAACGGGGATATTTGATAACGGGAGTGAATTCCTAAAACGTGTACAATGATTGTGTATTTTAAGATACTTCCACATTTTTGCGCTCATAAAAACATGGTGGACGCATCCGTGTTTACATTTACTGATGAAGCACCAGATACACCAGGAAGTGAATTGATGCGGAAGAGTTTCCTTCCTGCTAGCCTCTCTCTCACATCTGTGACGTCATCAAAATGGCCGATCTGTCAATGTTATTCTCGCCAAAAGAAGGCTTAGAATAGTGTCCCCCATGTGTGGCCCGGTTCATCCATACTCCATAGCTCCATAGATTAGACACAGTAAAATTCGATGATTTATCATTTGATCCACCTGAAGCTGTGTCTCGTTATCGCGATCCACAGCTTCAAGTGTGTGCGGGGGGAGGGGGGGGGGGTATTGTGATCTTGTTTAAAGTCCTGTTCAAGTTGAAACATTAATAAAGTGTAGTCATTTTCTAAAGGGTATTCCGTTTGCAATTCCGGGGTAGCAGAAAACTGTATTAGCGTATGAGACATGTTTCTCTGTCCAAACTGTAGCCTGGGTATGGGGGGGGGGGGGTCTGTTTAAAACCACTTTTAAGACAATTAAAACTAAATTGTAAACTGTAATTAACAGATACACCTAAAATATATTTCCGCAGTTGTCATTGACAAGAATCCCATATAACTATTTCTCCAACAGGATATTTCCACTAAAAACCCTTCATTCACAGTTCAGTGTAGCTGATTATGAGCTCTGTTTCCAATGCATACATGACAGCCCGAGAACTGTTTGAATGTACGTAACCACTGAGTTACGACCCCCGGACGCCGCAGCTCTATTACCTGGCAATTACCTGGGCGTCAGACGGACGGTCTGGGGTGGTGATCCCGACTCGGACAGGCGGGGAAGTGAAGAGGAGGACAAGCTGATCCCGGTCCGGAGTCCAGAGGCAGATCACCTGCAGGTGGCAGCGTAATAAGCCTGCGAGCTCCAGGCGTTAAACCCTAGAGCACTGAGCTATTCCATTTAAATTTTCAGCCACTTGAAGTCGTGTCTCGCTATCGCGATCCACAACTTCAAGTGACTGAAAATATGTGTGATTTGCGAAATTTAAGTACCAACATATCAGTGTTTCAAGATTGAAAGCATATTTTACTTTTAACAACTGGTTATACAGGTGCTAGTAAAAACAAAGATGTCAGAAAACAGAATGTCTACTGTGGTCTACATCAGTGTTCTAAGGGTCAAGACAATGGTGATTTAATGTTAGTCTGGCGTCGCAGACGCTGGGCCAACAATAAATCACCATCGTCTCGTGATGAGCCAGCATTGGGCCAGCATTTTCTGGATCCCGGTGTCCATCATGGACCACACCGGGAGGAAAACGGATACTCTACACTGATACTTCTACCCCCCCCCCCCCCTCCCAACACCTAATTTCGCCGGCACGTTTCGAATTCTATGCCGAGCATCATTGCTCATAATGCGCATTGGCAGCACGTGTTTTCCATTTAGAAACCGTATGGGGTCTCTAGATGACCAAGTAGTACTCATTGGAATCATAGTGTGAACACTCGAAATTCTGCTCTCCACCCGTGGAAATATGTCTTGTTTAATTTGCAACAAGCCCACCCAACCACACAGCAGCAATCAGGAGATGTTAACCACCAACGTTAGATTGGTTTTTAGCCCCATTGGTGTTGGTAAGGTGCAATTGTCAATACGGGTCTATTTATTAAGCCATCGTCGTAATCGGACTGAAAACATAAAGTGTCTCAAATAAATTCACGGTGATGTTTTTTTTCTGGCAGGTGCGAGTGTGACATCCCCTCTCTGAGGTATGATGTTTTGTGCTGTCATAATAATTTATAGATATCACCTTTTCTATTAAATAGTTTATGTAATATTAATTTTTTTGTATAGGCTATCGATATCGATTTCGAGTTTTGACCAGTACAACCTTCCTCATGTTCCTCTGATTCCAACACGTCTAATGTGTCATAGAGCCGTGTTTAGCGTCCAGTGGTGCTAGATTGGGTACCTGGGGCCAATTGAATATGCATGGATTCCACACGTGTATATATCTACCTTTTCTTGTCCTGGCACGCTTTGCCCGGATCCAAGGTCATGCTCAGGGGTGAAGGTCAACCAAAGGTCCAAGGTCAGACTTGCTGATTACTGACAGGTTTGACCTGGGTGCAATGGCTTCTTCAAATAACCGACCCAAGTCCGGTTTAATTATTGGCCAATGTCGCAGGTGTTAGGCCAGAATCGATCTGAGGTTGGTGCACTGTGCTGTGAGCCGGACTTAGTGGTGTATGGATCTACATCCATCTCCATAGAGTGTACGTCAACATCGGGATCGGGATCTGTATATCCATGTGTCTGTGCCATTGAGAGATATTGCCTGATGCCAGAAACCAGCCTAGGGGTTGAGCCAATGTTGTGTTAATGTTGACACATTAACACAACATTGGGTCAACGTCTTGTGCTTGCTGGGCAAAGACTTGTTGCCAAATACTGATGTATGGACGTCCTTGCTTCGCCGTTGGACTGGGCTATAGCTGAATAGAATCATAATACATCATAATAATATAAATTTTAATGTTTGCAAAACCAATAGCTGGGAAGTTATTCTAGTGACCTATATAGACAGAGATAAATTCAGCAACTATTTCAACACATTCGACCATACGCCTGTCTCTTTTTTTTTTGGGGGGGGGGGGGTGTATTTCGCTTTTTTGTAGCAGTTTGACTTTCTAGACTAACTTGATGGACAGTCAGGATCACACTATAAGAAAAAAAACTGTGATGTACTTTTTTTAAGTTACTGTTTTAATTTTGGTTCTTTTTTTCTAAATTGCTATTTTCTAATTATCGGCGAGCCCCGCAAACAATGGCTGCTTCTAATGGAGCCCATTTTGTTTACTGTAACACTTTTTGACCACTACTGAAACCCCAGACGTGCGTTCACATGAGAGATAGGGCGGTGATAGAGGTGGGACGTGCGGCGGACAGCAACAGCTTAAAGAGATCCCTAATAGAGGAGTCCCGGCCAGTAATCCATGAATTCTGGATCACACCGTCCCGCGGTCCAACGCCGGATCAATGCTGGGCCAACGTCTGTGACGTTGGCCCAGCATTGATCCGGCGTTGGCTAGGGTGTAGCCTGGCCGGCGCTGAATCCCGTCATTGTGACGGATCACTGCGTCAAGATCAACCAGCCAGGGGATAGATACTGCCCGCCGTGCAATGCCGGGCCAATGCTGGGCCAACGTGGTAGTCATTTGGCCAGCAGTCAGCCGGTGTTCAGCAAACAGATGGAAACTGTCAGGATCCGGGGCAGACCACATCCCTTTTTTTAGCGGAATCCGGTCTTTTTTTGGCGGACCCGTCACTTTGACCCTTGAATTTTACCTCGTATTACCTGCAGTAGATGCGAAGATACTTTCCTATTTGACGCTGTCTGATGGCGATCACTGAAGAAATGTCGGGGAATTTCACAAAAAATGATATTTAATCCTAATATTCGTCAAACGGTAGGATATTTTTATTTGAAAATGTTGTAAATTAGTGTTCCTTGAACGGTTCTCTTGTACACAATGGCTACACTATGACATGACATGAATCTTGCACGGGTTTACAACATAATCTTATCGATTTTCAAATCCTTTTCAACAAAATTGTATGAGTAAATAAACGATACAGGTTTTGTGAACGTTATTCACGAGTACAAATTATATCTTAATCACAATCTGATGAGGGTTTACTAGATAACGAATGAAAAGGGAACATCATATTGGTTTGATGCTGGGTGGACGTCGTAGACGCTCAGACTCCTCACATTATGAATTATGTATCCAGGATACACAATAAACACAAAGCATTTGTATAACATTTCTACAATGTTGTACCAACATCGAAGACGTTGAGCCGACGTTGTACAAATCTTAAATACAAATGTTTTGTGTTTGCTGGTATATCTTATGCCTCATTATTCTCATGTGGACTGTTATTATGAATATTATTTACATGTTTATTCTCCAACAAACTGTTTCCGATTATTTTGTTCTAAACTATTAATTTTTTTTCTTTTGGCAATAAAGTGCCGTATAAAGTTGCACTTATTGCTTCTATCCTGAAGGTGACAAGTTATTAATTAATTCGATCTCTCTAAAATGTCGTCTAATTTCATGGCAATTTTCAAATTAATTAATTTTGTAATACAATATCGGGTGTGGTCTTTAGTAGTCTGTAACATATTAATTATAAAGAATAGCAATCAGTATCCCATCCTCAACTTGACATTAAAACACAAAACTACAGTACTGATTTAGCAAAATGGGACAAGCTTTTTCAGTGGGGCTAGCCCCGGCTAACGCAGGCTAGCCCTGGGCTAGCCCCATGTTCTCTCCCCACCCCATTTGGGGCTCGCATGTATGCGCCCAAAGTTATAAAATCGTTTAGCCGGGCCGCAATGTGCGTTTTGGTATAAGTTCATATAACTGGAGCCGCGCTCATATCGCCGGGGCTCAAGCCAATCTGGAGCCTCGGCGAATTGAGTCAACGCCTGTCAGGCGCGCTTCTCGTCTTGTCCAGTTTCAAGCTAGACCGGTGCGCCGGGCGAGCCTGACTTTCCAGGTGCCTGTTTTTTCATCTTCAGTTAGGCCTATTCCAGTGACCGTAGCTTCATAAAACCACCCATTTTCTGAATTCATACACTGAACTGCTTGTCTGATACTAAAGATAATGTCTAAATGCTAAAGGCTAAATGCTAAATGGCTAAGCAGAAATAAATGAGGACTGCAAGAGGTCTACATGTATACACGTACGGACACTCAATTATTGCACGTTTAGATCAACTTAGAGCTGTTCAGATGATGCTGAATGTGGTCAAGCTGAGCGCGCCCTGTCCTGCCCAGAGCGAGCCTGGCCAGCCCGGCGAGATGACACATGGTTCACAGCATCTATGTTAGCCGCCACACAGTATACTGGGTGCAAGCCCAAGTAGAATTTGGGCGGGTATATTTTCCTGGCCCGAACCGTGTGGGGGCTCGAGCCCATTTCATGCGCTGGGCGCAACCAATTCTGCGCCTGTCTCGCCGGGCTTGCGCCCGGGCTAATGACCGGCTGGCCAGCGTTAACGCAGGCCAGCCACTGATGAAAAATCTGTCCCATTTTGTGAAATTAGTACTGTACTTTCTTCAGACAGGAAAACATTCAATTTCAAAAGCAGTGATTTGTCTGTGTCCTGCTTTGTCCGCCTTAATCTTGTCAACCACGGCGGTCAGATTGGGGAATCGCAGTGGTTTAATTTTAAAACTAACAATTGATTGATTGCTATAAAACCACTTTTCAGCCCGCCTTTTAATTTAAAAAAATGGCTTTTGTAATTGAAGTTCGGTGTCGGCATCGGCGATAACATTTAGTTGTGGGCAAGGCAAGTTTTTCTTGTATCCTGCTCAACTTTGTTCTACAAGTTACTAATAACCAGTTCTCAGACAATTTCAATAGTGTCCGCTTTATCGCATTTTACGTCGTTAATTTTACCAGTTCTTGAACAATCTCAACAGTTTCTAAAAAAATCGAAATGACCGAATTATCGCAATTTATCATATTTTACGTCGTAATTTTAACTTGAGGGCGCGAAAACTTCTAAAGTTTTTCAGGTATCCCGCTCAAGTGAAGTTTGTTCTGTAATAACCAGTTCGCAGACAAGTTCAATAATGATGGTGGGCTAATGTCGAATGTGATCTCGTTAATTTATGTTTTATTTTGGATCCATAAGCTCTGTGGGGCAATTGCTGCAACCCAACAGCCGATACCAGCGTGTAACCCTGCAACCACGAGAAATTCATACCAATGCTGTTTTAATGTTGGGCCGACGTCGTAGACGGTGGGCCAACATTCAACCAACATTGGTCGAATTTCTCTTGTTTGCCAGTAGATCTGAATGGTGGCCCTCGTTTGTACCTCCGTTTGGTCACAGCCCCATAAAAGCTATCCGGTAGGCCGGTTAACGACTGCCAAGAGACACTGATTATCACACATCCCCTTGACAGCAATTTTTCTCCAATCCAAATTAATGGTACCCATATGACTTTGTTAAATACAGCAAGTGTCTACTTTATTGCGCATTATGAGAAAGAGTTGGGGATTATTGCCATATTGGCATTGAAGTGTCGTCAATAAGAAGGTGACGATATGCTTTCTTTTGGTTCATCATTATTATTAAAACTGCAGAATTTATTGCTCGTTCACCAACAAAAAGTATGTCCTTCACCCACTCCTGCTTTTAAAGTGAAACAATATATGAAAAATTCGCCCGGAATTAAGGAAATTGAATGTTACGAACATTATTACTAAATTTTCACATTTCCCTAGGATAGGCCGCCCAATGTTGTTGGTAATTCTCGTAAACCATTGTGATGTGTGGTATCATGAGACCTCACATCGGCATCACAAATATGATTCAGGACATAGTACAGAACCATCACAACGCTGGTCAATGCTGTAAAATAACACATGTGAAGGATTGTCTTGATTGTAACGAATTCCGTACTGATCAAGAAGAAAATTTCAGAATTTGCAAGCATGATTGCAAATAGGGAATCTCCCAATTATTGTTGTATAAATAATTATTGGCCTAATTCCCAACAAACACAAAGCGTTGACCCTATGTTGGTTTACAGTTGGTCGACCGTGTACGACGCTTGGCCAACATTAAACCAACATTGGGTAAATATTTGTATTTGTTGTGAATACATGTGTGATGTATAATTATGTGGTTTTGTAGCAGTCAAAATGTGTTGATTTACAGTAGGTCTGTACTCGTGATGATGAGATGCCTTATTATCGACCAGTCACCAGAGTGTGTAATCTTATAAACTCTGCCACCAGTTAAAACGAAACATTGGCTCCGCATTGGCCCAATGCTTAGCATAGGGAACAGATGCTGAAACAACCGAGGATCAGCATCCCGAATTAGCAGGGACACTTCTTGGTACAGTCAGGCACCCTTTGAGTGCATTGGTGCATTATGCTAAAATATAAGCGGAGTACAGAAAAGCTGTGAATTTGTTTGAATTTAAACACTATTTAATACAAATAACACAAAAGGAAAGTATTATTCGAAAAATAGGCTATGAAGATTTCTAATCGTTCAGATCTCTGCATTGTTATTGCCACATTGATGTGTTATTTTCGCTTCTGTTGGTGACAAAGTGTGTGCGCTCATCAACCTTATTTACGACTCCCTATTAGGCATGCGTCCTGGGTACGTCCCGCGTTAGCAGCTTACGTCCGGGGGTCGCTCGGTGCAGAAAGCGTTGCCGAGGACAACGAATTCTCAGGAATTATGAGCATTGGTCAACTGTACATGGGCGACTTGGCATCAGTCTCCTGCCCAACGCTAAACCAACGCTAGATCAACGTCAGAGGCGTTGATCTGACGTTGGTTTAGCGTGGGGTCAATTTGATTTTATATTGTCTCGTTGACACTAGCTGATCTGATCAATACAAACTATTCACCAACAGTCCAGACAAATCAGCTTGACCATGTCCTCAGAAATTTTAGTAGCATGCTCACAAATTGCGACTGATCTGTATCCCCTCCAGCAACAATATAACCAAATATTCTATTTCGTTTTCAAGCTTTTGCTTTGCGCCTTCAACCTGGTGGTAGGGCTGTATTGCACACGTGTGTTATCAATTAATTGTTTTCTCTATGGTTATTTTGTTTATTGTCTGAGATACATTCCTCTATTGATATTCATTAGCAAGTCAGCTGAAAAAATGGCCAACGTCGGAAACTTTAGTCCATCGTTGAGACAACTCTGACCCCGGCGTCTATTGAATTAAATTTTGAGAAGAATCAATTCTTCGGTGGCACGCGTCAAAAACTTTGGTGATATTCACATTGTTTCCCGGTCCAGGACAATTGATCACCGCCATGTCTGACATTGATTGATTCTCCTTCAGCCGGATCGATGTCGTTTTTTGACTGTGACCCTATTGATAATCGAGATAAAGATTTGTTTTATTCCGCATCCCCATCGTCCTGCTCGTATTCCTGATACGCCAGACATAAGAGATCCATGGCGATTATCAAAAGTAAATATGTCTGCATAAATAAAAACGTTTTCCGATAACATGAAGTTTATAACATGGTGAAATTATTCAGAATTTATTTGACAGCAGGCACAAATCCAGGTAAACGCCATTAAATCGGAAAGAACCGTGTTTTAAATCCAAAATCAAACTATTTACGATACGCCAATATCAATCTAACATTGGTGAACGTGACAACGTCTCCTCGTTAATCCTGGTTAAAATAATGGTGGTATTTTTGAAAAAGAAGAATGAAGAGTTGAACATATCGACATTAACAAACGTTTGCACTTTTATTCTAATCATTATTTCCACCCGTTGGTCAGTTTAAAGAGAGAAGACATTCCGATCACATGGTATAGGGTCTGTAAATCTAATTATCTGCCAAACGACACATCTTTGTTTAGGTCACACACTGTCGCGGGAGTGCTGGTCTTGGTTCTTTTTAGTATATATGTGCGCAAATGTGGTCTGAAACTGCATTCGTTTCATTTGTGTTGTTAGAGCTTAGGCTGGTCGGTCATTGTGCTGGTGTGTGCATTGGGAGAAATGCTCTGATCAATAGATGAATCCAACACCAGTTCTACCTCGAGGCATTGTCCTAATGTAGGTTCAATGCCGGGCCACTGCCGGAAACGTTGAAACGGCATTCAACCAACCCTAGAACTAACAATGATCCTTATTTACTGGCTGGGAATTTGAAAGCCTCATTAATATTCATACAAACGGGCTGAGAAAATAGACCCGTGGCCGAGATATCAATTATCCGTTCGGCTACTCTTTCTTCCTTCATGGCCAACAATGACGACTCACAATGACCGATTTAAAAATCTAGTTTTTACCAGCAATTTTCACAATTTATGACTGGGTTTTTAATTTAATTGTGATTTAAATTCCTTGGTAGAGCCTAAATATTGAAGTGCAAGACGAAATATTCGCTTCGGATAATTATTGAAGATGCCTCAGGTGTTTCGCCTGACAAGTCTTAGCTAATCTACTCACTCCAGAGACAGGTGACTATCTATGCCTCACTTAGGCACATTATTGGCAGAGTACGATTCATTCCTTTTTCCATGTTGACCGAATTAATGCTTTGAGTGATGTATTATAAGAATATTTCATACAAATCAAGACCGATATGATTGTATGTCGTCAGTGACTTATAGATGGGGAATATGGCGTTACCCATTAAACGCAAAACATTTGTATAACATTTGTACAATGTTGAACCAACGTCGAAGACGTTGGGCCAGCATTGTACAAATGTTATACAAATGTTTTATGTTTGATGGGTAGACTATATGTAGGCCAGGATAATTATAAAATAATTATATTACAATTTCATTAAATATATAGACAGTATCGAACATGTACACACATCAGCGGAGATGCGTTTCAAGACAACATGTAAACGTATTCCATGTTGGTTCCAACATCTCTCCAGCATTGAAGCAACGTCTGACGCCAGTAGTCTGGTGTCAGGTGAAGCGCACTGTCACTGACAATGACACTCGTGTGTCATGTGTACAGCGTCAACACGGAACGAGACCTTATTAAAGGGGTTGTTACAGCGGTGTTGACAAGACGACCAATGTCAATGTGCACAATACACCGCAAAACACACACCATCCTACCCCCCTACCCACGCGTGTAAACACATACCTGGGCCTGCCAATTACACCGCATTATTCAGGCTTTCTTCCTATCTTCCACACTTTTTCTGACAGTCCCACACCCTAGCAAGACGAAATTTCGCCTCAATGTTGGTTTAATGCTGGGCCAGCGCCATAGACGCTGGACCAACATTAAATCAACATCGGGTCAACATCTCATGTTTGCAGGACTGGACTCTTCTACTGGTCTGACAGTCCAGCTGCTCCTATATCTTTTCCATGACTTGTAAATTAATGAGCGCTGACAAAGAAGTAATAGGTTTTACCAAGGAAAATAGAATCAGATGATTCTATTTTCCTTGGTTTTACTCATTCTTCAAAATATTCACTTGGTAATGACACTTTTCATTCGCTGTATTGCGAGCTGAATGTGAAAAAATGCTATAGTAACGTAGAAATAAATTTAACCTAATAGAGCGAAGAGCGTTCCGAATATCATATGAGTTTGACATTTTAAAGCTTAATTTAAAGTGAGGTGAGGTGATCTTTTTCTAAAGATCTGTATAAAAGGTTGACCCCGCCAAAATGAACATTTATAAGGTATCAATATTTTTAATTTGCACATCGTATGGGGAGGCTATCTATATGTATGCCTAAAGTCTGACGTGATATTACGCCCATGGCCTAGACATTGTTTGTTTTGTGTGACCGCGGATTATCGAGACTCCCCCAAAATGTGCAAATCCTCATTGTTGCTAAATAATAAAACGTAAATGAGGGCCAGACGATATTGATCTCGCTGTGTAAATAATGATTATTGATCTTATCAGCTGTGTGAGTCTTTGGAATGTCACATTTTTATGACAAACCCTGGTAATGACCATCTTAACTGAAGAACAGATCTACTCAAACGACCAGGCTGTGTACTGAATATAATAGAAAATGTAATTTGAGAGGTCATTTGGTGAGTTCCGGGGTTCACAGGGGAAATTCATGTAATTATAACATATTTTATACTTCAATAAATAGAACCCAGAAGGTCTGCAACGATGGCCCAGCATTGGGTCAACATTTCGTGTCTAAAAATTGGGCACGGTTATAAGTTATCACAAGAAAGACATATATTATTTAAATTTAAATAAACACCATTAGACAATCTAAACAATCGTGTATTTGAATATGGTCATGACTTTGGTAAAGTATCCTTAAACCAACGTAGGCAAACGCTTTCCAAAATATCAAAATGCCCACATTGTGCCCCGGTTGTTGGCGTATATTACCTCGGGAGTATGAAGCGAATAAAATCCTTCATTCTTACAATTGAATTGTTGGGATCAAACTATTGAAAGGCGTTTGAAATATAAATACATATTATTACATGTATATAATGTGCAGATTCACCCCAGACAGTCTAACAATTGAGGAGAAGTTTAACATTTTTTGTCAATCAGCAAAGTGGATAAATACATAACTCGAAATGCATAAATCCACTTAAATGTCACTCCAAGTAGGTGACAAAAGCAAACATCTAAGGTTGCTCTTTTAGATGAACGAATCACATCTATTTTTATTCTAAAAAGCATCTGTTTAGAAAAAGTTTAGTCAATTTATTGTAATATTATTCAATATTTGTTTGCACTTAAATTTGCACTAAATTTTACAGGCTCTGCTTCCCCATGCAGTAAACACAAGACTTTTGGATAACATTTGTACAACGTTGGCCCAACGTCTTCGACGTTGGTCCAACATTGTACAAATGTTATACAAATGTTATGTGTTTACTGTGTTCGCACATTTCTACGTTTTGTGACGAAGGATTTTGTCAGCAGTGTCTTTTATTGGCCACTGTGCCCTCGCCGTACGCGATAAATCACCCCCTGGGCCGAGTCACAGCACCTTATGAGGTCCCCTAAAACGGCCGACATAAAAGACAATTTATTAATTTGTGTTCACTTTGCGGGTCGAAATTGCGGTCGTAATTTATCGTCGAGTCTGACATTCCGCGAATATTCACGGGTTGCTCTGATATGGCACACACAAAATTACTTATAGGGCCTATACATGTATAATGTAGTTGATGAAAGTCGTATTTAAGGAACTTTTGGTATTGCTCTGTCTGTTTTTTTATTCATTGATGATTTATTTATTCATGGTCATCAACGCTGCTTTCAATGGTTTAAAATGACATCACACTATCCCAGTTCTTCATTCGACGTTAGAAAACATGTGCAGTGATTTTCATATTATTCTTGTTTTTTTCTGGCATTGCACTAAAATAAAATGTACTGAGCTTTAAATGACAACAATATTTTTTTAATTGCAAACAAGTCATACTTGCATCAAATTAACATGATTAATCCAAATGCGGCTGCAGCCTGAGAAATGAAATTAGACATTATTATATGATATACCTTTATACAACGCCGGACCAACGTCTTCGACGTTGGTCCAGCATTGTATAAATGTTATACAAATGTTTGGTGTTGACTTGCTAGACAATTCAATCGATGGTGATTGGTGGCAGTGGTGGGTTGGCGGAATTTAACGCCACATTTTAAACTTTTGTTGGTGGAATGGTGAGACTTCGGCTCAACACTCCGCCAACGTTGGCCTGACTCCCCCCTTTAGTTAGGATGCTATCAGTCGGGAACAGCCTGCCTCAATCCCACCTCCCGTCACCTATAGAATGGAGAACCATTTTCTGGTGACGACCTGCAATTTCACTATTATATCACCATGACTCCTTGTTTTCCAAGTCATTATTCATGTTGAGTGGACATTTTGTTTTCTGAGTGGCAATGTTCCGAGTAGTTTAATATGAGAACGAGAAATTGAAGATACAATATATATATATGTGACTTAAATATTTGACTGTCATGTTATGGCCTTGCAGTGTATTTATATAAAACTCTTGACATTCCATGAAGTCATTTTAAAATGTTTTAAAAATGTAGTTTTAAATTGTTAACACACATAATAGATGCACGTCATTTCTACGTGCCTCCATATTGTCCTTCATTAATGCGTAATCACGAAATTATATCTTCATTAAATTTGTCAAAGTTAATGAACAATATTTGATAGTTCAACGGTTAATAATATAGCAAAATTACAACTCACCATGTGAAAGAATACATTTGCTCTCATAGGGATTAAATTACAATGACTTGATTTTCATTAAAACGACGTCGTAATAAACATTCGTTTAATTAATTTTATGATGCAATCTAGCAAACGCCGCACTAAAGGAACCCCGTTTGAATTAAGGAAGGTCAATCTGGTGCATTTATTAGTAGATTTGGTAGATAAAGCCTTATTCTGGTGTTATCAATTACTAAGCACATGACTCGCCTAATTATAAATGTTGAAAATATGTTTTGTGAAAACGCCCACAGCTTCAAGTGTTAGCAGGTACAGACGAACAATTGACCAAGGTAAACAAGTCTAATGCGCCAGCAGCAATAGATCCAATCTGCACAGTACACTCTAAACACCACAGTGGTTACTTTTTCTATTCAACCACAGAGAAACATATTGATTCTTTTCTGCAATCAAAATGGTTCTCTGTGAACAGAAAACATAATGTCTAATATTATAAACAAAATCCCCACTTGTGTTTGCTCAATTTTTGTGTATAATTTGAGCATTCCCTTGGCGCATTTTCTTAAGATCTTTGTGCTCAAAAGTTTACGAAATTCTATGCATATCAGATAATATGTAGGCCTATTATTCGCCCTCCTTTCTCGTGCGCGTACTCAGCCTGCTATAATTGCGGTGTAATTTTGCGGTATCAGCCACCGTTTTAACGTTTCCTATCGCAAAATTGGAGCACTACAATGCCGAATTATAAGTCGATTTGAATGATATCAATAAAGTATGGGGGACGCACGCACGGCCGGTGTGCTTTGAATGTAACTGTTCCGTAGAAAACACGCTCACCGGAAGTACCGACTGACTCCATCACCATAATATCAAGACTGAGAAACGCGACATGCGCGAAAACTGGCCCCGTTTACTATAATAACCCTTCTTTTATTGATTTTAATATTTTTTATGTATTATATAGTGTTTTTTCTGCATTGGCATCGTTATATAATTTAGTTTTCTTCGTTTCACAACACATTCAGCTTATTTATAGACATTTGTTTGGGGGTGTTGATTTTTAAAACGCTAACGTACGTTACTTTTTCCTTTTATTAATTTGAGAAATATTCTAGACCGCCCAGGAATTCAAATGCTTCACTAAAACCCCGAGAAAAAAAATTACCATTCGATATTGGTACATTTCCCCGGTATCACTTTACTAAGAACAGTCGATGACTGTAATTATGCTATAGATTCCTTTCCGTAACTTTCGTGCTGTAACTATATTATTTGGTGACTCCCCCTGGCGAATGACTGTTAAACATGTTTGAGATTTTTTGGGGAGTGTCTCGTGGTATGCAGATATGCATGCATTTGTCGTGGTTGATGAATGAATGAAAGATTTTTGGTTGACTGTTTACATTTTTCATTATACATTATACCTGGAAACTTGCAAGAATAATACGTTTTTATTTTTTGTTCTAAACCTTGTAATTAAGACTGTATTATAAGCATCCTCTTTCCTGATTTCACTGTTATTAAGCATCATAACCCGCATGGCTTTTTGTCGGGAGCATTGTGATACATCACGGCATGCTTCAAACATTTTACAACCTTTACCCATAAATATAGCATTTACCGCTTACCATATTTATTATTATCATTTTAATTGTTATCATTATTATCATTATTGCTATCACTGCTTTTTCATCACCACTGTTATTACTGTACCTTTTCAACAACATGTACTTGTGATATTTAATTTAACCTATCCTCACCTATGCCTTATTTAAGTTACTGTGCTTTGTGATTATTATTATTATTTCGCCACCTCGGAATGAAAGAGCTTCGCATACCACCCTTTCATCCCGAGGTTTCGATTTACTTGTTGATTTGGCTATCGTACGCAGGTCGTTTTTGTGTTGTTGTCGGTCCCACCCATGGGTGTTTGTATTTTGTTTTTTTTTAGCCTCCGCCGCGTCCAATGCTAGCACAACTCCCGTACCACCCGTTATGACAGAGTCCAGCACAAGACCTCCACTCCCGCCCTCTAGTACCACGACAGGTAAGGTCGAGATCCTGGCGGGATACGCAATCCAGGATCCATCACAGTCCGTACCCATAACCATAATGATCCAGACTGATTTGTAGCAAACAGTTCCTAACGACAATTCTTGGTTGTAGAGAGTCTATCCCCAAACCAACTGACAACTCTCGTCTCCCAGTAGACTAAATGACCCAAGGTTGACTCAATGTTGGCATCACACGTATATCTCGAGACATTGGCACAATGCAACATTGAACTAACGCTGGGTCGTAACATTGGCTCTAGTTTATCGTTTTCACTGTCGGAGTGATAATAATTTTCACAAATGTAAATCTGTCTGCGTGATGTCGATCCATTCTTATTTTAGATGTATGGCCTTGGCCTATTATCACGATTATGCTGATTATTGCTGTTTTTAACAAAATTATGTCAAGCCGTTCTATGTTCCAATTTTACACTGTTTGTTTTTTTGCATCTTATCCACATAAATTATAAGTAAGCTAGTAGTATTTGGCAATATTTGTGAAGAGCGCATTATTTTAATAGTATGCTAATTATGAGGAAAACAATTTATTACGCAAAGTATACATCTTATTTGCTCTGTTTGTGATTGAGTCTGTAATGTAGTGGCTGACAAACAACTATTGGTAAACAGACAACAACTTTTAACAATACCCAAGCTTATATTAGGCTAAAATGATTTAAGTCACCGTGAGAAAGTGCCTTACACGTGGAATAACCTGGGTGCACTGAGGTGCATGTGATGTACAGAAAAGATGGCCATAGGTTGAATCGAATCAGTAGTTTGTATTTATTTACTAACACTCGAACATATTTTTTTATTGTACAACGTGTGTGAAATTAACAGTAAAGACACACTGTTAACGGATCTGATTGATTGCCGACTTGGGAGTTGTGGATCGCGGCAGCGAGACACAACCTAAAGCGGGTGGTAATTCATCTGGTCTCATTTGAAATGCCTTGGTTAAGTTTAGTACTAATATTGCATGTTACTCTTGCTTCTACACTATGTGCATCACCTGTATTTATTACTCATTCATATTGGCTACATGATAATGTTTTCATTTCTCCTTGTTTGTGATCTTTTTATTAACACTTTAGATTGTACCTTTAAAAGGTGCCACGCTTCTTCAATCAGTGAGGTTTCAAAATTATTGACTTTCTTTTTGACAAGTCTAAATAATGTTCAGTCACTTAATTTGTGTCTCACGGACGCGACCCAGACACAACTTGAGTGAGTGAACATTGTAATTAGCACTGATTAGATAAGCTGACGGTTATAATAGTTAATTACTTTTTGTCGACTATTATTGAATAATAACAACACATTTGACTCAATTTAAGTTGTATAATTATTCAATATTTTTGTGCAGATAGATGTCTGTAATTTATTATATTTTCTCATTACTTATATAATTTCATACGATAAATTTGATAAATTTAATTTTTAATTAAAGTAGCTGGGTCGTCATGATTCGCTTAGTACACTTTGTGGGCCCACCCGCATGCGAAACATGGTTACGTCCACAGGAGTGGGGTCCGCCGCAGTTTACATATGGTTTGGTGAAGCAAAACGACCCAGCTGCTTTAATAAAATGTATTAAACTCTACAAGTAAACGGAGCCTTAATAAACATGATAAACAGATTGATGATAGTTGTTGTAAAGATATTGTTTGTTGTTGCAGCTACCACCACGACCAGCGCCCCAACCACCACCACACCAACCACTACCGCCACCACCACAAACCATCGTCGTCACCATTCCACCAGGCACTCTTCGCGCCCCACTGTATCACATCCAGGTAAAAACACACGTAATCACAGTGCATCGACACCCTTCACGTACTAGGGTAGAAAATGTAAATGTTGCCCCACTTGAAGTTGTGTTTCGCTAACTCGAGACACAACTTCAAGCGGGCTAACATTTGTGTTTTTTCAAGCACAAAATCAAGATATAGAACCAGCATGGTAAATATGTTTGTCCAAATGCGTATGACATACATTAACAAGACATTAATTAAATAAAGAAAAATGTTACAGTTCTGTTGATATACGATGTTATGCACTTATCATTATATAGGCCTATATATTCTAACATGTCCAACCAGATCCATTGCTTTATATTCTATTTTTCATTGTTTAAAAATGGTTTTAGGATAAATTATGTTTCAACCTGTCTCATGTCTCATGTAAATGTGTCTCATGTAAATTTGAGTATTTACCAGACGTTTAATACTTTATTTTGTTTTTGTTTTCGCCACAGGGAAAGGAGGGAAACCAGACAAATCTGGTGAAAGCTCAAAAGACATTAACAAGTCAAACCATGAGAATGAAGTGACGGGACGCCAGGGCCAGACTGGTGGCGTCCGGACTCTGTCCATATCTGGATCAGTGGTGATCCTATCTGTCGTGCTATGGACCTGTTTACTCACAGCCCACATACACAGATAGCTGACATCTAGTGTGTCTCTACCGTAGTGTCTGGTGCATCACCCGGGCTGCCAATTCAGTGATCCGAACATTGTGGGGTGCCGCAAGGGGATTTACTTGGACCGCTTTTGTTCGTCTTATTTTCTGAGAATACAAAGAGACGGTTGTATACAGTGCGGCATTTCAAATTGGATGCGGAAGATCTCTTAATTGTTGGACTGTGTGGTACATGAGTCACGCACCCAGTGTCACGTTGACGTGGCGTTGTAGCAGATTTTCCACAACGCCGTGGCAACGTCTCACTGTAAGGGGGTGCACATCTGTTCACCTTCACTCGTGATCGTGAACTCTTCGTGTGTGCGTTTGTGTATTGTGAACTTTACAGCAACTTGTGATCGTGTTTCTCTGCTACTACTACCTTTATACTGTTTATAGGACAACTTACTATTCCTCAGTAACTAAACACAAAACATTTGTGTATCATTTATACAATGTCGAACTAACGTCGAAGACGTTGGGCCGACGTTGTATAAATGTTATATAAATGTTTGTGTGTACTGGGTCTGGACTCACCGGGATATACCTGGGACTCCCCTCACGTCTGATCCATGTATCCTACCGGGATCATTTAGTCAGCAGGACCTGACGATCCAGGATCAGAAACTCAATGTGCCATCCTGTCCTGACAACACCAGATTTTGGCCTGGCGTTGATTGAAAACTGGGCCAGCGTCTCATACGTTGGCCCAGTCTTGAATCACCACTGGGCCAATACCTCTGGTTTGCCAGAGCCTATTATATATTAATACACTGGGTCAAAAGAGCCCATCATACACCTTTGTTATCACTGTATATAAAGCAGAACACACTTATGTTATTTGTCATTATCGCAGAAATCCATTACTTTCGTTTTGTGTGACACAAATATTAAATATATTTGGACAGTATTGGACAGTTTTTATTCTTTGACTAAGGATTAGACCCAAGTTTAAAAAAGTTACTGAAGCAATATATTTTGTAGCGATCTATTTTCCTATATATGACAAGACCTTTAGCTTCTATGGTAAATATCAGTTTATATTGGAAATAATAGGTGTTAATCTAGTATGAATACAGCGTTCAGGTAGAGGATATGTAGAACTAAGTCCTAATAGTTACGAGTTTGCTTCAGGATACATATGCCTGCTAGTACAAACATGCACTAATCAATATTGATCGTTAAAAACGTCAGAGCTTGGTCAGAACCTAATTTCTACGTAAAACAGCTGAAACATAAAAATACTCAGAATTGTGCTTTCAGTTATTATTGAGTTAGGTAAATACTAAAACATATTGAGAGACAACTGAAAACAGAGCAACCAATAATCAGATAATACTGTGTCTTGCTTGTCGAACCGAAAAATCGCCTATCTGAACAGAATTAAATTAGTTAAAAACTATTATAGTGATGAACATATTGTAGCTTTACATTAAACCTTTCATCACAGAGACCGTCTTCATACGTCAGAATCTGACGTCTGTAGACGTCAGATTCTGACGTATGAAGACGATCCCCGCACTGTAAGAAATAAACTATTTATAATGGACGTAGATCCATAACATAGGTATGAATCGGAAAGAGCTAACTAAGACATTTATGATGATTTCAAATTAAAAAAAACCCTTTGGTCTCCATGGTTTATACAAAAATAATTCAGCGTTGTAAGGGTTAACCACAAACGCAGGCTGTATTTAACCCTTTAAACCCTCACGATGTATCAACGCATCATTTCGCATCTCTGAAGTATGACCTAATTTCCTAAAACCTAGGGGTTTAGGAACGAAAATTTTCGTGGAACTGTTTTCATAATAGTGATATCTTTTTTTCACTTCCACCCTCTTCAAGTCATCTTCATCCACTACAGGCCGAGAATTGCGAGAGCAATTCGCGGCTTGTAGTGGATGACGATGACAATAGTGAATTCAGGCTTGAAAAGGTTAATAAGAAAAATAGCTCTCTTCATTTCTTTTCGTTTGCTGCTCTTCTTTATTATTGGTATTGTTTGTTGAACTATAAATGATATTTTCTTTGTTTCGTTCACTTCTCTACCACTGTCTACCAAACTGCTATGGTCCTCAAACTTATTAAAGATTATTGTGGACAATTTTGATCAAATCAGTTGCTGCACTTCAGGTGCAGATAATTTTCTTGCATTTGCAAAATCATAGCATAGATTATGCCATAAACAGATGACGGATATCTACTTATTGAACAATATTATACTATTTTTATAGGTATATTTTCCTAATACTACTGGTTTAAAAAAACATTTCTACAATCAGTTCCTTGATGCTACTAGCAAGACTTTATATATAAAGTTCTTGCTACTAGTAATACATTTTATTCACACAAAAGGGTACATTTATCTACATTAATAATTGTTTTATAAAAACTGGCTACCGTTCATATCCTGACAATGACCGCCATGCTATGAACTGGAGATCTCCTTACTGGGTTAACAGTTGTTCAAAAAAATAAAGCTTCTAGACGTCCCCGTTTTGAAAGCTACTCAATAAAGTAAGCTAATTACTTGAAAAAACAGCTAAGCATGTGTCCGTGAAAGTGGTTCAATCATGAATATGCTGATCATTACAGCCTCCATATTATAGTCTACCCATCTGATTGGCCGACAATGACACACAATTGAAACCAGATCAGCTTTTACTACAGTGCGGACTGATAATTGGCATACGGAAACATTTCACTCACAAATAGAACACCTTGCTCATGACTGATTCGTTGTCTTTCTACACTAGACCAACGTTCAACCAATTGTATTACTGTGATTTGTGTCTATGCTAAAAATAACCATTTGCCTCACTAATAGTGTGCCATAATGTTATAAATTATTATCCGTTAAACAACAAATTACAGAATATTCACAAGTCATTAAAAATAAAATACCTATCCTAAATGCATGTCGTGTCCAACCTGGTTGTTTTGCTCGTCTCAAAGCATTGTGAAAAAGCTCAAAGATTTTCCTCAATTAAGTAAAAGCGTATAACTTACATTGTTGTGTAAATATACACGAGAATCGCCCTAACAAATATAGGAAATGTAGCTAACATTGGTTCAATATCGGCCAACGTTGCAGACGTAGGTAAATCATTGAATCAACGTCAAGTCAATGACATCCTATATTTGCTGAGGCGCAAGCATTTGTGTACAGTCATAGCATATTCGTGTACAGTGCTTATTTATAAGTAATGAATTGATGAAAGGAGGGTGCAGTAGCATACAGACTTGTAGATATTTTGTGTATATTTGCGACTGTCGTACGCCAGTGAAGTTGTTATATTCACTCTAAATTTTGATTCGTAACTTTATTTATGTGCATGTGTGTTAAGCCGCTAATTGAGGCGTCCAAGTGAACTAGGCCTACGCATCAAGGTGTACACCATTTTTGCACATATTGTACGATAATTTAACGTTGTTTGAAACTGTATAGAGAGGTTATTTTTTGCCACAAAAAACTTTGTATAAAATATATTGTATGATAAGTGACGTATACAAAAATATAACATGTTTATGAACAAACACAACAAAATTTTTTGTCCACAACATACAGCAAATGTTTTGTTTGAATAAAAAAAATTATTTATTTTGATTTAACTATCCGGATTCGCTTTTAAATTCTCATTGATTATCTTTGTGATACTAAACTTCAATGCCAGACATACGTAAAAGTTAACCATTATGTTTTCAGTGTAATATCACATGTTGTGAATTCAAATTATATATGTATTTCAAAAAATAGTCAGGTCAGAAAGGTCTTTAACGTAAAGAATTATATCATAACCCACATGTTTGACATTATTGTATTATTTCCGTAGTAGCTGTGTTTCGTACTGCTCCTCTGATTGGTCCAGACTGCCGTCTGTACCAATCAGAGAACCACGAAGAATCATGCCTCTTGGACACTGCCATTTCAGTGTTCGCAGGATTAGTAGAATAATGCGGCTGCTGTTTTGTTGACGCCGATTCTTTGACATGTTGTGTTACGGATGTCTAGTCAGGTTGTGAGGTGGTTTACAATGTAGCTTTTCTAACTGGTTGTCCCCAGCGATTAAAGGGTGGCTTATGCCTCTTCAAGTGGCAGAAGCCACTCTTTGATCACTGAGTGTTTGCTTAGTAAATTGAACAGCTATGTAGAGATATCCCTGTTTAATAGCTGTAGTATATTATCATGTCTTTATCTCTCGTATGGTAACCCTTGTGCTGCTAGGACCGTTTATATATACGTTTTCAAGCCTGCGTAAGTCCATAGCAAATATCACTGGATTTTATAAAAAATATGTTTAGATGCTGAGTTAATGAAATAATCTATATTGGAGGTGTCTATTTTTCATAAATGTAAATATTTTTCGTCATTTAAAGCTGGGAATTGTGTTAGGAATTCCAGCTTTAAATAAATGGAAATTAGAAACAAACAATTCAGCAGCACAAGGGTGTTCCATCAACAACTATTCAGCTGAAATTCTCAGAGTTTAACCCTTTAACCGCCGGTGCCGCATTTATTCGGGTTTTCATTTTTATTAGCACATTAAGTACCAAATTTTAAATATGTCAAAGATAAAATGCGACATCAACCAGCAAGATTTGAAAAGAGTTGACTTCCATTTTGTCAAATCTGAATAATTTTCACTCACTTGAAGTTGTGGATCGCGTCAGCGAGACACAACTTCAAGTGGGTGGAAATTCAAATTGAATAATTTGGCGGTTAAAGGGTTAATGGAAACAAAATTGACTAGAAGTCAAAACTGTCTGCTTGTGAAAAGAAAATCTATTCATTTTCATTTGCATAATTTTTACTTCTGCATTCTCAAAATAAAAATCATATGAAAGTTTTTATTCATTGAATAGATTTCGGTGCAAGAAAATAAATAAACACAGAATAATGTTAGATTTGGATAACTTTTATTCAGTCCCACACATAAAGGGGCCACTTTACCACAGCCTTCAGCTCGATTGTTTTGTAATTTGGTAAAGTGTGAATGTCGCCATTATTTCTTTTTTATTTAATTGTTATAATATGTAGTCGTTTGATGTGATACTGACACATTAGGTTGTCTGATAACATTATTATTAATAAGGTACCATGATTCAATAAATACACAAACAAAAAAGTCAGATACTAGTAGTATGGTGATCACTATATCATTTTGCTTGTTCCATTCAGTGGGGTTGATTTTTGCATGTGAGTTTTCAATTACACCTCAATACTTATTTTCGTTTTTTTTGACAACGTTGGTTCGTGAGCATGTTGCTAAAATCAACACAATTTAAGGTTATATCAAATTAAACGGTTATATCTAGTCGGAGCAACCAAATTTTGATTCATTGAGACTACTTGATTTGTTGGGTGAACAGTTACTCCTTATTTGCGAATTAAAGCATGGCCATAGTGCTAAATCATAATCCAGAAATGTGATTTAGGCAGTTAATTTATTTATGTTAGATATATTATTCAAGATACATAATTTGTGACGGTGACAGTCATACGCTTCTTTCTGCAGTTTTTTACTCATGCTCTTAGATTACTTCCATATTAACCTTTTCTGTGCGGGGACCGCCTTGAGACGTCATAATGTGACGTCTGTAAACGTCAGAGTCTGAGTTTAGACGTCAGAATGTAGACGCCAAGAAGAATTTGACGTCTGTAGACTTCATATTCTGACACTGTCTAAAGTCTATCCCCTTTTGTCTTGAATTAAAACACTTTCGACAAGTAATACATGTATATTGTTTATTCCACTCAAACAAGAGTTTTTCAGAAAATCAAAGCAAATGTTGTCACGGTTGCGTAAATTCCTAAATATGAACGACTCCAAAACACATAATTATAATGATCCAGCATCAAAGGTGTTCTGGAGATAGTAAAACATCGTTCCCTTCGTAATAACATGCAAATCTTTCCAAATGATTATCAAAGTTGTCAAACCTTCTCCGTGACACAGACTAGCCGGCTGTGATAAAACCTCGTATACCAGCAAATACGATACTTTGACCCGATGTTTATTTAATGTTGGACCACCGTCGCAGACGGTGGACCAACATTAAACAAACATCGGGTCAACGTCTTCTGTTTGCTGGGATATCATATAGCCTATGTTGATCACATTGAAATGTTGCACTGCATTTAATTTATCTACACGTGTCATGTGTAGGAGACGGTGTCACAGTATAGCGGTAGATTGTACAGAAAAAGAAGTGTTATTTCAGTTGACTACTATACCCCTGTATTGCATTGTTTCACTGTATGTATGTATGAAAACCAGGAGAAACAGGTCTCGTGAATAAACACATGCATATTGATATATAAATATATTATATATATATGATTCGTTTATTGTCTTCTTTTATCAGGTGTGAGTTAATATTATCTTGATCTTATTAGTGAACACTATATATTACCGTTTTTCTCCCCACAGAAGGTGGTTGGGTGGTTGACTGTGACCAAGGAATATATTCCTTGCTGTGACGTAGGTTGGTATGTCCAACTGTCCGTTTGTTGGCATACTGCTTTTCTTGTACATTCTCAAAAGCCACCGTAGTGGAGCATGAAACTTCACTTAACCCACTATGCTTGAGACTCTATTTAAAGAGTCAAGATGCAAGACCGCTGCGGGGATTGTGATCAAATTTAATTTTTAGAGTAATTGTAGTTTTATTTGCTGTCTACTATTTTAATATTTAGTTTGGATTAATTTTCTGGCAATTTATGTTAACTCCCAGATTTAAAACCGTGGATTGCTCCCTGAACATATACAAAACTGTATCGTATTTAAGATCCTAAATGTAATGGCCCTTTATTTTCGGAGCCAACCCTGCAAGCACGAGCCGTTAACCCAATTTTGGCTCAAAGTTTGCTCAGCGTCTAAGACGCTGGACTAACAGTACGCCAGTATTGGGGCAACATGTCATGTTACTGGCAAGTATTGAAATATATGTCGTCCACCTGAAATTTCACCTATTGGCTCAGACCATTATCATTGGCCACGACAGCTACGGAGCTCGTGTAGTCATTACCTGACTACTCGCTAGGATCGTGTAGCGCAAGCACTACATTATGATATACCCATCTTCCCTTGGCCAGGCTCACGCGAGTGCATACCGCAGGAGCCTGGCCGTATCCAGTAATACAATCAGTTATTCTGTCTACCTGGTCATCTTGGGGGTGTGTCTGAGATTCAAACCTCATTGGATGTTTCAGATTTATAAATGTGTCCTCAAAGGTCTCGAAGAATTGACATCTTGTTCATCTCTCATACACAGTCACATGTTTCCGTTGCTAGATCTAGCCTAGATGTACAGTACTGATTTAGCAAAATGGGACAAGCTTTTTCAGTGGGGCTAGCCCCGGCTAACGCAGGCTAGCCCTGGGCTAGCCCCATGTTCTCTCCCCACCCCATTTGGGGCTCGCATGTATGCGCCCAAAGTTATAAAATCGTTTAGCCGGGCCGCAATGTGCGTTTTGGTATAAGTTCATATAACTGGAGCCGCGCTCATATCGCCGGGGCTCAAGCCAATCTAGAGCCTCGGCGAATTGAGTCAACGCCTGTCAGGCGGGCTTCTCGTCTGGTCCAGTTTCAAGCTCGGCCGGTGCGCCGGGCGAGCCTGACTTTCCAGGTACCTGTTTTTTCATCTTCAGTTAGGCTTATTCCAGTGTCCGTAGCTTCATAAAACCACCCATTTTCTGAATTTATACACTGAACTGCTTGTCTGATACTAAAGATAATGTCTAAATGCTAAAGGCTAAATGCTAAATGGCTAAAAAGAAATAAATGAGGACTGCAACAGGTCTACATGTATACACGTACGGACACTCAATTATTGCACGTTTAGATATCCTTGGATCAACTCAGAGCTGTTCAGATGATGCTGAATGTGGTCAAGCTGAGCGCGCCCTGTCTTGCCCAGAGCGAGCTTGGCCAGCCCGGCGAGATGACACATGGTTCACAGCATCCATGCTAGCCGCCACACAGCATACTGGGTGCAAGCCCAAGTAGAATTTGGGCGGATATATTTTCCTGGCCCGAACCGTGTGGGGGCTCGAGCCCATTTCATGCGCTGGGCGCAACCAATTCTGCGCCTGTCTCGCCAGGCTTGCGCCCGGGCTAATGACGGGCTGGCCAGCGGTAACGCAGGCCAGCCACTGATGAAAAATCTGTCCCATTTTGTGAAATCAGTACTGTACTATAGACAAGCTGGGAAACTCTCATTTGGACAGTGACGTGTACCGCCATTCAGGGAGCTGGGAACACAATGACATCAGCGTGAGATTCCGAGCTTATCTTCCTATCTGATCTATCATACCAACGGAAACAAGCAGGCTCTGTTCTCAGTCAGCTGTCAACGCCTGGTCAAGGGCTCTCTGATTGGCCGGTCTTGCGACGCGCGACATTCAAGGTATCTGGCTATTTAAAATAGTTGGACTGTATGCTCGATAAAGCAAGGCATCGCACTGCGAGCTCGTGGGTAACTTGTTATGGAAGATGGATATACCATAAAAGCCCCCATTGAGAGTCACCTGGTGAATCTAGCCGAAACATCGTTCTAAATGAAGGTGCGCGTGGCTCGGCACGAAATTAACGTCGATACACTGGTTTCAACCTTAACTCGACGAGGCTGCCATCAACGTGATGTCGCCTTGACACATTGAGAAGGGAGAAACCACGCAGGATGTTCGAACCCGAGACGCATGCATGACTGGCGAGGCTGTCTGGTGCTCTACCAAAGCGCCACGTCCCCTTCTCTATTATTCTGAAGATGAATAATTATGAATTATAGGGTTTGCTCTATTTGTCAAAGTATCAAAAGGGGTGAAGGTTTGAGCTTTGTATGTGTTAGACAATCTTATCTGTAATTTGCGTGAGACAACCACGATACTGAAGATAAACATTATTCATTTATTTAATGTAACAAATGAGGAACAAAGCTTCACAGTAGAAAACATTATTTATTAATGTACATACGTAACCACAAGACGACCAACAGGTTATCTAGATCCCAGCTACAATTGATGATAGGTTATTTCCGAGGTATACCCAAATTATGATAATTCCTGTGTTTTTAAATATTGATAATATATATTTGATAATTATACAGCCTTCGTCAGAAAAAAAACATTATTATCAGGCCACTATGTTTTTTTCTGTGTTTTAATTAAGAAAAAAATTAAATAAGAGAGGGCGAAAAAAATAATATTCACTTTAAACTTTATTTTCTGAATTATATACGTAAAAAACCTAAGATGTTAAATCAATTAATCGTTAAATATTTCAATATAAACTGGCTGGACAAACACATTTATTCAAATTATTATTAATGCTACATAAATTATAGGCGCAGAATCTGTTTCTGACAACACATTTAACCCTTAACGTTATCAGTGGTTATGATATATATTCATATGTGATAATTTTTTTTAAAGAAAATGAGTGCAAGTGAGAATATTCATTCCTAAAAACTATTATACACCAAGATCAAAATATAACGGATATATGGAAGGTAGATCAAGCCATTTAAATTAAGCCATTTATACAGCTAGTGTGTCTGATGGCATACTGGAGGCATTTTCGTAATTTGGACACACCTATCAGGGGTTGATCCGGGGTAGAAAAAGGGCAGGGTCACCGAAACATATAAAATAATAGGGTCAGCGCCGGAGGTGCGATGACGTTTTTGCTAAAAAAATACCAAAATTAATACACCATTTCTATGTATCTATAAGGAATAACAAATGGGAAAATAACTCACATTATCATGTAATTTAATTATTACATATACAGCAAATTATATTTTCTAACCTTCGAAAGGGGCATTTAAAAATTAAGGGGGGTCACGTGACACCCCCTCCCCCACTGAATCCGCCTTTGCCTATTATTTGTCAAATTTATCACATGGAGACGTATTGAAAGAACCTTATCAGAGAGAAGATGTGCTTCATTTAACCAGAGTTAACAGCCACCCCATACGCATAAAATTATATATGGCTCGTGTGTGATATGAGGACTATTACTAAATCCTGTCACCATCAAACTGGTATCGATATTTATTAGATTAAAAACACGAAAATTAACTTTGCATACCTTAATATTGTTCCAATGCCAGAACTAATTGGTATTTGCTTGACACAGGACCCAGGGGTAGCGGATTTAAATCCCGCTGCCGCCGACATTAAATATAAGTTTAGTGAAATGGTACTGAAGAAAAACACTATTCATTTCTTTAATGTAACAGATGAGGAACAAAGCTTCACAGTAGAAAACAGTATTTATTAATTTACATACGTAACCACAACACGACCAACAGGTTATCTAGATAACAGCTACAATTGATGATAGGTTATTTCTCAGGTAAAAAAAGTGTAAGATATACCCAAATTAAGATAATTCCTGTATATGTGTCTTTTAATATTGATAATATAAATCTGATGAGGGAGAGCGAAAAAAACAACATTTAAGATAACAGATTGAACCTATTTCTGGAAAAGTTAATGAGAGCGACAAAAAAACATTGGACACATTTCTGGAAAAGTTAGTGAAAGCGAGGAAGTAAAAAAATACTATTTGAACTATTTTTAAAAGATTATTGAGGGCGACGGAATAAACTGTATGATTTAATCAGTAAAAATGCAGTAACTGCTTATTTTCCAACAAAGTAGTTACTGCCTTTTTACGTTGCAGAGCAGTAGCTGTTGATGGCTTCTTTGCAGTGGTATACGGTTAGGTAGCATCGTTAACACCACAGAAACACAGGATGGATTGTTCTCATTAGAAAAAATCTAACCAATAGTAATATCCTAATTATTAAAATAGGGGTCAAGATTTTCCCTTAAACTTCCTTGCCATCGCAAACATCTTTTCTCTTTGAATTGTCCCAGGTGTCCATCCGTCCTCACCGGGCGCTCGCCTGATACAAAGAAGAACAACCTGAATGGAACATCTTTGTACATACATGCTATACATAAGGTATTAAAGCGACACAATCAGGCTAAAATCATCAAAAAAATCAGTATTTTTATTTTGGCTTCTTAATATGGCCATAAGATGTGAACATGTCCATAGACTCACTAGAATTGCGGAAGTTTTTTTAATTTTGAGCTGCTGTGGCAACGTAGCAAGTGTGCCGAAAGCCACATTTATCAATTATTCCCGTATTTTTTGTATTTTGGACATGCAGCTCCGAAATTAAATTTCGTGCTTATTTCACATTTAACTGGCAAAAGCGTAAAAAACAAAATTTAGAAAAACTTATGCAATTCTAGTCTATGGACATGTTGACATATCTATGATGGACATATTATCAAGAAGCCAAAATAAAAATACAGACTTTTTGATTATTTTACTGATTAACTTTACTGTAAAATTTAATATGTTTTATTGTCATGGTGATACTAACTTTGATTTTAAACCCCTCTTCAGTTTCATTTCCTACACTCTGCGTATACCCAGCAAACACAAAAATTTATATAACATTTATACAACGTCGGCCCAACGTCTTTGACATTGGTTCAACATTGTATAAAATGTTAAACAAATGTTTTATTAGATCATTAACGATTGCCATACCTGCTGGCTGGTAGTAGAGGGAATCCTACAAATCTCTCCATAAGGTTATCCCGTAACCATTCTGGAAGCCATTGCATGGGAAGAAACATGTAGTTGGCGTCATAGCCCACTCCATAACGTGCTCGTGGATGAGTAGCCAGAACAGCGTGTTCGTACGCATCGACCACCATGTGTAAGCGCGGGGACTGGAATAGTGGGTTCACATCTGATAGCATCTTCAGAACTATTAGTGAAGCAATTACAGAAGTGATAAGAAAGACAGCACAGTTGCTGTTATTGAAAAAAATGAACTATCGAGTGGAAAGAAAGTATAACAAAAGTAAGATTGACAAAACACGTGAACACATCACATGTATTATCCAAAGTCAGACACCAGTAACTGCTTACTTGTAAAAAAGGCAGTTAATGCAGTTTGGCTTTAAACGCAGTATAATTTTTGGCTTTACACGCAGTATACTTCCCAGCAAACACAAAACATTTGTATAACATTTGTACAACTTCGGCCCAACGTCTTCGACGTTGGTCCAACATTGTACACATATTATACAAATGTTTTGTGTGTGCTGGGTTTCTACTATTCAAAGTTATATAGTTACATTCGGCGCGGTGATCCTCCCCATAGTCTTGTTTGACGTCATCGGGGAGCGCCTTCCAGATTTGATCCATCCTGCCTCCCAGATTTTGAGGACTACCCACAGCAGTGGCGAATGCTCCAGGCTCGATAAGGTGGACACTCACGTTGAATTGCCTCATCTCCACCCTGATCATAAACAAGAAGGCTTAAGAAGTCAGTTTACCTGTTCAAATATGGACATCCAATGAGAACAATTTAATATGTACAAATGAAAAAAGAAGGGAGAGCTATACAAATGACGCTGAGAGAGTTGGACCATTGGAGATGCTAGATCTTCTCTCGTATCTTTTCTCCTCTTTTTTTTGAGAACGAAAAGTACTAGAGAGGAATATATCGCTTTAGTACAACTGACGTCTGTCACATATACAGCACAAGTCTAATCCCAGCTCTATGCTAATATATGTAGTCTACAACATGTGAACCTATAGGCTTTCGGAAAAAATACAATTTTTTCTGACCTCCCAGCGTGGGAACATTGTTGATGAATGAATGACTGAATGAATGAATGAATGAATGAATGAATGAATGAATGAATGAATGAATGAATGAATGAATGAATGAATGAATGAATGAATGAATGAATGAGGCTTTAGGTAACTTTTGTGCACACACAGGCTAAACCGGGCCAAGAGAATCCCTTGAGGATAGTGAGATGAAACATATCATTTCATTTTGCTTATAGAAATTGCTTATTGAGAAATAGAAAAGCTCAGGTTTTTATTGTCACAATATTGGTTTACCACACAGTAGACCTAGTCATAGCACATACTCCATGGATCACCATCGGGCATTTGACCAGGTAAACCCTACTTATTATTTCTAAACTTAGATGATTTGCTTGCCATATTTTTTCTTTTTAAATGTAATAAAATATTGTTGCATTATGTCACACACATATTCGATATAACAATTGAAAGCATCTATAGATTAGATTTAAATTGTATGGGATTAATAATACACAAATTCCGAAAAGATGATAGAATTGGACATAGACGTGACAACAATGAGTTACTCGGACACACTCGTAATACATAGTTTATTATAGATTGTAAAATTAGGCTTTTCATATATGTAGAAGACCCTTATGTGATACTGGTATAACTGTAATGTTTTAGTGACAGACTTATTAAATGAAACATTTTTTTGACAAATCCATTTCACCTGAGACCTTCAGAGTATCCTTCAACGGCGAACTTAGATGCTGCATAGATGGCGTACCCAGGGAGACATATCCTTCCCATCATACTACTGACGTTGACGATCCTACCCTGGGCTTGTCGTACCAGGGGAAGGAAGGTGTGGGTGACCATGACAGGGGATATGTAGTTCACATCCATCACTTTCTGGATCTGAGGACGCCGCATCCATTCCGCGCATCCCGCGTCTCCTCCAATACCAGCGTTGTTCACCAAAGCCCATAATCCTACAATGTACCCAGCAAATATGTCATGAGACGTTGGGCCGACGTTGGTTTACTGTTAGGCCAACGTCGTAGACAGTGGGCCAACAGTAAACCAACTTTGGCCCAACGTCTCATGTTTGCTGGGATATATAATCAAGGAGGTTATAATCATACACTGTAGATCTGATAATTTTCGCGTGTTAAGATTTTCGAGAATTTGTGATTTTGGGACTTTTCGTCATGTCTTGAATGCGTGAAATATCAATTTTGATGATAGCAGCGCTATTATAATAATAATTTTCGCGAGATTCTTAAATTCGCGAATTTGTCCTTCTCGCGAAATTCGCGGAAATTAAAACCTCGCGAATATTGCCAGATCTACAGTATACAAAATGCATCATAATCAGGGGAGGTTATCTGGGTATTGATATATTTCATGACACATCTGATTTCATATAATTATATCTTAACTCTCTAATGTATTCCACAAGTATGATGATGCTGTTAATATGCGGATAAATTAATCATAATTATAATTATAATATCGCCCACTGCCATGTTATATTTAGTGACAAAGAATAGGCGATATTATGTGGCAACAATATAACAAATACCATTTCCTGGAAGGTATCCTATAATTTAGAAAACAGCGACACTATTTAAACATTATTAAACATAATTAATTGCAACCTAAAGATAAGAATTTTGAATTTGTGAT